>JAACJT020000002.1:7808015-7831773 GCA_009936485.2 Gymnarchus niloticus | reverse complement strand
ATTTCTTTGCACGATCTATGTGCTCCACTGCAGTCTATCCCAGCATTCTACACACGGTCTACATGCTCCACTGCAGTCTATCCCAGCATTCTACACACAGTCTACATGCTCCACTGCAGTTTATCCCAGCATTCTACACACGGTCTACATGCTCCACTACAGTCTATCCCAGCATTCTTTCACACAGATTCTACATGTTCTGCAGTAGCCTGTCCATACATTATTTCATCTGTCCATCTTTTGTGTTTCTGCAGAGTCCCACTCTGGTAGAAGTTTCTCAAATCTGTGAGAAGAGGAAGATGAACGTAGCTCATGGACTTGCTTGGTCTTTCTACGTGGGCTACCTAAAGCTCGTACTCCCAAGTACATTTCTACTCTTTCTAATACATATTTATCTTATGATCCTGAGCTGGATGAACAATGTGAAGATGCATATAGAGATAAATATTATTTGTCCTTTTTTCCAGCAAACTTTAATTTTAATTATCTATGTCCCACAGAATCATTTACAGTACATGAATTAAAATTTTTCTTAGCCTAGAGCTAAAACGAACACTGTCCACCTTTTTGTCCAGGACAAAAGTAAACACAATCACCTATGTAGAGAGAAACTAGAGCGTTATAAATTAATTACATCCTCAACATTAATTTGCTTACTGCAGTGCACTAGTGGTCAGGTTCAGAATCGTTCTTCCCCAAGAACAGAGGTTAATTTCACTTGATCCAATAGTTCTGTGACCATAATTTCCTTGTTTTTATATGGGTCTGTAAGTATGTAGGGGTATTCACTACACATGCTGTGGTATCTGAAGTGAAAGACCTAGGTTATCATCAAATAATGGGAAATGGTTGAACATGTTTATAGTCACTTGTGGTCATTTTTGACTGAAAATGACAAATTAATGTTCTCTCAGAACTACAGGCCTCTATTGAGAGTTACCACTGTAAGCAAAGGAGCTGCAATATCTTGATACACAGAGATTCCTGGAAAATTTATATCTTGGTGCCAGTGAGTGCCTACATCCCAGACCAGCTGGAGGACACGGATCAGCGCATAACATTTTATGACAACTTGCCAGAAACAGTCATTGACAGGGCTGGGGTCAGGAGAAGGGTTTATAAGCACAGCATTTATGCTGTGCATGACAGCCAGAAACAGGTAAGTTACGATAGAGGAATTTAAATATTGAGAGCAGTTTAACAGACGGAAGTCATTGTTATGCTGAGGCATTGGAAACTAATCCAGCAAGTCATTCTACTACAATAGCACCACCCTGTGGCTAAATTACTGAACTTTCATTTGTACTACTTCAATTGAATCGATTCTTTTGCATGTTTCCCTTTGCATGTGTGCGTACATCGCAGCATAACAATTTGGGTTTGGGTTCTAGTCTCACTACTGCCTGGTTGAGTATGCCACGCCACTTCAGACCCTCGATCAGATGTCTCATGACAGCAGTGCAGGATTTGGAAAAGAAGAGCGGTATCAACAAGTACTGATCTTCCACCGAACCTTGAAGGACATCTTGGACAATTCCACTGAGTGTCGGAACCGTTACCAGCTCATTCTACTAGATGGTGAGTTACATATGGTCCTTCGGTTCAGACGGACATACAGATGTGGACCAAGTCTGAGGAAAGGACATTATTAGGACATTACTTCTACGCTTGAAAGTTCAAATATGATTTCCTTCTGAATAATGCCAATATAACAATTAAAGAGCATCGTAAGCATTATAAACAAAAAATGCAATAATAATACAACAACATGTCAAATAAATTAGTTTGACAAAATAGCTATAATAGCGGGCAGCAGTGGTGCTTGATGGGTAGCATGGTTCCCTGAAACTACCAGCGTAAGGAGTTCGAGACTTCCTTTGTGTGCGGAGTTTGTTTGGGTTTACCCCCACACTTAGGCCAATGACTGTCTCTAAATTGTCCATTGTGTGTGTACCCTACAATGGATTATTTTCCCAGCCTTGTACCCTATTGTCATGCCCTGCTTCCCTGCTCCTTCTGTGTTTCCCCAGTGTGCCCTAATGGAGCACACCTATTCTGCGTTTTCCCCTCGTTATTCGTCTTTAAGAGTGCTTTCCAGTCCTATTTTCCCCCAGTCCAGTAATTGTCGTCACCTCTGTGTGGTTCCTGCCCTGTTTCTGCATTGGTTCTGTCTAGTCCTGCCTGTCCCAGCATTGGTCCTGCTGTGGTCCAGCTGTTTTCCTGCCCTTCGGATTGTCCCTTGGTGATCCCCTGTCTTTTGTTTTGGACATTATCCCTTCGTATAATAAACTTTCGTGTCACTCCTCAACCCGCTTTTGAATCCTTCCGAGCACACACCTGACACCTATGCTGCCTGAGATAGCTTTTATCATCGTAAACTGTTATGAAGTCAGTATAATTCCTGTGGGTTAAGGCAAAACCTGACTATTAATGATTTATCCTAACCTCAATGATTCCTTTCTGTTTGCAGATGGCGCCAACTGGGCCACAGAGAAGGACCCACACTTAGTGTCCAAGGAGATACTAAAGCATTTGCAGCACTCAGACGGTGTGGCTGATGTTATGTCCAGAGATCCAACTCTAATGATTAGCAATGATATGCCAAGAACTCTTCAAAACCCTGATGAGAACACTTACCTAGGTCCAGATGAAGGCATGTGCAATACATACGGTCACAACATCTAAAAAATTAACAAACCAAACTACGTAGTACAGAAGCTGTAATCTTTGGAGTTTTTTGCCTTTCTTATCATTCTTCTCACTGTACATGATAGTATGTTCATCCATGCATCATCTTCCTAGCATATTTCCAACAATTTAATTCTTCTGAAACACTTTTATTATGGCCCTTAAAGCTATACTCAACTTCCTGTGATTTTTTATAACCATTGCCTGAGTTGTCCCGGTCAACAACCTTTAGTCTCTTCTGAGTTGAAACCTCTTTGGATTTGCACATGTTGATGGATAACAAAACATTTTATGTGTGTGCAACCTCATATTTGTACCACATGGAATAAGGAAATTGTCATAGACAATTGGACCGCAGCAGCAATAGGAAGAAAGGATGCACATTTCTTTGATTTTATTTAATATTTTTTAGGGGTGTGAATAATTTTACCCTATATCTTCTTGAGTGAATGCACTATTCTCAAAACAAAATAACATTCCTCTAGGAATGATTGTTATTAGATAAATGTGAGGCAATATTTTGATGAAAAATTGAATTATTAGATGCATTGCTTATTTTATATGATTGGTTGTACTCTTGCTAATAATTCTGGAGCCAACTGTACCAGTACAATAGCATCATAACTCAAATAGAATTGAACAACAGGAAGGAACAGCAACAGGAAGCTGAAACAATCTTGCTCCAGAGATTAATAAACTCAGAACTATATCATGGCACTGCAAATGACTGTAAAATCATGACACTGGATATATTGTAAGAAAATTACTTATAGCATTAAATATAACTTGAACCTGATATATGAAGTCTGTTAGATAAATTTGAACAATGTACATATACAGTGGCAGTTTTAGACCATTTCAAATGGGGGGGCAGTTGTTCTGTTCGAGGGGCACATATAAAAAAAGCATGTTGCCATCAATCAAATTACATGTTAATAAAACTAACTCTCACGCAGGGGCCAGTGGAGGGTCCAGGACAAGTTATGGGGAAGGAGACACTGACCCCTGGCAGACCCCTAGAACCACTCCGGATCCCATCCAAGATGTACCTGGCCTTGTGCCTCATGTGGCTTGGGACAGGCTCCAGGCCATCTTGTAATCCTGACAAGGATAAAAGATTAGAAGATGTATGGAAATCACATAAGTATCACAACACAAGAATGCTGTAATGAAACATTTCTATTGTGTTATATCACACAGTTCATCATAAACACATGCTTTGTAAAATTCAGTAGGTTAAGTGTGAATGCACTCACAATACTGAAATTAACTCAATAGAATTCAAATGATCAAGTATCAGTTTAGTTTCTCTTAAGACACTTCACTCCAAAACAATTGACCCAGCTTAATCTTTTTTACACATGTTAAGCAGGACCTGTTCAGGAGTTCAGTTCAGTAAGCACAGTGCTACCCATTGCTCTGAATCTATGGGATGACCAGAATCTTCTACTTCTAGGCTCTATAGTCTTTTCACATTGCTTTTTGAGTGATCTGAGGAACTAGTATCACACTACCACAATAACAATGTTCCAAATGGGTCCATATTAATGGTATAATTCACAATTTTCAAGGGGTTAATGGTACAGTTGACATCAAATTAGAAAGCTGAAAAAATAGTGAATTTGGGAAGAGTCAATGGATAGCATAATGTAGACCCACAAGGCCTAGCACACAAAAGGGTTATGCTAATGCAAGAAGAAAGACTCATTGCATCAGTCATGATCAGCACAGTGAAGTCAAAACAAAGGCACCACAGTAAGAGTGCGTATTTGCATTTTTGGTAATCTTGCCATGTCACTTTTCAGTGGAAGAAACCTGGTCTTCATTGCAGTTCCTAAGCGGTAACACTACTATTCAACAATATCGGTAATATGTCCGAAAACCCCGACTCAGTAAGTCTTCTTTCTCTTGGCAGCCACCCAGGCACTTCCAGAAAAAGATGAAAGTTTGAGGTGGAGTTTTACCTAACGCATCACGTTGTAGCTGCGTCACAGCGTGCCTGGCAATGATTCAGAATGTTTCACATTGCTTACATCTGGAAGAATATTGCAACATAGCCAAGTTTATTATAGTGTACTTGAATGTATAAACTGTATGCATCAAATATCATACATATGAACATTCCAACAGTTGAACATTTCACACTTTTGTTTCGCGAGAGTTATAATCCAATTTCAAACGTTTCAAACAGGCGGAGAAGGAACAGAGCTAAAAGCAGACATCTATATAAAATGCATTTACAGTTGTAATTTAAACGTTAATATACCAATATACGTCTCAACCCCAGTGTTGGTATATACGGACATAGGTTAATATGTTTTAGAATAAAAATTGCAGTTTGTATTCGCTTTTCAACAACAACAACGACGATAATAATAATTTATATATCATTAATGTAGTTCTTATTTTACAGACCCAAATTTATAAACATGAAAAATTTCATCTGTAACACTCGGTTTCCAGAAAGCTACCTTATTCTGATTAAATCGCTCCGAGATATTGCCTCAACATGGGTTGCTATGGTGAGCAGAGACGCACCGCTCGCCGTGCGCATGCGCATTGCTAGCAACGCGCGCCAGCTGATGCAACCGCAAGCGCTTATTTAAACCCGGCGGAGCGGAGCTCGAGCTATACGCATACCTAAGCGGCATTAATGAAGCTCGATAGAAGAACTCGGACACATAATGGTCTACACACAGGCGCTTGTCTTCGGAAACAGTATCCCTTCGATGTCGGAGGAGGATAGTGTAGTTCATTTGCTGAGGAAGTTTACCAAGCAATTTACCTCCGGTACGAAAAAAGGTACAGGTGAGCATAGTCTTGAAGCCGTATACGGATACGCCGTAAAGAAAAAGAACTCGAGTAAGTTTCCTATGGTGTATCAACCAAAGTTTCAGTACTCTCTTCCTGTTCACACTGAAATGTTTATGCTAAGATATTCTTTTCATGTATACGTTGTATCTAAAAGACATCATGTTACTTTTACCTTTAGACATAATATCTAAACAGGTCTGAAGTATAATTGTGTTTATCGCTTGTTTAACACCATTGTCACCTGACTACTAAATATATTTCTGAGAAAATAGAGGACTGCTGTTTTAAATTAAGCCAGTTGTATTTAGTAATGGTATATGTGGAAGTATTAGTAATTAAAAGGGTGAGAAATGTAACACATTGTAAAATGCAGTCACTCTTTTGCTTACCAGGTATGGAGTGGCTGAGCTCAGAACCAGACATGGATGACTTTGAGGAAACTGTTCATGTGGAGCTGATCAGACGGATTGAGCGGTGTCTCTCTGATGCCAAGCTGTCCCGTCTGCACTGCCGGGAGCTGCGCCTCCCCCGGCAGCTCACGTCCCACGTCGCCCGGGATGTCCTGCTCTGCTCCGTCGACGAGCCCTGTGGACTGCGGGGGGCGTTCATTCAGCTCTTCCTAGAGACCAAGGGGGTGCTACAGCCACTGGGTGGAGTGACGCTGGACAGCAGTGTCACCCCCACTTTTGAGCTATCCATTGTGTTGAAGAGCGATGCAGCAGAGGGCTGGCCCACACTGAAGCACCTGTTTGTCACCGACAAGGCACTCCGGCTTTGTCCGAGCTACAGACTGATCAAAAGGAAACTATACTCTTCTGCTAGTCCTGTCATAAGAGACTTTATTTAGCAGTGCTTTACTTAAAAATTGTATGGTTATGGTGCATTTTAAGGACTGTACTTAAGTATGACAATTGTTGTATGTTTCTAATGTAATCTGAAATGGTACACACTTGTCAAATCTGACATGAAGCTGTTATGTGGTTCTAATGCAGCCTAAAACACTGGTGTAGTCAGCCTCTAATAGTGTCTCACTGTTATCATGCTGAATGCATCTGTTATGGACGCATTACTGCACCATCACCTGATCCAGGTGTGTGTGGTGAGTCACTCTGTTACTAATCCCTGAGGCACGTGCCTAGAAACCACTGCTCAAGAACGTGCTGCTGGGCATGACGTGTGGGACGTGCTTATTTGGCTCAGGTGAAAACTGGAAGCAAACGTATGGGTGCTTCAAGCTCCTGGGACATTTTCCAGGCTGACCACCCATAAACCAAACGTTACGAATGTTGGTGTATTTTAGGAGTCACCTCTTTTTCTGTGAAACTGGCAATTTCCATGTAAGCCTAAGTTGGTCTTGGTTCTAACTTTCACTTGCTTATTTCAGTATTATTAAATGTAAGAGATATTTTTGAACAAAAAGTGTCCCTTTTTCATTGCTGTCCCTTTGCTATTTTTAAAATAAAAAGCCATAATCAAATAATAAATGAGATCACAAAAAGCTAGGTGGTAGGGTAATTGAACTTAGGCAGCTGCTTTGGTTCGACCGTGTAAGAACGTGTTATTTTATGGTAATTGAACTTAGGCAGCTGCTTTGGTTCGACCGTGTAAGAACGTGTTATTTTATTCGCACCAGCTTTTCCCCAGGGACACGCCCCCGAATCTGAAACACTCCTGTCGACGCTTCCTTTTGTTTTTTTTTTTTTTGCTTATACCATCAACAATAAGAACAATATACAGCAAAGAGGCAAGGCTTTTCAAACAAGTTTAAACAATGTACCGCCAGAGGTATATTAAAATACACGAGCTTCGACGGGGGCGTTTCATATCCAGGAGGGGCATGTCTCTGGGGGAAAGCTGGTGCGGAAAAAATAACACCGCGACATCCACATCTAGAGCACCTCTCGATTTGGCCGAGCCGATGTCGTATGGGGCTGTACGGTATTGCTTCCTCTTCCTGCTGGACATGGGGCGAAAGATGTCTTTGGACGCTACTAGTGATTAGCTAACTCTGTTTCTCAGTGTTGACGTGTAAAGCTTTTAGTAATTCTTTGTTAGCTAATGATTTTGCAAACCAGAAATCGCGTCATTATGCCATTTGATGCTGACGGGGTTTTAGCTTGCTTGGCTGACTACAAGGATCAATCCCAGCATCTTTGTGTCATATTTACATAAATGAACGATGATGCATTGGCCGAAAATATAGCAAATTGGGGAAAGCGTTTGTTTAATGTAGCTACAAAAAATCCGTTTCTTACAATGTATGTTAAAATTATGAAATTTGCAACTGTTTATGTATCTACATGGTATATAGAAATACATCCGGATTCGAAGGAATTTGGATACTACATATAGCTAGCCCCCATGAACTTTGCCAGGTAGGCATCTACCTCCCGAGAACGCAATCAAGATGGACAAAGAGGAATCTGACAGACTGATAGAAAAGGCGATACTGTGCCTGCGATCCGGACGGAGAGGTTCAGCACTACATTTACTTTATAAAGCTCAAAAACTGTATGCCAGCACGCGAGCTAGAGGTAAATGCACCATACGTTATATGGATGTCAAATAGAGAAAAGAAGTCATTTTTTTACATTGCATTACTTGTGTAGTGATACGGGCTCAGCTCCGTTTTTAATTAATGTGCAGATGAGGTAACGTTGAGCATCTGTTCCTCGGATCAATTAAAGACAACCATATAAACGCGTCCCTGGCGTCGCCTGTATTTCAGGGGAATCGTGAGCATCGTGATCAAGCTTGATTTCGCATGATTACACAACCATACGTAATTTCCCCATTCTCTGCAATTCCTAGTACCACTGAAGTGCGTCTTCAATCTTATAGCTGTCTTCCCTGACACCTTTGGTTTACATTCTGAGATGAATGTTCACTCGAGCAGCAGAGAAAGTCCCCTGTCTTAGAAAATTTATGTAATGGCCTCACAGTAACATAAGTAAGGAAATTTTGAACAATGTTAAGCGGCTGTCTAGAAACCCGGCAGCAGTACCTGGGTAAAATGATGTTTTTGTGGAGACACTGGTTTAAAAAATCCTTTGCCTGCTATAATAGGAATAGCGGCTTTCTAAGATTTCTTGAAGCATCTTTGGTTATAGCTTCTGTTAAGTGAATTGACCAGTTTACTAATGCAATAGCACTGTTACGCTAGAATATAATGACACATCTTAAACTCAAGAAACCTTTGGTTTGGTCTGATATGTTACCAGAGGATCATAATGACATGGTGTGAAAACTGTGCATGAGTGTACGTGACCAGTCTAACCACAGCCCAAAAAAGGATTGCATCCCGTTCTGTGGTGTGTACAGGCGAAATGGCGAACTTTCTGTGTGTCTGACCGTCCCTCTCAGCTCTCATTGATGCCATTGTGAGGAAGGGCAGTACAGCTGGTGAGAGGAGGAACCATGACAACAGTGACCGGCCCGGTCAACGACTTGGCGAGGACAAACATACTTGTGGTGGTATGGAGGCAAAGGGGTACACGGAGGAACAGCAGCAAGGCGTGCTGAGGTACCTCACAAAGCGACAACAGCGGGCCAAAACGAGGAGCGTGATGCAATCAGTGTTACCCAGACTGGGGGTTCGTAAGAACAGAGTGAACATGGTTATGCAGTGATGGCAGTATTCTGCTCTCTGTCGAGTTCCGCGTACCGTGATGCAGTTAATCAGCTGAAAGGGACCTGCTGATTGAAGCCTGTTCTTCCTGTCCAAAGGATAAAAAAATGCAGGGACTACTATGAGATTCTGGGAGTGGGGAAAGATGCCAGTGAAAAGGACCTAAAGAAGGCATACAGGAAGCTGGCACTTCATTTCCATCCCGACAAAAACTATGCCCCAGGAGCAGTTGATGCTTTTAAAGGTATCGTGCTCCATTGTCAGGAGAAATGGGAAGAGCTTCAGCAAGGCTTGACTAAGCTCTCTCTCGCTTTAATATCTCCATAACCAGCGTTTGGTGGTGCTGTAGGCATCTCTTGCAGAGATGTTGGGCAGTGAAGCATGGCTCACTTCTCCCATACAGCTATTGGGAATGCATATGCTGTGCTGAGCGACTCGGAGAAGAGGCGACAGTACGACCAGTATGCTGAGGGGGAGACAGGTGACCACCCATCCCGTACATCAGCCCAGCCCCACCACGGCCACCAGCGTGACTTCTACCCAGATTTTGAGCCGGACATATCACCAGAAGATCTCTTTAACACTTTCTTTGGCACCTGGTTTCCCACAGGTGTGTTTGGACACGTGTGTGTGTGTGTGTGTGTGTGTGTGTGTGTGTGTGTGTGTGTGTGTGTGTATGTGGAACGCAAATGTGATTTTTCTTACCCTAGGTGACATCCACATGAACACCAATAGAGAAGCCACCTATTCCCACTATTACCAGCCTTGGCCGTGTCACACTAATGAGAAGTGGGAGGACGAGGAGGAAGAAGAGGAGGAGGAGGTTGACAGTAATGACTGCAGCCAGGTAAACTGCCAACGCGAGATGCTGAGATGGTCTCGTGTTTATGTACAGTGCAGATACAATGAAACGTATGACAGATAGTATGAATAACTCAAATTTAAACAAAACGTGTCCGTTACACACGATGGGCTTATTTTATCGCTGTGCACCAGAGACTCATGGTGGCGCTCTTGTTTTTTCCCAGGACTCCTTCACTGTCTTACGGCAGCTCCTGCCGGTGCTCCTGCTCATCCTCATCTCCGTGGTTACCCAGCTGATGCACACGGATCCTCCCTACAGCCTCTTCTACAAACCGTAAGCCAGGCGCTGGGGCAGCAGTGCAGAACTCCAGGCTCCTGGCCACATTGGCGCAGAGCCGCGTGGCCGAAGCACAATGAAGATTTAAATCTCTAGAAGGCAATCTTAAAATAATGCGGCAGAACAGAGCGTAGATGTTCCAGTGCCCCTAGCTAGTGCAGAGGCTCGACCGAACCGAACGTGTACGGACGTTCCTGTTGACCTCAGCACTCCTTTATTTTCTCTGCCCTTTCAGCCAGAGAACTTTCCCCTCATGGGCAGAAAAAAAAATGCTCATTTTGCAGAACCAAGGATAGCTGGGAGTGTCGGTGCAGCTGCTGTCGGAAGCAATCTGGAGCTTCTAATATGGAAGCAGAGCAAAAAAAAAAAAACGAAAACAACTGCAAGGCATCTGTATAAAGCTGTGGTAGAATTAGTAGACATCTGTCAGTATGTGGGTGTTGGACAAATCGAACAATTAAGATCAAGCTTATATCTCGATTTCTCCTAAAAATTAACTTTTAACAACAGGTGCACCGTAGGGTGTAAATGTTGAGCATTTAATGTTTGTGGAGATAAAATATTTTACTTTTTGGAGGGATCAAATGGTGCACACTCTCTCTCTCTTTCTCTCAAACAGAAGCACGTACAGATCCCCAGTTTCCAGACATTGACCCTTGACTGCTTGTGCTCGGATAGTCAGCGGATTCTTTAACTTGTTAACTAAACCCAGACACTGTGTCCTTTCATCTTTGTGACACATGTGACCCGATCGTCATGGACATTGAAATGGTGTGTTTTAGTGGCAGGTCGTTTTACTGTTTGCCTTAGCTGTTTTGCGACCAGCGCCCCGTTCCGCTCCGCTCCGCAGATCTCTGGGCCTGGTGGTTTCCCGGGAGACGCAGCACCTCAGCGTGCCCTATTATGTGAGTGGGGGCTTCCAGGAGGAGTACAAGGGGGCTTCGTTGTGGGAGCTGGAGAAGTCCGTGGAGAGCGAGTACGTGGAGCACCTGCAAAGCAGCTGCGCCAAGGAGAAGCAGCAGAGTACGTGCCTGATACATCCCCTCCCTCACGTCACTATGAGGGGGACGTTGACGTCAGCATTGCCCCCGTATCCCAGACCCACCCTGTCCATAGAGTCTCGACCCCTCCCATTCTGGATGGTCGGGGCGGCCACAGCAGATTCTAGATCACTCTCTAGAATAGGTGTCTGGCCAGCTGGACCTTCCATGTCTGCTGGGCCACATTATCAACCTGGAATGGGAAGAAGACCCGTTAAGGTATGTAAGCCTGAAGAGCCTGTCGAGAACCACTGTCATAATGTGTTTATAGGGCTGTATGTCAGAATAGGTACTTTTCTCAGGGTCTCAAACACTTGATCTGCAGCTCCCCTGGATTAGCAGCCCGTGGCATTACTCTACACCAGCTGCTGGGCCACTGATTCGCCGGCCACGCTGTGACAAACAGATGCCGGCCTGCAGGAGTGTTACGATGTGTCTCTCCGCCGTCACGGCAAGTGGGGGTGAGGGGGCTGCTGGGTGATAACGTGTCTCTCCTCCCGTGCAGAATCCAACCTGGCCAACCTGGGCCAGCTGTATCGTGATGAGCGGCTGAAGCAGAAGGCAGACTCCATGAAGCTGGACGACTGCGAGAAGCTGCACCGCTTGGTAGTGTGAGTGAGGTGCAAGTGAGCTGGTGGGGGACCTCCCCCTTTGCCCCAATAAGTCACACCAACTTGCTTTCTGCCCTCCACATTTATTTATTTGTGGTTATTCAATTTGGCCATGTTTTGCTCTTTGGATGTTGGTTTACAGTTTTATGTTTGCCGTATTTATTTACAGAATGGTGCCATCCATGTGGGTTTTCAACTCTCAGAGCCACTGGTCTTGTCTAAGTTTGCAAAGAAAACTAAATTCACAAAAAAGCTGCCTGTCATTTCCTTACATTAAGGAAAATGGTAAACCTCTCCCTTAAACCGCTCTTCATGCCTACTTACTCAAATGAACGTTAAGATTTCGCTGTTTGGAACATGCAGGAAGATGCACTGGCCGTGTGTGGTGTTTCAGGTGAGGGGTGATATGAAAAGTCTTATATGAGACACTTAGTGTGTCGTATTCTGGAGAAACCAGGTGACAACACGATGGCTTTTGGGTATTAACTGTGGTGTGGGTCTTACAGAAACATCCAGACTTAATGCTGACCTCTAAATTATCTGCATGTTTATGCCAAAGGATATTCTCCTCTTCCAGGGTCGCACCTATGTTCCTGTTCAGATCATTGGCCTCGTGTAGGGTAGGGTTAGAGCTGTGAGTGGAACTACACTACAGCACGTGGTCACATGACTTGATGACTAACACACAGACCCACTACACCAGCAGTTTCTTAAAAACTCTAACAAATTTCAGAGAGGACACAGCCTTTCCTTCATTTTCACCTGATTTATGGCTAGAGAGTTGGTTTTGTTTACAGTGTTTTGCAATTTTAAGTTTCCCCCCACCCTCGTGTGCTGCCTGATGGGATGTCCATCCAATCCTCTCAGATTTAAAGATTCTGCTTTATAGTCAGAGTTTGATAGCCGCTGTACAACTAATTTATTTGGAAGTTATGCCTTTGACTGTAAAAGCATGGTTACCAGCTGTGGAGAAATGGAGCAATTTGTTTGGTACATCAGTAAGTTTTGCCTTGGTAATTTTCCACTACAGTTTTAGCATCCTAAGCACAGAAGTCCAACACCTTTATTTGAAACCCATTGACAAATGCATCTACCCTCTGTAGTCATGGTACTGATTAATTAGTGGTGTTTCAGTAAAACATACTGCTGTTAACTTTTTGTGTTGCAGTAATTGTCCTTTCCTTCAGGCTTGGTAATCATCTCAGTTGATGTCTTTTTTTGTCGTCTCTTCGCTGAGTGATTTGAAAGTATTTCTTTCCAGCTGACATCACAGAAATCTCCCTCAGGTCCACTATTTTGCATTTGCATTCCAAATTATGGTGATTTTGCACAAATATATAAGATAGATACAGTCAGAGGAATACTGCATTTGCACAGTAAACAGCAAAACTATACACAACCATTGGTGTAAATGTAAATTAAATAAAATGTCTTCTAAATACATGAACCTTCTCAAGTCTTGGCTTTCTTCCTCGCACAGCACTGGGCTACTCAATTTATCCTGACCTGCTCTAAATGGACTTCTCCTTCCAGCAACCTAGTAACACAGATTCAGTTTGAGGACCAAAGTTAAAAAAGAGAGGACCTGCAAAGATAAATTGAAAACAGAGATCAAACCATTACACCCCTTCCAATCTGTCTGCCTTGTATTAAGCAGACCCTTCAGGCACAGAATCTAGAATGATCAGGGTGCTGTGGATGGGGGACTGTACCACCCAGGTCACATAGGATTGTCCAAAGACCTACAATATATGTAACAAACCTCAATTCCAAAAAAGCTGGGACAATATATGCAAAATTTAAAAACAAACCTTGACCTGTATTGAATAGAATGCAGTAAAAAGGTGTTTGTTTTACCTTATGAATGTTTTTCTTTTTTTAAATATACACTTTTTTCAGGCCAGCTTAGCAGCAGCAGTCTGTGATTACACAGCCACACTGTAATAGCAAGCAGAAGATTGTTTGGCAGTGTCTTCTTTAAAAAGCAGGGATGTCCTGGAAAAAAGACCTCACCTAGAAAGCACCAGATGTTAATCCAAAATGTGTACGTACCCTTCAGTGTTAATG
This sequence comes from Gymnarchus niloticus, assembly GCA_009936485.2. Taxonomy (NCBI): domain Eukaryota; kingdom Metazoa; phylum Chordata; class Actinopteri; order Osteoglossiformes; family Gymnarchidae; genus Gymnarchus; species Gymnarchus niloticus. The sequence continues at coordinate 7,817,784 of JAACJT020000002.1, read as the reverse complement.
GTTCCAGTGGTGTTCAGGTTACTCACTGACACTAACAAACCCCCATACCATGACAGTCGTTGGTAGCAGTCAGGATGGTCCTTTTCTCCTTTAATCTGGAGAACACGACACCCATTATTTCCATAAGCAGATTGAAAGGCTGACTTATCAGAGTGCAGCACACATGCCCTCTGTGCATCAGCCTTTTTTAGGAGCTCTAGCGCAGAGGTCTACGGCATTTCTGCACTTTGGGGACATATGGCTTCTACTTTCCATAGTACAGCATTTGTGGATGAAGTGACAAGGCATTTATTGACAGAGTTTTCCCAAAATATTCCTGAGCCCGTGTGGTTACATCCGTGTGTGTTGCGTTTTTAACACAGTGCTGTTTGAGGTCGAGTATCACAGGCATTCATTATTGGCTTTGGACTGTCCTATACAGAGATTTCTCTAGATTCCCTGAAGCTAACAACACATTGTCGAGTTTAAAATACCTAAATTCCTTGAAACCATGCATTGAGCAATACTGCTTTTAAAAAGCCTCAACCCAACCTTGCTCACAGATGACTGAGCTTTTTGTGAACGTACCCATAATACACAAACATGATAACGTTACCTGTTCAAACCATTTTTTTGAACATTCCATAATGTTCCAAGTCTCATTTCGCTCCTGGCCCAATTTTTTTTTTGGGATGTGTTGCACACACCAAGTTCAGACTGACTGATTCATTTCCAGTGTCCTTCTTTCCTCTCACACAGTGGCTCACATGGCTGTTGCACCCCCCCCCCCCCCCCCCCCCCCCCCCCCCCCTCCCACCTATGCCTCTTACATCCCTTAAAAAATCCAGGAAGAGCAAAGTGAATATGGACATACCCAAAGGTCACATGCACACTCCAAAAAGGGGCAGGCTTTAGGCAGTCAAGGGTTAAGTTACTGTATATATCAAGACAGAAGCAAAGGCAGTCTGTTTTAATAATAAACAGTATACATTTAAAAAGTATATACATAGTTCAGTACAAAATGTGTTCACACAATATCACACTTTGCACCTAACCTGAAGAAAAGCAACTGGACTCCACAAACACCCCTTTCACTCCAAGATTATGGTACATTCATAAAACTGGCAAGAGAGGCTTATAAATAAAAGCTACCAGAGAGACAGCACGTTTTGGCAAGTCAGTTTGGCCTCTCTCATTAAAGTTCTTGTCCCTCTCTTTGTTCTCCTTGTGGCCTTCTAATAAGCGTTACCCTCTCACTTCTTCATCTTGAGGTCTGCTTCTATAGCACAGCGGCGCCCCCTGGTGCCTCCGTCCTGCAGAGATGTGAGAGGAAATGATTGATGGTCAGCTCAGCAATCACCCATTCAGCAGAATAAAGAGTCCAAACAGGGAAACAGATTAGCTCCTCAGCCAAAGACTACATTCACGACCCTGTCACACACAACAACCGGGTTACACTTCACCAGCCTTTTGGTGGCATGTGCTTACATCCCACTAATTCCCAGTGCACATACTGTGTCTGCACGGATACTGCTGTCACTATGCCTGAAGGACTGAAATACAGAAACATAACCCAGAAACACCTTATGGCCAAAAGCATGTGGACATCTGTCTGAGCAACATCTCATTCCAAAACAAAGGGTACAAATAGGAAGCTGGTCCTCCCGTTGCTGCTATAATAGGCTCAGCTCTATAGAAAAGACTTCCCATGGTGGAACATTATTGGTGGGACCCGCCGCCATTCAGCCATAACTTTAGTGGGATTGGCTGTTGATGCCGGGTGATCAGGTCCCTTTCTGTTTGTGTGGCCTACCACGTCACATCTGAACTCCTGTTGCTTTCGGAAGTTTCCACATGGCAGTCTCTTCACTTGCAGTTAATGGGGGCAGACATTTGATTCTGACTATTTGGAAAGGTGGCATCCTATGACGGTGCCATGCTGAAAGTCACTGACCTCTTTAGTGAGACCCATGCCTTTGCCACTCTTCGTTGATGAAGATTGCATGACTCTGTGCTTCATTATACACCTGTGTCAGCAATGGGCGTGGCTTCATTAACAAAGCCCAAAAATAGGAACACCGCTATTATCTGGTGTCCACATACTGTTGGACATTTAGTGTGGCACTGAGCTAGTGTATCTACAGGAATATATTAAGGGGTGGAGCAATGCAGGTGATCAGGAGGAAAATGTCTCTCTTGCACACGCACGCACGCACGCACGCACGCACGCACGCACGCACGCACGCACGCACGCGGATCTCTGGTTCCCCACGGGGGATGCTTTTTACATGCAATGACAGCGAAAACATAATGAACATTTGCATGGAGTGCCATCGTTCTACACATTTTCCATGATGCTTGACGCTGCTGACGTGTGACCCGTCAGCTTGCTGTGACTCTATTATGGTACGCGCCGCTGGACATGAGGGATCACGCCCGACTGTGCAACCCGGAAAATGAGAAAGCCACGTGACCCACGACGCGCACCAAGGAGCAAACCGCACATTCCATCAAGTGTCTGGTATTCGCAGCCCAGCCAAGAGTGAGGCGAGCTTCCGGTCAGGACCTGGATGCGTTAATGTGCGTGCAGGAGGGACAGCGGTACATGACACGTGCAGGCCTGAGCCCCAGGTTGGGTACTTACAAAGAGAGAGAGAAGAAAAGCAGGAGAGGCCATGGGGACACAGTCCTGGGAGAGGGCAAACGACAGTGAGAAAGGAACATTAACACACTCGCTCTGCAACAACACGCTCAAGAGAGGAAGCGTCCGATACACCAACCGTCAAAGTGGAGAGAGGGCGGAGCACAGACTTCATGCACACACACACACACACACACACACACACACAGGACAAGAACCACTAACACAGAACTTCAGTGCTGTTCACAGAAGGGAGGGAAAATGAAGGAATTGCACATTCAGATGCGTTTCATTTGCAAGCCAAATCAATTCACTCATTTAAATCTGCATGCTGTAGCTTGTTAAATACATGTGGTTATACCAGGGTGGCCAGCAGCTTAATCTCGTTTGCATTTAAATCACATGCAATGCTGCAGTTCAGAGTAGTAAAACAGGCAATGCAGCCTGAATGGAAAACATGTCTGCATTAAGCCCCGAGGAGCGCAATCCCGGCGAGCATCCTAACAGAGAAAGCCGACGCCATTTGATTTCTGAGGGAATGTGAGAGTTAATCCATTTCTGTTCATATAATGATGGCAGTGTCATTCAGAAAACTGCAAATACGTCAATAAAACTCCCAGCTGCTGAGAGACGCCATCAGTGGGAGCCTCAAAAGGCAGAACACTAGGCTCAGCATGAATACACCATTTAAGGATGTTAAATGCTTTTTAAAGGCGTCTTCCATGGTGAAGGTGCATAACGTATTGATGGTCTTGCTTTCTGTCAGAAGACCGAGGTTGAAGAAGTTGTCGCACAAATACTAATAGTGCTACCAAGTCAGTAAACTGCTGTTCTACTGTCATGGAGATGCTCAATTATCTTAAGGCTTAACATAACATCTGTGGGGCAACAAGGAGCAAAGAAAAGGAAGGAATTCATAGGGGATTTGCTATAATTGGGTCAAGTTGCTCTAACTGCTTGGTCCGATTCAGAACCTTTGGCCCAGGCAGTTTTACTGAGGCTTGTGTGATCTCGGTTCAAGAAGTTCTGGCTGGGAGGGTGAGGTGAGAGGTGGAAATAACCCAAAAAAACCACAGCCGCACTCTTAATGGGAAGCGGGGTTCAGCAACACCCGTGTGAGTGACTGTTCCGGAACATCTGCCTGTACTGTATCCAAAAGACACAACCACACAGTGATGCAGGGAGCACATGAACCCCAGACATCTAACAGAACCTCAGTCTGACACAGACATGTGCTAAAGGCGGTTGCATGCACACGGCACCGAGGCATGCCGGCGTTCTCTGGCGAAGCCATGTTCCGCTGACTCGCCACTTCCCAATACCCAGCGGGAGTCCCAGTACTCAGGGGCTGCTGGGCATGTTGGCTTCCAATCTGTCTCACTCTTAATCGATTATTAGCATAGGAAGTTACCTCATAAGCGAATTTACTAAACACATGGTGACCTCAAAACCAACAGACCTTACACGCCTGGGAACTGGTGACACCCCATCCCTGACAATCATCATCTGTCACCCACCCGGCTGCCCTGCTGTACCCTCCCCCCACCTTGTCAGAAGAGTCCTGTCGTCGTGCTGCCTCGCGGCCTCTCAGACTCTTGGCGCTGATGCCGGATTCCGAGGTCTGCATGATGAGCTGTGTGGCCAGGAACTGCTGGATTTGCTCTAGGACATCGCGCTGCATCTCCAGGGCCATGTGGTAGACGTCATGGTCTGAGCTGTTGTACATGATGGCGTTTTGGAACATCAACATGATGTCACGCTGGAACTCCGCCGTGGTGCGGATCAGACCCGCCTCGATGTTCTTCTTGATCACTGATAGGTCCATGGGCCTGAGGGGGGTGAATGAGCCAAATAGGATTTTGATCAGGAAATGTTACATCCAGTACTTTCTTCCTGCTGCCTCCACTGGTGACTGTGGGACTCACCTGTGCACGATGCTGTGGTACCCAGGAGCGATGTCATCAGACACTGGCTGCAGGAACACACTGGCGTATCTATAGGAATTGAAGTACCCAAACTAGGCCATCAATAAAATCCATGTACCTGTCTACAAGCAGTACCAACATTTACTCATCTGGCAGGTAGCAACCATTGCTTTAGCAGTTACAGTGACTGGCTGTGCCACGTGAGAGCTGACCTGTGATTGGCTGCCGCCCTCCACACCAGCATGATGGCCTTCTTCCAGATCTTCTGTGCCTGGAGGGCCTCCTGGTCCTCGCTGCACACAGAGCTGGCGGAGGCAGACGGAGACGGACAGGCGGGGTTCAGCAGGCGAGAGGAGAGCAGTGTGGAGGCCGAGGTTCCCATCGCTGCCACAAACGCCACCACTCACGAGACTCACAACTGGGACGAGGCGGGGCTACTGGGCACCGAGTCAGCCGTGGCGTAGCGGTGCAGCGAGGAGGCGTTCAGGCTGTACCCATCCTCACTCTCGCTGGCGGCAGGCTCCAGCTCCGACAGGTAGGCCCCGTCCCCCTCCCCCTCACCACGCTCCTTCAGCTCAGATACGCTACCCTCCTCGCCATCACTGCCGCCATCCTCCTCCTTCACCTCCTGCTGTGGCATGGACAGGGCAGTGGTTAGCATGCAACACGCAGGCCAGCGCTTTGCAAGGCTGCCTGTGAGTGTGTGATCCAGAGCCTATGCTCCTGCTCTCTGGCGGGGTAGAGGGTACCTTGCATTCCTTCCCAGACCCCGAGCTGTCCTCGCATCCTGAAACAGACACAGCAGGAGAAAGACAGATCAGAAAAGTGGGTTACTGATGCTTCAATCTTTCAACAACAGCAATAGCATTCTGGTACGCACCTATGCAGGGGGCATCGGCCTCCGACTGGGGCCAATCCTCAGCCTCACATTTAATTGAGGGGCTCAGCATGCCCACCTCCCTCTGTGCATCCTCTGCAGTCAGGGGCGCAGCATCCTGTGGGTCCGGCTGGGCGTCCCCGTCCTGGATGCAGGCTGCAGCCTGGCTCTGCATGTTGCTGGGCTCAGCAGGTGGAGAGGGTGTGGGCTCAGATACTGGCTGGGGTGAGGTACTGGTCATGGTGGGTGGCACATCCTCTTCCATAGGCACATCATCCAGCAACTCTGGCTCCACCTCTACACCCCCATGTGTGGGGGAGGGCTCGGCAGGCTGGGCAGCCGGGCTCTGGGGGGCACTGGGAGTCGACTCGATTGGCTTAAAGGCCCCTGGCTCCCAGGGGCCCGACAGTGTGTGTCCCCCACTGGCCTCTTCGCACAGGCACAGGGCTGCCTCCACAGCAGCATCGTCAAGTACCTCTGAGGAGTCGTCTACCTGGTGGCGGGGTGGGTTACGTTCAGTAGCCAGACCCAAACCACTGGTCCTAAGACAACCCCCTGCTTAACTATAGCGGGTCTTCTCAACCAAACGCAGCTTCACAGACAGTTTAATCAATCATCACCAACAATGAGCATTCCACACAATCACCTTCTCCTCAATGATTGCGATGATGTCCCCCACAGTCTCCAGGTCCAATTCCTCCCCCATGTAAGAGACAGCCACCAGGTCCTCCTCAGCCAGCTCCACCTTCTCATCTGGGAGGGGGCTCTCTGGCACCTCCACCTCCATGGCCCCATTCACTGAGGTGAGGCAGAGCTGTTGGTGTGCAGGCCTCCCACCCCACCCAAAATGACCATTCAGTTACAGAAACATTCATGATGATGAAGATGGGGCATGTTACCGGTATCAAGCACAGTGGGGTTTTCAGAGACAGGGGGCTCCGCATCAGAGGGGGCAGTGCCGGGGACGTCTGGAGCAGCTGCCGTGTCCGGGGTGACAGCCGGAGACTGAGGAGGAGGACCTGCCTCCAGCAGATGTGACAGCATGGGGGCACCTGGATGAAACACAGAACCAGAACCGCTAGCAGGGAGAGCGGCTTGTCACTAATGGGAGCAACATGGGAAGTCAGACTGGTGCTGGTGGTGATGACATGGCCTCCTGGCTAAGCGGACACCTGCCTGAGGGCGTGCAAGGTGTTTATCTAACAACGGCTGGCTGTACTTGGGGAGCATGTCACTCTGAAGCGGTGTGAGACCCGCATGTCGGCGGCAGGCCTGCCTCAGCTTGGCAGCCAATTTAACCCCCACACATACTTATTCATGATATCTCCAGCATCAGAACGTCAATAAAATGCATGTCTTACCGGCTGATACCTGAAGTGCGGGGACAGCAGATGCTATAAATTGAGGCTCTGACCTCTGTGCTCCGTTAGCAAGCCCCGCGGCGGCTTCTTCCGCCACCTAAAACGTGAGCCCGGAACCGTGTCAGGCAGCAAGCCCCAGAGACACTGAGTGCTCATTTCGCCCTGAGAGCCTCTTTTCAAAGACCCGCCCATGTCCACCAGACCCTCAGCCTGCCTTACCAGCCGGGCACTGGCAGACAGCAGGCTACCCTTCTTCAGGAGCTCAGAGAGCAGAGGCGAGGGTGGCGGCGTGGCCTTCTGGCTGATAAGTTTCTTCTGTGGGGATTCCTCCGGTAAGCCCCCCAGACTGGCCTCTGTACTTCCTGGCCCTGGCACCTCTGCCAGGGGCACAAAGACAGCAGCCCCAGAAGCCTGGAGTCAGACAGTAAGCAGGGCAACAGGGGAAAGGAAGGTCACTATATGAATGAATGCAAAAAAGTCAAAGTGGGGGGGAAGACTGCAAATGACAAGCTAACTGCTAAAGGCTAAAGTAGATATCGGATTAGCATCCAACTGCTTTGAAAATAATTCTCAAAGTGATGTGAACTCATTAATACAAATTGCAGGATATAAATTCAAATCAGCAAATGTTAAGATCTAAAACTGCTAAAAATATTCAAACATGTATAATATTCATTTTTTCTGCTAAGATTTGGACAAACGATACAGAAAATACAGTGCAGCACAATATACATTACAATCATTCTGGTTATTTAACTCTGCTGTGCAGAAAATACACTATTATTTAATGTAATAACTGAAAAAAGGACGGGCAGATTAAATTGGACAGGAAGCCAAAGGCCGAGGGAGAGCCTTACAGCAGGTGTAGTGCTGGGTTTCTCGGGCGTCGGCTGGGGCATGTCGCCAGCAGCACCCTCCACACCGGGAGAGCGCACCGTCAAGCTGGGGGCTCGCTTGGGGGTGTTCTTCACCGCCTGCCGGACTGCCAGAGCGAGAAGAAGCTGCATTAGTCTGTTTATGTTTCACTTTGAAGGGCTGATCGATAGGAAAAAATAAAACATAACATCTACCCTGATAGGCAGCATCTGTGGCCTTCCTCTTTAGCTCAGCCTCTTCCTCGTCCTGCTTCCTCTTCCTACCATAAACAGCAGCCAGAAAAACACAGACAAATAACGACATGACATCAGCTGACGTGCTTTAAACCAGCAGAGGCATATTTATGAAGGAGGGGTAGTTAGATAGTTAAACATCTTACTGCACAATTTCCCCCCACAGCTCATCCAGCTTGGTGTCCAGCTGGCCAGCCTGGATCATCTCTGCTTCCTTCTTCAACTTCCTGTGAATGTGAGGAGACACGGTCCACACCCTCAAGGCGCATTACTGCCATAATCACACCACTCTCCTTACTGCCCATATCCAGCCCTCTCACAGCACGTGAAAATCAACAACTTGTTGTAGATTTCATAATCAAACAGAAACCATTAAAATCCTATTAACAGCACTCACATCACATAGCTTTTATCTAAAAACCAAAAAAAAAAAAAGTATCTTCTAGTTCTTTTCTCACTGATCTATAATTCTGTATACTCAGTTGTACTTCCTCCACCCCAGTTCTCGATACAGAAGTTTTTAAATAACTATACTTTCCGCATGGCCGTAACATTTCCACTTTAGGGTGAGAATATTCTGTAGATATATGCATGTTGCTTAAATGCATCCCATCGTTTTAAATAACCACACACAGACAAACCTCACATCCACCCCCCTTCTCTTTAACTCTATACACCCCAAGGGGTGCAAGCTGGAAGGCACCAAATCTCCAGCTCCATACCTGTATCTCTCCTGCGTGTCCTTGAGGAGCCTCTTCAGCTCCTCAATCCTCTCCGCCGTCAGTCTTCGCACGATTACATCTTCCACCGTCTCCACCACCTCTCCCTTCTCTCCACGTTTCCGCCTGACATCGACCATCATAGAGAACATCACGGCCAGTTCCTGCCGCTCCCCATACACCATGCATCCATGGCGCACTCAGCACAACACCCGTGAAATTGACTTGCTGCGGCACCACACCCATGCACATCATGGCAGACAGACCTAGTGTGGCAGCTGCAGTACACAGTGCTCCTACACGTCTCCACGCATGCATTCATATTCTCTGTAAATAACCATACGTTATAAGGGGAAATTTACTCTGTATGCATTTATGTTTATGTTCGTTTTATTTGCATTTATTATGTTTCATACAATTTTTGTTTCCCAGGTGGGTATTCGCCACTGTGTATGGAGAGTCAGGTAAATTCTACAGGAGGATAAGGTTTGAACGTCCTCCAAAAAGTCACAAGGTCTTACACTGGTTTCCATTTTGTTTAAATGAACCGTAAACCATTAGATAAGTCTTTGCCCATCATCCAGAAGGGGAATGGCACATTCTCCTTCCTGTGGATGGTGAACCACATGGTAAGAAAAAGAACTCTCTCCACTCACTTTGGTGCTTCTGTCGTTTCCAGCAGCTCAGAATACTGGGAGGCACAGTGCTAAAGGGGTTTGAGAAAGGTCGGTCATTGTACAGTCACAGGATGTGTCAGATACTACCACTTATATATAAAATACTTCTTTGTGGCAGAACACCATGTCAGTGGCTTCTGGCTTTGTACCTTCTGTGAGAACCAGTCAGGTGGTCTTCCTGGTTCTGAAAAAGGCTTGATCGCTCTACTGACCGACACCCTGTGGAGAAAAGAGGCAGAAAAGATCACACTTCAACAGTAGCCTATCCAAAAGCAGGACTGAAATATTTAGACAAATGCACAAAGAAGATGGCAGACCTACATACACAAGCTGAACAAATAAGAAATGGATTGTGGTCCTGTATAGCAAGCATTTTAATACTGTCCATCCAAACAAATTCAAGAGATTAGACCTGATAGATAGAGTGCCTGAAGAACTATGGACAGAGGTTTATAACATTGTGCAAGAGGCAGCAACAAAA
>JAACJT020000002.1:7780692-7807915 GCA_009936485.2 Gymnarchus niloticus | reverse complement strand
AGGTTTGGTGGCTCAGAAGGCAGCAAGCCGGTCAGTGTGGACAGCTGAAGTGGAGGGAGGGCGTGGTAGGCCAGCAGACGATATAGGGATCTCTTGAATCCAAACCTCCGAGGGAAGCACCCCAAAAAAGGGGGGCGCGGGGAAAGAGAATGTGTATGAGCAGAGCAGCAATTTAAGGCGGCAAAATAATGGGAAATAAAATAACAAACAATATCTAAACCCATTGTTATGAGTGCAAGTTATGACTCAAGCTGGCCTGGGGACAGAGGTGATATCTAACTCTATTGTTATGAGTGCCAATCACAGTTCCACCTTGCCTGGGTTACCCATCTTCCAGCCTAGCTGAGGTAAAGCACGTGACAGCCCTTTCAATTTAGAGCTCTCACCCTTCTAATTAAACCACTATTGTAATTGTTCATTAAATATTTAACAGCCTTTCATGGAACGACCTTCACTAGGTAGGCAGCTACCACTGCCTGCCTTTCTATGTATAACCCAGAAAATCTATTTTATGTCTTTTTTGACTACCTGTAGAAAGTTATCTTTAGTGCACAGTGAATATTGATATTGGGATGGAGGCTGGCAGTGTAGTCAGCAATCTCTAAGGTGACCTAGAGACGATCCTAGCGGTGCCTCAAACTCCATGTCACGTAGGTCTCTTCGAAATGTCCTTTGTGCCAGGAAGAGGCAGGGCCGACATCGATTTCTCTCCAAACACTTGCACTTTTAATGGCCTTCCATGGTCCACTTTGCTGCTCCCAGACAGGATGCACTGTCAAGGCTATACAGTGCTGGTCTGATCCAATAGTCTCCAGCTGACAGGTCCATTTATCTCAAGGACGAGTCAGCCAAGCCAATAAAATCCACTTACTTTTCTAATAATGCTTTGGAATTCTTTGACCACTACAAACAGAAGGCCAATCAGCACTGGTGGGTGCAATTACCATGCTGCAGACACATCATGGGAGACAAGTGATGAAATGTACAGAAATCCTGAAGTCCCACATGGTCAGAATGTGGTGGGAGGACAGTGCTTCCCAGTGTCAGGAACAGACTTACTGAACGAGGCAGATCTGTGTGGAGAAGAGGACCTGTGGTTTCCACTGCCTGTTATGAGCACAGTCTTAACTGCGCATTTAAGTGGAACTTAATGGGAACTCCAATAACCAACATTTCAGCCATCAGAAGCTCAGAGCTATTCATCAATTTCTAAAGAACAGACTAACCCTTTGTATGACACCAATGGTATGGCTGTACATTGGTGAACATAGAATTACTGAAAAATGAACTGAATTCCTGAGTAAAACAAGAGTAAAACACTGAAGGAAGCAGCCAGAGATGTTATGAGGAAGCTGCCTGATGGGCATGGCCTTGGCTTCCTATAGCATGCCTCATAACAAAGCTCCTCCTTTTACGGTTCAAGGACCAGCCTCCATAACCTGGTTATCCCCAAGCCATCAGTAGTATCTTCCTAATCCTAGACTTCACGCTGCACTCATGTTAGATTAAAATTGATTGAATCTCACAAGCAATTAAAAGACAATCATCTTGCTTTGTTGGCCCAGTGGGTTGACAAGGGAAATAGAAATGTAAACAATCTGCGGTAACCTTCCTTCTTGGTATTCCAGAATGTTCACTGTGTCCATGCTCCAGCTAAACTGAATGCAAGGCATGGAGCTGCAGTCTGCTGTGAGGTGACCTCCCACCCAGCTAGGATTCATTTACACCACAAAACAACCAGACAGCCCACAATAATTCAGCTGGTGTTCTTATCTACCAAAGAAGCAGCTGTAGCAACAAATTATTCAACTTAAACAGGACAGAAATAGGATCAGTCCTTCAGTAAACCAAATAAAGATATGCAAACTGAATGTCAGATTAGATATCAGGTAATACATGAACAAAACTATTGAAACTGAGCTATATACTACTGACTCTTGTGGGGAAAATCATAAGCAATTTGAATGATTTATGACATATAATGAAAAATAATACACTAAACAATGAGTATTATTAAGTAATATGGAACTGTTTACTCTGATTTTGCATGCATCCCCAATTTCAAAGAAATGGAGTGCTTCAACAGAGGCTATGTTAATTATGGAGTGTCACACCCACAAGCCAGTCTACCTCTAACCTGCCACACCCAACCTATACCCATTCATCATCCCCTGAGTACTGACCATCTGTCCCTCATTCATTATCACCAAGCAGTTTTCTGTTGTGCCTTCTTCAGTCTTTTGCTTTAGCCCTGCAGTTCAGTTGCATCCTTTTGAGGTTTCTGTGACAATTACTGAGTGTTCATTAGGTTTTGAGAATTTGCCTGTGTATAACTGATTGTTTGACCTCTTCTTCAGCCTCCTCTTTTGGTTCTGTTTGCTGTGCTTGTTGCTCTACCCTGGAATTGATCTATTGCCTGTGACCACAACTGTTTTTTTCTATGCTCCACTGGCTTTTGGAAATCCTACCTGTTCTGGTTTTGATTCTACCTGTTTTGACTACGTATTTGATGAAGCACTGGCTTTTGGAAATCTCACCTGGGGGAACCTGTGGCCTAAAAGCTCTACGTGTAATGATTCAGAACACTGTAGGATCCAAATCGCAGAATCAGTTTAATCAGAGGCAAAACAAGCAGGGTCAAGACCAGAATAGGTAGGATTTCCAAAAGCCAGTTTAATTAACAAGGCACAGCTTGTTAGTATTCAGGGGATGATGAAGAGGAGTAACTTGGGCGTGGCAGGTCTGATGGAGGCTGGCTTGGTGTGGGCGTGACAGAATCCCCCCCCCCTCCACCGGCGGCTCCTGAAGCCCAAGACGGCCGGCGTGGGGGTCGACCACGTGGACGGGGTGCTGGGCAGTCTGTATGTAAACGGTGGAACTCGATCAGCGATGTGTCCAGAATGTCCTGGGCGGGAAGCCATGATTGTTCCTCCGGGCCACAGCCTTCCCAGTGGACCAGGTACTGGAGACGACCCCTCCAGCGCCGAGAGTCTAGAAGGGCACGGACAGCATAGGCCGGCTCCCCCCCGACATCCAGTGGAGGGGGCGGTTCGGCTGGTGCAGCAGGAGGATTCATGGGACTGTAATACACAGGTTTGAGCAGGGACACATGGAAAGTCAGTGATATCCGGAACCGGGGAAAAAGCTGCAAACGGCACGTGACGGTATATACAGTGAATGACTTTGAAAGGACCAATGTACCGGGGACTGAGTTTTCTGGAGGGAAGACGGAGCTTGATGTCACGGGTAGACAGCCATACCCTCTGGCGTGGATGAAATAGGAGTGGGTCTTCGGCGCCAGTCTGAAAAGCGTTTTTGGGTCTGCACTGCCCGCTGCAGCTGGACATGGGCCTTCTCCCATACCTGACCACTCCTCCTGAACCAGTCATCCACAGCTGGCACATCACTGGCCTCGAGCTCCCAGGGGGTACAATGGTGGCTGGTAACCTAGGACACACTGGAAAGGGGTAAGTCATAGGGAGGTATGAACAAGAGAGTTCTGGGCATATTCTGCCCGAGGGAGATAGCAGCTCCAGTCCTCCTGATGTGAGGAACAGTACTGCCAAAGAAATACACCTATCCCCTGGTTGAGTCTCTGTTTGTCCATTTGTCTGAGGGTGGTAACCAAATGACAGGCTTAGGGACACCCCGAGACGAGAACAGAATGCCTTCCAAACCCTAGAGGTAAACTGGGGTCCCCAGTCTTCTGGAATCCCAAAGCTTCTGAAGACCTGGTTAAACAGAATCTCTGCCATCTCAAGGGCGGTGGGCAATCCAGGAAGTGGGACCAACTGACACATTTTTGAAAATCGATCAATGGTAACCAGGATTGTGGCGTAACCTTGGATTGGGGGTAGGTCCGTGATGAAATTGATAGTGATGTGGGACCAGGGTCTCTGTGGAACAGGTAAGGGCTCCAGAGTGCCAGCAGGTAAGGTCCGGGGAGTCTTTGACTGGGCACAAAAGGAACATGATAGAACAAATTCTTTTACATCAGAGAGAGATGCCACCAAAACTTATGTGACAGGAGTTCTCTGGTATGGGTGATGCCTGGATAGCCGGTGTTGAGGGAGGTGTGTATCCACTGTAGGAGTTGGGGTCGAATCACTGCCGGAACATACGTTTTATTCACTGGGGCATCTGAGGGTCCTGGATCAGACTGGAGGGCCTCCTGCAGAGCATCCATGATTTCCCACTGAACAGGTGCAACCATACTAGGAGGTAATATTGTCTCCTGAGGCGGGTTCTGATGTGGTGGGTCAAATTGGCGTGAGAGGGCATCAGCCTTGGTATTCTTGGAACCAGGACGGTAGGTAACTGAGAAGTGGAACTGGGTGAACAACAGGGCCCATCTAGCCTGTCGGGGATTCAATCGACAGGCACCTCGAACGTATTCCAGGTTGTGATGATCAGTCAGTACCAGGAACAGATGTGCTGCCCCTTCTAACCAGTGTCACCACTCCTCCAACACCAGTTTAATAGCCAGCAACTCCCCGTTTCCCACGTCATAATTGCGTTCTGCAGGAGATAACTTGCGTGAAAAAAATGCACATGGAAAAAGCTTTGATGAGGAGCCATGACGCTGGGACAAGATGGCCCTACCCCCACCTCTGAAGCATCAACCTCTACAATGAATAGAAGGGATGGGTCAGGTTGCTTGAGGATAGCGGCTGTAGTGAACAGTTGCTTGAGGTTCTGGAAGGCTAGCTGGGCCCCCTTTGTCCAAATGAGCTGACGGGCCTTTCCTCTAAGTAGGGTGGTCAAGGGGGCAGCGACAGAGCTAAAGTTTCGGATGAACCTCCGATAAAAGTTAGCAAAACCAAGGAAGCATTGCAGCTCTTTCACAGTGCCAGGCTCTGACCAGTCCCTTACTACCACGACTTTGCTGTCCTCCATCTTGATCCCGTCAGGTCCTATTATGTATCCCAGAAAGGAGATATTCCGACAGTCAAACTCACACTTCTCGGCCTTGGCAAACAGATTAAAGGAGAACAATCTCTAAAACCTGGGAGACATGTTAACGATGAGACTCTTGGTCTGGGGAGTAAATAAGTTGGTCACGGATATATACAATAAACTGGTTGATCATGTCTCTGAAGATCTCGTTCATAAATGACTGGAAAACTGATGGCACATTGGCAAGCCCGTAAGGCATCACCAGATATTCATAGTGCCCCCTAGTGGTGAGAAAGGCAGTTTTACACTCATCACCTTCTGATACGTATGAGATTGTAGGCACTACAAAGGTCCAATTTGGTGAAGAGAGTGGCTTCTCGCACTTACCCTCTTCCCCTGATACCCTCAGCCTTGGCGTATCGGAACTTGGTTATATTATTTCAGGGCGCGATAATCAATACATGGGTGGAGGCCTCCATCTTTCTTCATCACAAAGAGCCCTGAGGCTGCTGGTCAAGTTGATGGCTGGATGATTCCCAGAGCAAGGGCCTCGTCAATGTATTAGTCCAAGGGTTTAGTCTCTGGGATTGAGAGGGGGTATACCCTGCCTCCGGGGACACCACTCCCGGCAGTAAATCAATGGCACAATCCCATGGACGGTGAGGAGGCAAGGTAGCTGCCTTGACAGGATTGAACACATCAGCATATTCTAAGTATGTAGAAAGGACTTGGGTCGAGAAGGTGGCCAACGGGCTTTCCACTTGAGTTGCCCTACAAGGGATCTGCAGGCAATGAAGTCTACATTTTTTTCCCCAGCATACCAGCTCACCCTCTCTCCAGGAGATTACTGGGTCATGCAGGCGAAGCCAAGGGTGGCCCAGAACCAATGGGTCTCCACGAGATGACAGAGCAAGGACAAGGAGTTGTGTCTCCTCCCTATGGAGTATCCCCACTTGCACCTGTAGGGGGCTAGTCTGATGACGTATCTGCCCAGTACCCAAGGGCCTTCCATCCAGAGTATTCACATATAGGGGAGGCATGACCTCTACAAGAGGCACTCCCAGTTTCTTGGTCCATTTTATGTCAATGAAGTTCCCTGCAGCACCAGAATCGATTAAGGCTGTGACAGATATGGTAGCTGAACCATAGGATAAAAGCACAGGAACAGTAAATTGCTTCTGAGAGACATTGAAGAGGACAGACGTTCTCACCCAGGTAGCAGGTCGGCCATCTCCTTCTCTGGGGCGAACAGGGCAGTCCAAGCATAGGTGTCCTGCCTTACCACAGTATAAGCACAGATGCAGGTCAATTCTCCTCTTGCGCTTCTCCCAGGAGAGATGAACACCTCTAAACACAGGTCGGGGTTCCAACTCCACAGGGGAAGGCATCTCAAATGTAGGTATGGAGAGTATACTCAACTGGCATTCCTCCAGAGCATGCTGACACATTAGCTTGGCTTCCCAGATTTGAGTCCTGATCTTCTGAATGTTTACTCCATTCACTGAAGGAGTCGGCATGGCCACTGATTCCACTGGATCCATGACGTAGCGAGGTGTTCTGTAATGATTCAGAACACTGTAGGATCCAATTGCAGAATCAGACAGTTTAATCAGTCAAAACAGGCAGGGTCAAAACCAGAACTGGTAGGATTTCCAAAAGTCAGGGGAGCATGGAAAACATAGTCATGGTCACAGGCAGAAGATCAATTCCAAGGCAGCAACAGACACAGGAAGCAGAACTCAAACAATCAGGGTCATACACAGGCAGACTACTAGAGATTCAGTAATGGTCTTTGGAAATGCAATACCTCGCAAGGAGGCAAGTAAACGGCAGGGCTTTTATAAGGGATGAACAAGGCACAGCTGGAAGCTACTAGATGATAATTAACAAGGTACAGCTGGTTAGTATTCAGGGGATGATGAAACGGGAGTAAGTTGGGCATGGCAGGTCTGATGTAGGCTGGCTTGGTGTGGGCGTGACACTATGAATGATCTGCCCTCCCTCATCAACTGGATTATGAATAAACGGGTACACTATGGTTGTTCATGTAAAAGTCTTTAATGTATTTCTTTTCATTTTATACAGTCTGAGTAGTTGAAGTCCCCTGCATGAAATCAATAATTATTGAGAGAGAGAAAACACAGTGGCAGAATATTCCCAGCCACACGGAATGATGTGCTGTGAGACGTCACACGGCTTGTCCAGTCGTATTCATCAAGCTAAGCTAAGCTTCACAACTAGCCTGACACGGAGCAGGCTTGTCCAAAAGCATATGTTACCATAGAAACTAAGAAGAGCTTCAAGTTAGCCTCGTTTGTGGAACTGAATTTGGGGAAAGTTAGCTGGGATTGTTGAAATAAACCTGGCTTATTAGGTTAGCTCACTTTGTGGAATACCCCTCTGGTTTTGACCCTACCTGTGTTGACTACGATTAAACCTTGATTCTGCAATTGGATCCTACCATGTTCTGAATCATTACATGGAGGAGGCAACAAGAATTGAAGAGGGAAGACGTCTGTGATTCCTAAACCAACTATGTGCAGGATCTAAGATGAAAGGCTTCCACCATCCACCCATTCATCTGGATCTAAGATAAAAGGCTTCCATCCATCCATCCATCCATCCATCCATCCATCAAGAAAGCTACAAAGGAGTATATCCAACAAATTGGAAAAAGGAAAGAACAGACTAGAACAATTAAGGATGCCCATGGGATCATGATGGTTATGTAGTATGAGATAAAATACAGTATGTAATTCCATCTGTGGTCCTTCTAATGTTGCCAAACCAGGGCTTGAGCAAAATATTAAATATTAAAAAATACATATCAAAAGTGTTTAACCCCACCAGATAAAAACATTGTATTTACTGCTCCTTAAATTAAAACCAAGAGGATGGTTTCAGAGTTAACAAACAGCAACATGTACAACATGTTTCAGCCCTTGTTCTCATAAGATAATGTGTCTAAACATCTCACGAGATTGTGCTTCTGAGATATGTCCTGTACATCCTGGCACTGTCACACTGCAGAGCAGAATGTTAATAAATTAAACCATACTGCTTCATCAGTGAAGCCAGTCACTGCACCAGAAGCAGCTTTTCCCAAGAGGTGCTAAATCACTACATTAAAATGTTAGGCACAAGAGATCATGTGACAAATGTTTCAAAAGCTTAAATAAATTTGCATCATATCTGGAATATAAGCAGTGTGCCAAGAATTAAAATACAGTTTTTTTCTGATTTTTAGTTATGGACAATAAAGGCATTACATTTATAGGCCTGTTTCTTTTAATATCAGTCATTGTAATGTGTTCTGATTTATTAGCGTCATTTGTTTATGTACATACCCCGAGGGCTCATTATGATTCTAGTTGAAAAGACCTAAATTTCATCAGACTGAGCTAATAAATTTTCCCTCATCCCACCTACCCAGTATTCATCAAACCATTCCAGATGCTCAGAGCTATTACTGTAATAACGAGCAGTCTATGGAACGTGGTCCACAAACAAAGTCTATGGTCAAGAGGGTATAGGTCTCATGTCACTAGGAAACCACAAATGGTGTCAAGAGAATGTCGGCAGATGTTTAAATTTCAGGTGATGTATTTGGCAATCAACAAAAATAAATTAAATCTATACACAGATAACAGGAGAAAGTGAGTTATATTATATCAAATACCAGTTAGCAGCATGTGTCAGCTATAAATAAGGTCTGACAATCAGCAGTTTAATAGTAGAGTTTTCAGACCCACATGAGGTTAGAAAGCTCCAGACAGGTCAAATAACTGGTGCCTGAACAGCAGGTGCATCAATCACAAAAAAATGAAAAATTATTCAATGTGTCAAGAAGAACAATCTTAATAATCAAGAAAGCATATGAAAAACATAGACAAACTGCACCAGAATAGAGGAACGGCTGTTGCCAATCAATGCTCATTGACAGATGGACATGGATATTTAATAGGATAGTTAGTAAGTACCATAAAAGTACAATCTCAAAAATGACTACATCTGTGACCCAGCCACAACAAAAATATATTGCGAGCTTCACAAAGCACCCAGATCTTTAATATGTTGTAAGCAGCACTCAACCTGAACCCAAGCAGTGGAAAAAGTAATAGGGTCTGATAAGTCATCATTCAGCCAATTTCCTACATCTGGATGTGATTGAGAATGAAGTCTCAAAGTCTGTACAGTTAGTCTTCTCATGGGAGACAACAGGTCCAAAGGGTGAAGTCACAATGTCTGTACGGTTAGTCTAATCATGGGAGTCAATAGGTTCAAAGGGTAAAGTCAATTCAATTCAATTTTATTTATATAGCGCCTTTAACAAGAAGCACTGTCACAAAGCACTTTACATAGTCCTGGACCCAGGGTCCCCAGAGAGTAAGCCAAAGATGACAGTGGCAAGGAAAAACTCCCTCAGAAGGAAAAAACCTTGGGAGGAACCAGACTCAAGGGGGAAGCCCATCCTCCTCAGGCCAGCACCAGGCAGGACAAATTAATTAATACAAATCAGAACAATGTTATAACAGTTAGAAGGACAAGAGAGTATTGGAGGATGTAGTCCAGTGATCAGAACAGCTTCTGTGGCTCAGAAGGCAGCAAGCTAGTCAGTGTGGACAGCTGAAGTGGAGGGAGGGTGTGGTAGACCAGCAGATGATACGGGGATCTCTTGAATCTGAACCTCCAAGGGAAGCACCACAAAAAGGGGGGTGTGGGGGAAAGAGAATGTATATGAGCAGAGCAGCGATTTAACGCGGCAGAATAATTGCAATTAAAATAGTAAGAGCCCCGGCATAACTATATATGACAGCATAACTATGAGGGAGAGACCAAAGGGGACACAGGCATGAGGAATCCTTGCATGCCAGCACTCCAACAACACACAGAACATGCGAAGCAGGAGTGACAGCACTGACAGAACAGTTCATCCAAAGTCAATGGCACTGATCCCCACCCAGCTCTACACCTCATCCTATAGTTGGGGAGTGAGTAGCTACCTAAGGTCTCTGTAAGCTAGAATAAAGAGGTGTGTTTTAAGCCTAGACTTCAAGATAGAGAGTGAGCCAGAGTCCTGCACTGCTGCTGGAAGACCATTCCACAGCTGCACAACTATGTAGGAGAATGCTCTGCAGCCCAATGTCGCTTTTTTCTCTCCTGGAACTAATAAATAACCTGCCCCCTGGGAGCAAAGCAAACCAGGGGGGAGGGGGAGGATAAGGAACCAAATAATCAGACAAATATTCTGGAGCCAAACCATGCAAGGCGTTATACGTAATTAATAGTACTTTAAAGTCAGTGTGAGCCTTCACAGGAAGCCAATGTAAAGATGACAATACAGGACTAATATGATCGAACTTCCGAGTTCCAGTTAGCACTCTTGCTGCAGCATTTTGCACTAGCTGGAGTCTATGTAACAAACCAGAGTTACATCCAGAAAACAGCATTACAATAATCCAATCTGGAGCTGATAAAAGCATGAATTAGCTTCTCAGCATCATTGCAGGACAACATTTTCTGAACCTTGGCTACATTCCTCAGATGGAAAAAATCTTAGTGATATTGTTAATATAGGGACAGGTCTGGGTCAACTAAGACACCAAGATTTCTAACCAGTGTGCTTGGTTTAAGTGAGCATCCATTAAATTTTACATCAATCTGTTCTTGAAGCCCTCTAGGACCAAGCAGCATTACTTCTGTTTTATCTTGATTTTGGAGCAAGAAATTTTTGGCCATCTGGCTCCTAACATCTAATAGACAATCCTCAGTCTTTGACAGATGAGGCAATTCACCAGGTTCAACTGATATGTATAGTTGTGTGTCATCAGCATAGCAGTGGAAATCAATACCATATTTTCTAATTATGTCACCAAGTGGCAGCATATACAGGGTGAACAGCAGCAGGCCCAACACAGATCCTTGTGGAACACCATATCTAACTCTAGTATAATCAATAGGATTCGTAGCTGACATGAACAAACTGGTAGCAGTCAGTGAGATAGGACCATAGCCAGGACAGAGCCTGCCCTGTAATACCAACTAGAGATTCTAGTCGGTCTAAGAGAATGTCATAGTCAATAGTATCAAATGCTGCACTAAGATCTAAGAGCACCAGCAAAGAAAGACAACCATGATCAGAGGCCATGAGTAGGTCATTTGTTACTTTAACTAATGCAGTTTTGGTACTGTGATATTGTTTTAACCCAGACTGAAATACTACATTTATGCCATTTCTCTTTTGGAATGAGTACAATTGTTTTGCTACTATTTTCTCCAAGATTTTAGAGAAGAAGGGAAAGTTTGAGATAGGCCTATAGTTTGCTAAGTCACTAGGATCAAGCTTAAGTTTCTTAAGACCAGGCTTGACAACAGCTACTTTTAGTGATTCTGGTACATATCCAAGACTTAGTGATGCATTAATCAAGTTTATTAAGTTACTACTAATAGATGGAACAATCTCTTTTATAAGCCTTGTAGGAATATAATCCACCATGCAGCTAGCTGTTTCAGAGGAGGATATTAGGTTCAAAAGTTCAGATTCTCCTATAGAGGTAAAAGAATCCAATTAATGTGGAACTACATTACTTCTATCCACTACAGCAGGACCAAGCGGATTCTGGCAGCAATCTGTGGCAATAGTAATACTTTGGATTATCTTTCTGATGTTAGTTATTTTACCATTGAAGAATGTCAAAAAGTTGTTGCTTTTGAGAGAGGTTGGAATCTGTGGGTATACCTCAGATTGATTCCTAGTTAGTTTAGACACGGAATCAAGCAGGAACTTAGCATTACTTTTGTTGTTGTCTGTCAGCCAGTAGAGATATGTGGACGTAGCTGTGATCAGGGCTTGTTTCTACTTTAAAACAATATCTTTCCATGCAATTTTGAACACCTCCAAGTCTGATAAGTGCCATTCTCGCTCCAGTTTCCTTGAAGCGTTTTTAAGTTCACGGGTATAGTCAGTATACCAAAGAGCATATTTCTTATCTTTAAGCATTTTCTTCCTAAGAGGAGCAATCAAGTGAAGACTGCTACAAAGTGAGTGAGCGATATTTATTGATACCTGTTCAAGCTCAGATTCATTTGTGGGCTTACCAATCTGGGAGAACGCTGGGGGAAGCCTGTTAACGATAGCACCTGCAGTTGAAGGAGT
This sequence comes from Gymnarchus niloticus, assembly GCA_009936485.2. Taxonomy (NCBI): domain Eukaryota; kingdom Metazoa; phylum Chordata; class Actinopteri; order Osteoglossiformes; family Gymnarchidae; genus Gymnarchus; species Gymnarchus niloticus. The sequence goes on along the minus strand of JAACJT020000002.1, from coordinate 7,795,863 downwards.
GATACGGCGACTAACACTCGCTTTGGAGACAGGCAGAGCAGCAGATCTCAGTAGTACTTCAAGGGTCCTATTTTGCACCAGCACAAAGCGCAACACAAAGTGGTTTTACTAGTTTCGTACCAGCGCATTCCTCATTTTCACACCAAGCGTGTGCGCTTTTAAAATAACAAATGATTCTGCGCGTGCTTCTCGCTTGTAGGAGTGGTCTTTTTTCAGTGAGGTGTGGCTGGGTACATTGTCGGCGCATTGCTATTTTAAGGCAGCGAAATGACATTGCGCTTTTGACCAACAAAAACCACATCTAAAGTCAGTGGCGTAATGTTAAACAATATTTAAGCGGCGTATTTTAGAAACATGCGGGTGCACGACGCTCGTTACGGACACACTTACATGCTCGAAGTGCACTAATAAAATAAAATAAAAAACTATTTTATTTCATTCATATATGTTTTATTATAGAGTACAACTTAAATAATTTTGAGACAAATTTCTCTCTACATTCCCACACCCGCTTCACCTCGATAGGCTTAGGTGGAACAGTAGTGCTCCCATAAATGATTTGCTCCCGCCTTTTCACTTTGTGCACGAGCACGTCTGTTTCTTCAGATGAAAACCGATCTGGTTAGCCAGGTAAATGCGCCATTATAATAGCAATCTGCCATAGCTCATGCGACCCTGCCTTTTAAAGGTGAGGTGACATGCCATTGTGATTGGTTTATTGCATGTTATACCCAAAACACACCTCTGAATAATTAAGAGAGTTAGGACAACCTTTTTGCGGCTTGCGTTGGCATAAAGTCTGTTTTTTCTGCCGTTAAAATAGCTAAATGGATTTGGACATGCCCATAAATGTTATTTTTTGCCTTGCGCTTTACACTTTGCATTAGATTGTCAAAATAGAGCCCCAAATGTTAATAGGGAGTGATCTGAGACTGCAGGATTTAGAGTGAGGATAGACACATGCTCCACAGGAATACCGTGGCTGAGAATCAAGTCTAGACTGTGGTTACCTGAGTGAGTAGGCCCTACTACATTCTACACAACACCAACAGATTTAAGCAGAGAGGCAAATGCCGTACTGCAATGATCAGAGTCATTTTCCACGTGGATATTAAAATCCCCAACAATGACATCTTTGTCAGTAGTAATAACTAGATCAGACAGAAAGTCAGAAAACTCTTGAATAAAACTGCTGTATGGCCCAGGTGGTCTATAAATGACAACAAGAGTAAGCAATGGTGGGGAGTTACGAGCACATGAGCTGACAGTAAGGACCAGGATTTCAAATGTGCAAAATCTGTAACACAACTTCTCAGAAACAGTGAGACTAGACTTAAATATAACAGCAACACCACCACCTCGCTGATTAGGATGAGGGTTGTGTTTGTAGGTGTACCTAGGAGGGCAGACTCATTTAGCACCACAGTCATCTTGTTCAAGCCAAGTTTCCATCAAGCAGAGCATACTAAGAATTGAGTTGGTTATGATATCATTTATAAGCAATGCCTTAGGGGTCAAAGACCTCACATTCCAGAGCCCCAACTTCAGCCTGATCTCACAGGTACTTTGTGACAATGGTTCTATCTTGATATTTATCACGTTATTAAAGCAGATGTTGTTGTGGAATAGTCCTGTACGATAAAAAGTGTGGGAAACAGACAGTCTCAATATTATGAACCTCAGGTGACAACTCTAAGCAGCTAGCAGACGGTCGGTTAAGCCGAGTCTGCAGCCTGGACTTGGCTCTGGTTAATCAAGATTTTGCATTAAGACTATTAGCTATGCTTTTCACCAAGAAAGCGGCACCTAGCCACATAGGGTGAATGCCATCTCTCTTCAAAACTCCAGGCTTGCCCGAAAAAGTCCCGCCAGTTATCTATAAAACCAACATCATTTATCGGGCACCATTCCAACAGACAATGATGCAGTGACAATAGTCTGCTGTAAATTTCATCACTGCATCTAGCGGGAATGGGGCCAAGCACATTACTGACACAGACATCTGCTTCGCAAGCGTCCACACCGCTATGAAATTCATCTCCGTAATCTCCGATTGCCTCAACCGGACATCATTAGTGCTGAATAACGTGAATAACGATATGAGAGAACCTACATTTACTACTAGCCAGCACTTTTAAATTTGCAGTGATGTCAGTCACTCTGGCCCCCAGAATACAATTGACTATGGTCATAGGCGTCACTACATTCATGTTTCGTAAAATAGTCGCCAGTTACCAGAGCATTTTTAACGGGAGACTCAGTGGTGGTTCACTGAGGGCAGAGAACCTGCTGGAAATATGAACGGGCGGATGGTGCTGATGAGGGTTTGGCTTTGGTTTGCGATTATGCTGCCGAGTCATCACCCATTTGCCTTGCTGCAAAGGCTCTAATGCGGGAGCTGGGGGAGAGAAGCTACCTGCCACAGATGTATCTGGAGCTGTTAACACTGAATCTATGAAGCTTTCGCTTTGCTGAATCTCATGTATCGTCCGGATACGTCCCTCTAACTCTTCAGTCTTCTCCATCAGTCTAACGACTAGCCTACACTTCACAAGTAAACATACCAGTAACGACAGGAGAAGAATAACTAAACGTATTACACTCCACACATACGACAGAAGCCATGGTATCTTAGTTACGTTTGCAAAGATGAACTCCGGACTTGCAGTATATGGTCAAAGTTAAACTTGGAGGGTGAAATATGATAGGATATTTTTTCCAGGTCACAGGAGAAACTCTCGGTAACAGAAGTCCGGTAACTTCGAAATGTCGGCAATTCAGGGAATCACAATGTCTGTACAGGGGAATCTGACATGTCTCCTCATGGGAGTCAATAGGTCCAAAGGGTGAAGTCACAATGTGTATACATGCAGTTAGTTTTCTCAGGGAAGTCAATAGATCCAATGATTAGTCTTCGTGATTATTAAACAGTCAAGGAACATGAGGTGAATTTACTTTCACAGGAAGTGTTGTGGAGCGCAAAGTAGATTTCCTTGTTCATCATCTATCAGGAACCTTTCCTTTTTAAAAAACGGTCTAATATCCCAGCTGAACTTGCACAGCAGGACATGAGTAACAACATCCTTAGGTGTTTCCATTATTCTGTCCATCTACAGAATTGGCATCACCATTGGACCTTCATTTTAATAATTCAAAAGTATTTTTAAATGACTTTTTGTTGACTAGTTTCAGTTGTCCATCAATACAGCACATTACCAGATTCACAAATTAAGTTTTGTATGCAGAATAAAATTTGCAATTTTTGCAGCTGTGATTAGGTGACCACACTGACACATTTAAAAACATTTCGGCACCAACATCTGTAGGTTGATCTTAATGCAAATATTACTTCAGCGAGTGGGGAGATACTGTAAGTGTGTTAATTCACACATTTTTCTCATGGCCAGAAATTTAGATACAGTGGGGAAAAAAAAGGTAAAGGGGAGGAGGACAACAAGATAGAGAGCTAAAAATGGCAGTGTGAGGAACTAGAAACATGGAACACAAAGGGGCCAATGCATACTCCATATTTCTGAAATCAGCTTCATAGTGTATTGAGGACCTATAGACAGACAATGAAATACTGGATTTGAGTTATGGCAGTCTGCACTTTTTAGCGCAGCACGTAAAACCAGCGGAACTGATTCCTGGTTTAACAGAACCTAAAGTAAAAGAAGAGGAAGGTAAATGGCATGAATTTGGATGGAGAAAACCTTCCTTTTGTCTAACAAAATGCACACAATTTCATGTAAACGTCACTTTTCTTTGAAGGTTTTGTTAGTTCTGTATTACCCTAGTTCCAGTTTGTACTGGGAGACTTGAGCAAATAGTTTTCTGTTGTTGTTTATGGGGGTCTCATAGCAGGCAGACAATGATTTATACACGAGTATATAGCATTTGATTTAAAAACTGTAAACTGAAGAGTTGCCACTACCCTTGGACCTTTGCGCTAGTTTTCTAGTCCCCTCCAACGCTACTGCCACAGGAAATCGAGCTGGTGAAGGACACTTGTGGAAACTGGGCTCCGTAACGCCGTTCTCAAACAGAGAGATGGCAGTTTATGACGCTTTTTGTGTATTTTTGTAACGTAACAGTTAGCAGATACCAACGCGGATTTCCTACCAAAAATACCATATTACACTTTGAGTAGTACTGCATTCCAAAAACCAGGAACAAAATTTGTTTTTGAATAGAATTAGACATTTTATTTCTGTTCAGGGCAATAGGAGTGAAACCAGAAACACATTTTGTAGCTATGTTTTCTTAGCAAATGGGATATTTCATTCCATCATTTGAAATTACTTGACGCATTTCTGTAATTTCAATATTTCTGCCTCGAGGGTCCATTCAGCGCGATACCAACCATGTTGTGATTTAATTTAAAAGAAAATAAGCACCACTAACAGCAGCCGGACTCTGTTTTCCCTCGCATTTAACGCGCATTTTGACCCCTTAATAGCGCTACGCCATACTACCACTGCACCGAATTATCTTGTCTTCGACTCCATTCTTTTCACAATTTGACCAAAAATAGTTTTATAAAAACAGCATTAACACGTGAGCAGTCTTTCAATATACCGCGCTAACACAAAGAGTATCGTTTTATTAATTACATGCTTAATTATTTTAATTATAATTGCGGTCTGCATTATCTTAACTTCATTTTCTGCAAGGAGAAGCACAAGAAGGCAAAAAGGTTGCGTCACGAGCGAAAACAAATCCAGAGGCTCAGATAGTATAGATCTCCTCAAGGTGCTCATTGGTAAGAAGCCCATAACACGTCTCTTGCACCTGCATTCTTAATAAATACTCAGAGGCAACAGTGTCGGCCATTTAACGATCCGATCACGCTTCACATGCGTCGTAAAAAAACAGGCGATTCTGAGCACCTGAAACAATCGGATATCTTTTCATGTCTGAAGTTAAGACACATTCAAACGACATACTGCATTTATAATTGACGGAAGCATTTCGTTGTAACTGTTATTTGCTAAACAACTTGCATCATCACGATGCAATTAATGCATTCAATGACTCAAACATTAAAACGATCAATTAATCATTTTAGGTGAGACGCCATGTTCAAAAGAAGATGACAATGTTCAGTCAACGAGGTCTTGTAAATTCGCAAAGCATGTTGTTGTATCGTGTGGTGGCTTTTGTCAGGCAGCCCGTTGTGGAGGTCTCGGCTCTTTCCCGTCTGCATGCATGCGGCGGTGGCGTGGTTCAGATATGTTCAATCACAGCTAAAGGGAGCTTGGGGGAAGAGAGTGCAAGAGACGCACAGATTTGTTTGTTATGCTTTACACTTGAAGGTGTGTCTTGCCTGCTCCTCCACATATCGTGTATAATAATCCGATATAAAATCAATGAAAGATTACCCCGCGCTTGGTTATTTCCGAACGCTACACAGTCGCATGTCAAAGCATCTGTTGCGCCACATCGTATATTGCGCCGTATTGCATCGGCTCGCTCTGGACTGTACCCCAAGCCAGGTGAAAAGCAAGCGCCCTCTGGCGTGTACCGTAAGAGGTGCGCCAAGATCTTGGCAACTTCCACGGTGTCTTGACATTCTCCAAAATCAGCCTCCTGCAATGTGTCTCCCCTGTCTTGGTGTTATACGCTTGTCTGTGAGGCTGTGTTGTATGGTGAGTGCAGCGTGATAGCGATCTGCCCTTTGCCCGGTCGGACCTAGGATGAACCTCTCGGATGCGTCTGAGGAAGCCGCTGGAGATCGGCCCAGTTTTCGGCTGGAGCCGCTGAATACTACGCACCAGCCTGGAAAAACGTCGCCGTCCCGTTCAACCGGCGGCTCGGACAGTCGCCGCTGTTACCGCGATGCCATCAGAGTAACGACCAATGGGGTGCACGACATAGAGGACAGGATCCTGCGGATAACGGGCTACTACGGCTATTATCCCGGTTACTCCAGCCACAGAAGTAAGTAGTCAGAGATGTTCGGGGGGGAAAAAAAAAATTTAAACTGAATCAACAATGTGCTGGAGTGAGCGCTCAGGTTTGACAGACATTTCAATTATAAATTTTGTGATGATCGGATTGCAGCAATCGAAATTAGCGTATGCAAGCAACAGCTTATATTTGCATTCCTTCCGAGTTACTGTGATACCTATAGTAATGGTATAACATTACATTTTTAGAACGGGTGAATGAGTAGCATATATATGTTTTTATCTCGTGGGGGTACATCAGAAATATTTCTACGACAGTAATTTTAGTGGTTTTGTTTTTGTTGAAATTGCTATCATTGTCAACTAATTTACGGATAGTATGTCGTTACATTTATTTATTTTTTTTTACTAACTATACACGTAGTAGACCAAGAGAATTTTCAGCGAAGGCAATCGTAAAATTAAGTCCATATATCACAGGTATATGCTGCCATGAAGAAAAAAAAAAAAAAAATCCTTAATGAATTATTTATTCACCTGGTGTCTTAAGGAATGCGCACTCAAACCTGAGACTAATTTCTTGAATTGTATTTTAAATTTGTTTTCCATGCGTGGAGTGTTGCCAACATGCCAGATGTTACTGTAGAATGGTACCGATTAAAGTTTTATTAATAATAAGTAGACCTATAGGGTGTTTAAATTTCTGCTTTTTGAAACACAGCCGAAAGTCTACACTTTAAATCCGTATTTAAAATTCCGCTAAACATAAACTATGTAGAGTGATTTAAAAAAAAGTGCATTTAACAAAACACCGAAAAATGTAATGTAAGCTGTCGGTTTAAGTCAGTGCTGTCTCAAGTTACAAAACAAATAGTGACCGCTTCTTGTCTAAATTCAGAGATGATCAATGCTGTACTTACAATAAACGTATCGTAAGTGACAAAGCTTTATTTAAATCTGGCTGCTTACTGCGCCTGCTATCTTTCTGTGGGCATTGTGAACTAAACAGCTTCAGACTGCCAACACAAACACAGACAAAAACAAAAATGACTAAGGCAACTTCATGCAGAAGGTATATTTGTCTCGATCGCTCACTGTGTCTTTAGTGGTTGCTTGTTCTTTTTTCAATTCGTAGACTGTTATAAGAATTCTGTCGTATAGAATCTCAAATAGTCTCCTAAAATGAAAATTGCACATCCTTTCTTTCTGTTACTTTTTACATAAATCTGCATAAAGTCATCCTTTGTTTACTAACTGTAACCCCTTCCAATATCCTACAATACTGTGATACAGGGGTGACGTGATCTGTATCACTACTGCCCAGCAGTGCTCCTGAATGCCTGATATTACAAAATCCTTCATTTCTTCTTAATGGTAGCCATTATGAAAACTATTCTTGTATAGCAGCTCTTCGTCACTATTACCCTAGAGGTGTTCCTGTAGATACCTAGCATCTTCATCAGATACAAAAATCAATGTTTGCAGGATGTGACATGGCTGGGCCTCAGACATTTTCAGTTCATTGCATTCTGGAATCTGTGATGGAGCCATGCCCGTTTTAAAATGGGCACTCCCCTAAAGCTCCACCTCCATGCAACGGTTCACAAGGCAAGCAGGTCTGTCATGTTGCAAATCAGCTTGCCTTCCAACTAAAGGACAAAGCGGTCATAGCCCGTGAGAACAGGTCAGAGCACCCCATCCCCATCATTGACAGGGTACACACATTCCTGGTTGGGCTAAAAAAAAAACTCGCAGGTGTCTTTGTAAATCAGAGACAGTCTCCCGGTCCTTGTAAATTATTACTTTTTTCCATGTTCAGTTTTACTGGAAAATAAATGGCTAAATATAGATGTCCTGCCTGCCCTGTAACAAGTTGTTTTTGGTAATTAGAATGACGTACATCTTATGAAATAATCAGTCTGCCCTAACTGGGAATATGTATCCCCACCTGCAGCAGTGCTGCATTTCCGTACTTGTCTTCTCTGCTTTGATGTCATGCTTGCTGGTCCCCGGCTGCCCTCATCTCGTAATCATCGCTCTCTTCGCGTGTTTTTGGCAACACTTTACGCAACAGAGCCTCATAAGCTGAGGGAGGGCTGCGCTGCGTCATGCATGCTTTCATAAGAGTCCACATGCTAAATAAGTTCCCTTCCGCATTGTTCTCACACCTGTGGCTGTCAGCTCCCCACCGAGAGACGGCCAGGCAGTTTTTAGTTGGGTCACAGAGCCAGGAGGTGCCAGTCAATGATGTTTTTCGGGGGGTGGGGGTTTACTCTCGTGGGCTGCAGGGCACTTCAGAGGTGCAGTGATTTAGGATTAGCACCTCTCACTGGGTTGCATCCACAGCTGATACCTGTGACACCCCTGGCTGTAAATGCAGGAAGGCTGTGTTTTTTGCTTTGCTCTCTCAGGTAGGTGAGCAGGGGGGAGGAGCTCAGTAGCTCTAACCACATGTTGCACAGATGTGGAAGAGGGCAATGATGTCTGACTAAACATGGGCTATCCCTGTCTTCCCATCCTACTGATTGTTTTTTTTTTTTTTTTTTTTTTTTTTGCTTTTCTAGGTTCTCTTCTAGGTCTTGTATGTGGGCAGATCTTGTTGGAAGGTTGTCACCCTTTTGTATTAAGGACCCCCTCCAGGCTTAGCACTTCTAGATGTTTTTGTAGTCCATGTTGGAATCTGAGCAGCAACATGGCTGCCCTTTTATCCCACAATGCTATGGTTTGGTTTGATGTGCTTATTTGTAAGCTGCCCTCTGATAGGTTGCTGTACTTGCCTTGTTGTTAATCCATGTGTTACAAAGAGTATGGGCACCAGGATACAAATAAGGAGAGAAGCAGAGTGTTTTAATTAGTGTTGTTGCTTTCTGCCTATCCCTGAGAAAGAAGGAAGCATTGCCATTGTGCAGATTGAGGGCTGTGGCCGATTACTTGGCTTTTGCAGAGTTGGAGTTTGAGCTAGGTGTCATTAGTTGCTGTTTAGCATGGTTCTGTCTGTGTCTCCGACTTCCGTACACAAGCAATCATGCAGTGGTTTACTTATGGCTCTGATATAGAGGTGCCACACTATAGTCACATACTGCCAGGGTTGTGGGTTTAATTTGTGTGCGTTTGTGGAGTTAGCATGTTTTACTTGTTCCTGTGGGTTTCATCTCTCAGTTAAAACCTGCAGTAAGGTGACATGGAGCCTCCTTAAGCGCCTATAGTGTGTGATTGTGTGTGCGCGTGTGCCTTCTAACAAACTGACATCCTATCCAGGGGGTCCCCCAGTGCTTCCTAGGGTAGACTGCTGGCCCATTACAACTTCATACTGGATAGGAGGTCACGGGAGATGGATCGATGGTCAGGTGGCCGTGTGTAGTCATGCTGCTTCTGAGGTTAAAGTACTAGTTTTGAGGGGAGAAATTTGACCATTTCGGAGATTGATTTGACTTCCTCAGTATTGCTGTCCTCTGGCAAACATAAAGGGAAGCTTTGAGAATAGAGGTGAGCTCTGACTGGCTACTCTGTCCTCGAACCACAGTCCTCCAGTCCCTCCCCCAAAGTCAGAAATTGCAGTAAATAGGGCTGATCTGCACTTTAAACGGCCTCTTCTGGTTATGCTTCTGGTTGTGTAGATGTTTCCAGTTTTGAACAGTTGTTTTTAATTATTCCAAAGAGCTGTTTTAATACATTACTATGAAATACAGAGCAATAATTAGACTAATTTGTTCCACAGTGCTTGTTGGGCAGATGTCATTTTCTTACAGATCAGCTTGACTTAAGAGGGTGGACGGCTTTAAGAAAAGGTCTTGATCTGAGTTGGGAAAGCGATTCTGGCTCATTATGCCATGCTAATTACACTAGCAGTGATGAGTTGTAGACCATCACTCCATCACTGTTGATATTCATCAGTGATTGACAGCTACTTGTCCAAACAGCAGAGCCATTAAGGAGAGGCATCTGGCTATCATGACATCAGGTGCTTCTTGTCATAGACTACTTTCTGGACAGAATGATTTTTATCACCATTTGATTGGTTGGTGCCAGTTGTAAGAGTTCTCAGGCTGGTTGGGGCAGGGACACTGGGCAGATTTGGTATTGCTGTTGTGTGTTGGGTAGATGCAAGTAATTTTATTGTAAATACATCACTGCTGCACCTGTGTTTGCTTGGCCAGTAGTAATGTGCCTGTGTTACTGCAGATAGTTAATTTTAGTTGCATGCAGTTTCATAAATCTTTGTCAATTTTTGTTGAACCAGGTTGTGAGCATGATTACTGGTGGCTATACACCCAAAAAACAAATCTTCCCTCTCTCATTAAACTAAGGAGGGTGGGGGCCAAACACCAGACCAGTCGTGTTAATCCACAGATATTTTGCCCCTTGAGGTGATATTGGTTAAAGGCGCTTGTTTATGGAAGTGTGTGCCGCATATTGAATTATGTTTGCCTCTTCTGAGACAGCCTCATTTTTCATGCCAGCATCTTCATTTGCATGTTTTCCAGGGCCCCGCTCTGTGACGTTTGGCTGGAATTTGTTTCCCAGCTCATTTTTGAAGATTTAAAAACAGCCTGAGTGGCACCATCACCATCTGCATTCTGATTGGTCCCATTTTTTAAATGTCATACTACGTCTTCTAACACACAATATTAAACTAAATGCACTGAAGAGCATTGAGGAAAGCATTGAAAAGTTTGTCTTAGATGTGTAATATGGTGCGTAAACCTGTCCTGGCCAGAGGCTTGAACAGGAAACTCGTTCTGCTATAAGTGTTGTGAGGCCATGAGTCGGCTGGATGAGAGCCTTGGCTGGGCTTTTGATCCGTCACACATAACGAGTGTAACTGGAACACTGAGTAAGGCCAGACCAAAAGTGCTGACTTGAGTTGGGGGGTCATATCTGCTACTTCTGTAGGGCTTCAAGAGCCCTTCAGCACATGATCTGAGGCACAGCATTCATTAATGGAGTGCCCCCCCCAATTCACAGGGCGGAAAGGTCACAACAGCGTTTCAGGTGGGGCTGAAAAACGTTACCCTACTCATGCAGATAGCCAGACACAAAGTCGCCAAGCATGCTAAGGAGGAGAACACTTTGATCAAGGTGAGTCTAGGTCCATCAGGGCAGTGGTTTCCAGCAGGGGGCAGCGTGTGGCTGTCATTTGGCCAGGAAAGGCTATACCCTTTAAGACATCCCCCCCCACACACACACTAAACAACTGAATCAGCAGCAGGGTTTCAACCGATCGAACACCTCACAGCAGCACAGCCCAGTTTTATACAATGAGATGGAAGAAGTGAGCTCATTTTGCTACTGAAAAGTGTAAATAGCTGTGAAATGGGAACAGATGGCCCATTAAGGGTGGAGTTGTCGTCTGGAAATTTCTCTAAGTGTGCTAAAGCCTTTGAAAACATCTAATGTGCCCGTTTCCCCAGGAAGTTTACACTTGATTAGCTTTGCAAAAACAATTTTGGCTTTACAAGAACAAGCTAATCAAGATAAATTCAGATGACGTGTTCTGGCAGAACGAGTTATTCAGAAACTATTGGGCCATGAGAATATCCGTGAGTAGCAAAAGTCTGTCTTGTAGCGCTTGTATCACACATGTGAAGCAACAAAATATTTTTTGAGTGGGATTGTGACTCCACTGGATGTTTGACTTGGCTGAAAGTGTGCTCATCTCTGTAATAAGTTGTATATCTCCTGTCCCTCCATGGGTGGGTTCAATAGTCACCTGAAGATTTGTACTTTCAGCTTAGCAGTTCATATCTTTACTTTCCTGTTGCATTTGAACACGAGCTTTCCCTACTTTGAAAACCATCTGATCTATGTGTTCATCACACCAGCAGTTTACCTTTTTATTAAATCTCATTCTCAAATAGGCAGTAATCAGCACTCAGCTCAGAGTGGCAGAATTTCTGTATCCCTAGATTCATGGGCTCCACTCACTCTACACTGGATGCCTTTTGATCTTTTGTAATGGGCCCTGTTCCACAGCCTTTGATTCCCTTCTGCAGGAGGTCCAGCTTATACACGGCAGGGCGTAACAGATACGCTTTGGCATTGAAATTGACATTTGGCTCCATCTAGTGGTTCATTTAAAACATCGCTCCCCAAATGTTCCATTTATATAGGCAGGATTTAGTGCGCGGGTGGAAACGCTGTGGTGTGTATTGACAAAGGTATAAGCAAAATAAATCAGTAAGCATCATTTTCCTCCCCGGACTTTTTTTCTAATTCTTAAGCCAAGACTCATTTTCAGCAGCATCAACAGGCATGATAATTCGTTGGAGTGTTTAGCAGACCTGTGATCTTTTTGGTTTTTTTTTTTTTTTTTGCCTTTGCGATTTTACTGTTCACTTGACGCTAAGGTCTTATCTATCTCAAACTTCTGTTGAAACCTTCCCTGTCCTCCAACCATTGCAAGTACATGCACACTGCCCTGCAGTAGCTGACAGTTCTAAATTCCTGGAACATGTTTAAACTGTGCATCCATCTTCCATTGCTTTATCTGGGTCCAGGTCATGGGGACAGCAGCCTAAGCAGAGAACTGGACCGCCATCTCCTCCAGCTCCTTCAGGGATATACTGATGTTTCCCAGGCTAGCCAACAAGCACAATCTCTCCACTGAGTCCTGGATCTGCCCTGGGGTCTCCTCCCAGGTAGACATGCCCAAAACACCTTGCATGGGAGGTGTATAAGAGGCAACCTAGACAGATGCCTGAATTGCCTCAGTTGTCTCCTTTCTGTGGAGGAGCAGTGGTTCTACTCTGAGCCCCTCCTGAATGTCTGAGCTTCTCACCCTATTCCTAAGGAGCCCAGACACCTTGCAAAGGAAGCTCATTTCCATTCGCGATCTCATTCTTTCAGTGACTACCAAAAGCTCGTGACAGTAGGTGAGGGCAGGAAGATAGGCGAACTGTCGATTTACCAGTCGATCTTTCTGCCCAGCTGTTTCACCACGACAGACCGATACAGCGTTCACTTAACTATAAATTGTGCAGTTCACTATTTCCACTAGATGTCAGTATTGCCACACAAATTTCATGATCAGAATTGATGGCCACAATCAACTTCAGTAGGTACAAATTCTTGGAAAGGCATTCCTATAATGTTTAAGATTTTACATTTTATCTTAAAGCATACTGATGTATCTGTTGTGATTTTTCATTTAAATTAAAACTTTACTCCTGTAGACCATTTATAACTTCAGTGTGGGTTACTGGTGTATATTCTGAGACTGCTGTCCATTCATCTGCACCAACTCTGATGGAAAACTAGCACAATGTTATTAGTGGAATGAGGTGTGTGTGTGTGTGTGTGTGTGTGTGTGTGTGTGTGTGTGTGTGTGTGTTTGACGCCTGAGACCTCACTGACCCCTTGGCCCTCTTGGACAGGGGCTTGACCTCGTAGCAGTTTAGCTAGATGAGTGAAACCCCTCCTCAGTATGGTGACAACTGGTGCAGGTGCACATTTACCCAGGCTAAGACACCAACTGACCTTAGAGTGGCATCTGAATGATAAAGGACCTGAAATGGCCATTGTGTTGTCAGGTTAGGACACTGTGGCCCGGTTGTTGATATGGTGGGTTGGGGGTTAGTTACTACCAGAAACCTGCCCCCTAGGTATTGCACTTTGGGACAACACTGCAGTTTTTATGGTGAAAATCCTCCCCTACTCAGTGGCTGGGTTAGTGGGGGAGGTTGTAGAGAATTTGGTGCTGTGATGTAGCCACTTCCCTGTCACTGCACCCCCACCCCCTTAACATTGTGCATAAGAATTGTCTTAATATACCAGAAAATCTCTAAAATAGGAGTGTCCACAAAGGACCAGTGTGGGTGTAGGTTTTCATTCCAACCAAGCAGGAGCCACACCTGATTCCACCTGTTTAATCAGTTGAGCTTGGCTTTCAATAAACTCAGGTGTGGCTTCTGCTTGGTTGGAATGAAAACCTGCACCTACACCGGCCCTTTGTGGTTAATATTGGACACCCCTGTGTTAAGGAATAAGGTAGAAACCAATGGAAATGGGAGTGAGTCCAGGCAGTGTCTTAGTGGGTTTGAATCCTGCCTCAGCTCTGTTTGTGTGCAGTTTTTATATCCTGAGTACTCCTGTTTCCTGCTGGAGTGCAAAAAGATGCTGTCTCTAAATTGTTGTGTGTGTGTGTGTGTGTGTGTGTGTGTGTGTGTGTGTGTGTGTTGCACCTGTGAAGGACTGGCCTCTTATCCAGAGTGTACCCCAGCCTTGAGCCCTATGCTGCCTGGGATAGGCTCCAGACCACCACGAGACCTTGAGCAGGATAAGCTGTTAGCAAATGAATGGGGGGAAGTTTATATTCTCATAGTGCAAATAAAAGCTAAGACTGAGGAGTGACTCCGTCCCGCTTCCACTCACAGGAGGTTGGCACCACTACCCAGCAGTCCCGTCTTCGGGGGGGAGTCAGCTGTGACAGCGGCATCGGGGGCGTCTCCTCCATCAGTTCCATGGCCACCCAGCTGGAGGGTGAGGGGCTGCCAGCTGGTCCAGTTAGAGACTGAGATGTATGAGTTGAGAGGCACTCTGATCTTTATATCGTCTCCTGTTTCGTAGATTCGGACAGCGTCTGCCTGGACGTGGACGGCCTGTCCTACAGCAGGGGGCCGGACCTGGAGGAGGGGGTCCAGTTTTCGGTGTGGGTGTCATTCTTCGAGATCTACAACGAGTTCCTGTATGACCTACTGGAGGCATTGCCGCTGTCCAGGAAGAGAGGCACGCTGCGGCTGAGCGACGACCGCCACGGCAACCCTTACGTGAAAGGTAAGCTGGGAGCTATGCATGGCTGTGCTCCCATACGTTCCCCCACTGCATCTGAGTGTCTCCTTCCTCTCCTGGCTCTGCCCAGACCTCACCTGGGTTCAGGTGCGCAGCGCTGAAGAGGCCTGGAAACTGCTGAAGGTTGGCCGTCGCAACCAGAGCTTCGCCAGCACCCACCTGAACCACAACTCCAGCCGCAGGTGCGCATGCATGTGCTGGGTTAGCTCGTGTGTAGCATGTAGCGTGTACCCCGTCCTTCACAAAGCTCCCAGAAAGTGAATCATGCGACAGGGCTCAGTGGTTTTCTTTGTGGACTCTACAGCCACAGCATTTTCTCCATCCGGATCCTGCACATCCACCCAGGTTTACAGCAGGGAAAGGGCACCCAGATTAGCGGGTGAGTCCGACGGGTCCCCCGCCATGTCGGAGTATTCCCGGCCCCCGTCCGCGGCCCTCCCCTGCCCCACTCCTCCCTCTCCCTCACCCGCCGCGC
>JAACJT020000002.1:7766360-7780592 GCA_009936485.2 Gymnarchus niloticus | reverse complement strand
CTTACTATGATTTTAAATGAAAATTATTGGAAAATAAATCAATTCAGGTCTATAGAATGATACAATATTCCAAAAATGATTTTCACAGCATGATAAAAAAAACTGTTTGGGAGAGCGCATGAAGGAGGCCAACAACATCAACACATCGTTGCACACACTGGGCCGCTGCATTGCTGCCCTGCGACACAACCAAAGCAACAAGTATGGGGGTGGGGGGGCACTGTCACCCCGCTGGGCCTTTTGAAAAGTCGGCCGCTCTGCTCGGGACACAACATAAGATTTTTTGTTTGCTAAGGTCACGGCTCCCCCTGGTGGTGCCCTTCAGGGACAGCAAGCTGACACGTGTGCTCCAGGGCTTCTTCTGTGGCCGTGGGCGCTCCTGCATGGTTGTGAACATCAACTCCTGCGCTTCCACCTACGACGAGACGCTGCAAGCCCTCAAGTTCTCAGCCATCGCCACGCAGCTGGTCCATGGCCCGTCCACCAGGACACGCGTGGCTTACATCCAGGCCCTGCTGCGGGAACATGCAATGCGGGTGGCTGACGCCACACTTCAGGAGGATGAAGAGGACT
Source organism: Gymnarchus niloticus (assembly GCA_009936485.2). Lineage (NCBI taxonomy): Eukaryota > Metazoa > Chordata > Actinopteri > Osteoglossiformes > Gymnarchidae > Gymnarchus > Gymnarchus niloticus. The sequence goes on along the minus strand of JAACJT020000002.1, from coordinate 7,780,019 downwards.
GCAGTGACGACGAGGAGGGTGACATCACCATGTTCGACTCTGAGGTTAGTTCATGTCAATCTCTAGAAATTGATGAGTGGAAGTGACGGTGTCATGATAATCAGGTGTTTCCACGTTCTGTGCTTTCTGTGTGGGTCTCTATGGCAACAAGGAACTGTGGCAAATACAGAAAAAGCCAAGTGCTCGTCCTGGTCAAGTTCCCATGCAGCATAGGGTATAATGCAGGAAACACCCTGGACAGGTGGCACAAGCCTCACTACATGCAATTCAATGATACCAGTTCACCTAACTGTCCCTAAAATGACTGCTGGGGACAGCAGAGAACCCGGTGGAAAAACCCACAAGACCTGGGGAGAACATGCCACTTCCACACACACAGCTTAGGCGAGAACCCCCAAACGAAGAGGTGTGAGGTGACAGAGTCACCATACCACCCCTGCCCACATGTCACTCTTTTCATTTATTGCAGGCACTGCTCCGGGCCATCGAAGTGCTGAAGGCAGAGGTGCACAGGCAACGACGGGAGAAGGAGGAGCTGGAGGCCACCGTGAGGGAACAGGTGTGCAGTGAGATGATGGAGGTCATCACCCGCATGGAGACTGACTTCAGGTGTGTAGGGGAGGGACGGGCTCAGCGTTACGCTTCACTAAAGTGGCTCCCAGCAGCACCCTAATGGGGTGCCCCTCTCCCGGGTCCGCAGTGAGACGCTGGAGGCAGAGAGAGCTCTCATGGAGGAGAAGTACGAGGAGAAGGTCAGCAACCTGCAGACAAGCCTGAAGAGGTACTACAATGAGGAGATTGAGGTGAGCCGCCACTTCTGGGTTCAGCACTATAGGTGCTGCACAGACCTCACAGGCAGTAAAACATGCGTCATTCATAATATTGTGGGGTCTGCTTCCCAAACACTGCTGTTGACCTTCAGCTCCACAGAGCTTGGTGTGAGAGCGTATTTCTGGATACTGGGCAGACACCCCTTACAGTGTGATGTATCGAAATGCCCCTACAGGAGAGGGGCACCTTGAGTGGGCTGGCAGTATCGCTATAGTAATGACCCCCTCGTACACACTGTCCTCTTAGGAGCGTGACGAGCAGATCGAGTTCCTCAAAACAGCCCTACAGAAGACCCAAGAGGTGGCCTCTGGACAAAGGGACGAGCCGTCCTGCCAAAATGGCCCCCGTCGCTCGCAACGCCTGGCAGTCTCATCCTCGTCTTTCTCCTCCTCCTCTTCATCAGCAGCCAGCGAGCTGAGCAAGGTACGCGCAGACCTGGAGCTGTGCCGGGCGGAGCTGTTGGGGAAGTCACAAGGTGAGTGAGTTGTTCCATTTTTAAAACCATATGGATGGATTTTAGCTGATGTGTTCATGACTGTATGTGTAGCTGAGGCTGAAGACTTCGCTTTTGGACTTTTGCCTGCTGAGTCATATTGAACGTTCCTGCATTCTTGGGTCCATCTTCCTTCTGCTGACCTCTGTGATCTACCCTCCAGAGCTGAGGCATTACGAGGGCCTGCTCAGCTTGCCAGCCCCCACCGGTGCCCTGACTGCTGCCGTAGATCGCAAGCTGCAGGACGGACAGAAGGTAGGCGACGTGCCCTGTGCCCGCCCCTGCTCGCACGTATGATAAACCCCTTGGCCTGCAAGAGGCAGGTGCTCAGGAGCGATGCTCTCAAACGCCCCCCCCCCCCCAGAATCTCCGGCAGTTGCGTGTGGACCTGCAGCGGCTAGGGGTGGACCTGCAGTCCGCAGAGCGAGCCTGCTGCCGCCATACCAGTGGAGAGAGACTGCGCCAGGCTCTCGCCGCAGCTGACGACACGCTGGCCAAACAGGTAGTGCCCGTCAGGATGGTAGGAGAAGACACCATCGTGAGGCCTTCACTGGCCAGGGGCTTGGGGTGGATGGAATTGAAAATCACATAAGGAGTGAAGGGCCTCACATAGCATTAATGAGACTAAATGATTTCATTCTCCCACTTTGTCCCCAACACTGCCTGGTCAATCTTATATGCCGTCAGGTCTGAAAAAGACCTGACTGTCCAAACAGAGCTGTGTAAAGCACCTCAGTAATGCAGCGGGACAGCGTCTTGCAATGATCTAGACCTTTCCTTCCTTGATTTCTGGTTTTCTCCTTTGTCCTTGCTATTTAACACCCTTCTTTTAATCACTAAAAGCTGTACCTTTTCTGCCCCTCCTTCGTCGGCCCCCCAGTCGCAGGCCTTGGCTGATCTCCAGAACAGCCTCCTCCTGGTAAAGATGGACCTGCGGAAGAAGACAGACAGCCTTGCCCAGATGCAGGCGCGCCTTCCACCACCCCCACTGGTGCCCCCCAGCCCAGGCTCCTGCAAGAGGCGGGGGTGCGGGGGTGCCGACAATGAGAACCAGCAGCCAGGCAAGCGAGCCTTCTTCCGCTCCCTGTTCACGGGGACCTCACAGCCACCGCGGACCCCGGGCACGCCCTACTCCCGGGTTCTACGACTGCGCCAGGGGTCTCCCCCAGCTGGCCATTCCTCCCAAAATGCAAGCAGGCGCTTCGTGTAATGTTGCCACCCCTCTGTTCTTCATACTTTTAAATGGCAGTTCTGGTTCATGTTGACTGTCTTGTATCAGTACACAGAGTTCTAAATTTTAAATTTACAAAACTCTTTTAATATACTGTATTGTGTGTGTGTGTGTGTACTCTGAAAGCATATTTATGCTTCCTATGCAGACCAGATGTTCTGACTGTTAACCAAAGCCAAACTGTATCCAGCAAAGAGAAAGCTCGCTCTCTCTCTCACTCTCTCTCATGCGTTAAGTACTGATCAACTGTTCTATAAAACAAGTACCCTGCTTAACCCTACTACCATTACACTACTACTAATGGTCTTGCAGGTCTTTTAATTTTGGGAAAATGGACCTTTATAACCCTTTGAATCCTGCCCAGCTGTCTAAAGATTTGTATGTTAAATACATATAAGATCATGGAAATTCATGAGTCCTATACATAAAATAGCGACATAAACTCTATGAATGTACCCAGGACTGTTACTTGCTGCCAGAATCATGGATTTGGCTAATGTTCTCTAACCAGGGAGCCAATCCATCCCCTATCCTTTATAAGACAGTCTTAATACACCACCTGGTCTGTTCAGTTTGGTACATTTTGGTTTGAAGTCGCTGTTAGAGATGAAAATGAAGACCTTTTGATCATTTTTAAATAAGTGATGCACAAATAGCCTGGGACCAGTATTGCCTGACTTATCAGGGATTGTGATATGAAGATGCTATACCTTTAATGGCATACAGTGAGAAAATGGGAGAGTGAATTTAAACCAGGCTAATGAAGTCTTCCAGTCTTTCTGGGTGACTGAGCAATCTGTTACAATATGAAAATATGCATGTTTGTGTATTTGTCATGCTCATGTATTAATCTTTCTGATTATTGTCATGGAAGAGTGTTTAGTTGCATACTAAGTTGGAGTGTTTGTATGTTAATTTTTCTGTGTAACATGTAATTGTGATGAGGAGAGCTGCCTTTCTATAATATATCTTGTCTTCTCATTCCTATGCATGTGTCCACCTTTCTTCTGTGTACTATACGCATGCGAAATATTCAGACCTATTTCATTATTGGTAATAAAGCCAGAGAAGCTGGTGGGATTGTGTGTGGCTGTTTATTCCCAGTATAGGGCTCTCTCTTAATGAAGGTGTGTTGGGTGGTGCACATCGCTGGTGCGTCTATAGCCATGAAGGGCGTCTTGAGGACACCCCGGAGCTTTCGTTAATTTGCACATGGCCCCTTCTCGTTCGTCTGCACACGTGCCACGGAGCGGACGCGTGACAGTTTAAAAGGCATAACGCCGCCTGATGAGGCTCGTCCTCAAGCTGATAATGGAATCGTTCGCGTTTCTGGAACGGGCTGAGAAATGGAGCTCCCCAACTGTGTGTCTTCATTTAATTCCCAGGATAGCGGGTGGACAACTCGCCCTCCCCGCACGCATCAGTCCCGGTAATGATTACTGTCCTTTCATCTGTCCCCTGGTAGCCATGGAACATCTCCTTCAGAGTAAAACAATGAGATTTTAATTAGTTGCTCCATCTGAGCAGATGTATTTACCAGCTATTGAGAATCAATACGTCCTACTCATGCCTTGGTGTGAATAATTACAAAGATGGACATAAACAGCCCCCCATGGTATAACAGCAGACAAACAGAGCGTTCCCCATCGTCGAACCGGGTCTGGACGGCTGCCAATCTTCCTACCTTCACTGCCCATCAGCTTTCAGGAGTACCGACGGTTTTGGATCGACTTCAGTGTCAGTGAGACTGCGTTCTGCGGTTAAAAAAAGATCATATTCTGTGATGAGAGAGGTTTCAGAATGGAACAAACAGCCTGGTTCGTGCTTTTAACACTTAGACTTGGCATAATTTCATGCATCTTGATCATATATATCTACACACAGGGCTTTGCAGGTAGTTGTACCCACCTTTTATTAGCTATAGCTCTACATCCTTTCTGACAGTTTAGGAGCTCCACTGGCTTCTGTAAAATGTTGTCACTATGTAAAAATACCAGAAAGGTCGATGCTTCCTTTTTATGGAAGATTTTGGGTGCCTGTCTTGTGCAATATCGTAAGCACACTTAAGACGTCAGGTTACCTAATGTTGCTAGGTGATCGTAGAACCTGTCCTGATTAAAGTCTATTAAAGAATTGTAAAGACACCATCGCAGATAAGTGGCTCTTAGTGCAGTGAATTTATACGGCAAAACTGATCTGCACGTTTATGCTTTTGTTCACCAACAGATGGCAGTATTTATTCACCTATTTGTCTCTACTTATTTACACGCAGTTGCATTTATTCAGCGTCAGTGAGTAATTAATTTTCCTTTTTCAGCAGGGAAATGTTTTGATTTCCTATTTGATATTAAACACTTTCTGAGAAAAATTAATGGTGTTCAAAAATCAAATTTTGTCAAACTCCGCTCAATCTAATCTATATTTAAATCAGCTTAGACATTAATAGCACAACAAACCATCCTGCATCTTCTAAGATTATATGATTGTAATAATGATAATGTCAGGGATGTCAGTTTCGGTTTTATATTATCACCAATGCAATTAGAATTAGAACAGAATAGCACACTTCCTAGGGCGCGAGGTGGTTTTTGTTCTGGCCTGGCCTTGTGGACGTATGGATGTAAAACGAGTCGCCTGTTTGGCTATCAGTGAAGTCCCCCCTTCCCAGGGAGCTGGGGGGTGATTGGCCACACCTGGGTTTGAGGCTACTCAGGGCAGGGACATTGCTGAGTGACGGATAAGGGGTCAGCAAGCTATCATGATGCCACTATGGAGAAGTGACTGGTTTCGCTGAGATTCCTCCCGCAGATTGTCAACGGATGCTTGGTCGTCATTGAACATCACTAGGCTCGGAATGTGCTGACCCCCGGCCTTCTGAGTAAATAGCATGGTTAGGACCAAACACCGAAACAAAAAAACAAAACATTTTATTGCAGGTGTTATATTTTTATATTTTAACATGTAGGTATAAAAACATGCTGAGGCTAGCCCTGTAGGGTTTATAGGATCGGTGAGATACATAACCACTGGGGCAAAAAATACAACACATTAATACGGATATTAGGTGCCATACAGGTATGCTATATATCACACAGACAGTGGGGGCATTTTCATTGTAGCAGGGCCGATTCACAGAACAGGCCAAAGGAAATTGGATGCAAAGAGAGTGGAGCTTTTAAAGACTTTCACTATGAAGGTGGGTGTGTGAGTTTTAACCCTGTAAATCATTTAATACCACCGTCCCAACTCATCAAGTTCTACAGACGAATACCCACCTAAACAATACCCAGCCAGGTATGATATGCATCAGCATTCAGACAGATGCTCAGCCCCTCTGCTAATTGAATCATTATTCGTTTCCCCACCCCTGACAAGAGGAACTGTGGAGTCGCATGTAAATATGCATTACTATATCTGTATTATTCTATAAATGTGCACAGCTATATGTGCATAGATGTGCATCGACTTGACCATATTATTGTGCAAATGTGTATTACTACATTTGCATATGTGGCAATCTACAGTTCTACATTTGTTTTAATGTTTACATGTACAGATTACATCTGCATGTGTGTAGATGTACATTACTACATCTGTATTAGTGTTTACATGTACAGATTACATCATGTGTGTAGATGTACATTACTACATCTGTATTAGTGTTTACATGTACAGATTACATCTGCATGTGTGTAGATGTACATTACAACTGTACATCTGTACATTAGTACATCTGTAACAGTGTGTAGATGTGTATTACTACATTTGCATTAGTGTGTACATGTATTACATCTGCACTTTACCACACTTTAACTGTACAGCAATTAACCCCAAGGTTGCATCTTAATTTCAAGGTAAACGGGTAGCATAATAAAAATAAAAATCACTGTATTTCTGAAATCCAGATGACCTCTAAAATGGGCACGTGAATGGCAAATACTATGTTTTGTATCTCTGCTCTTTTTCTCTTTGCCTTCCATCCCCCCTGACCCCCTCCCCAACCCACTCTAAAATTGTGAAGCAGTTTTATTGGAATGACAAGGTTATTAAGTATAGCCGGAGAGTTTACAATGAGTGCGGCAGGACGGTTGAATGAGCAGGATGAAAGAAGCACAGTAAGACATTACAGGTTATAGAGAGTGCCCCCCCACCCAGTCCCTCCAGCTCTCCCTCACCCCACACCCCCCCAAACACACAATCCATAAACACGCACACACACGCTCCTACTGGCACACACCCACACTCTCGGTCCACCACAGGTAAGCGACGTGTGGGAGTTGCTGAGGTAGACTCATTTATTACTGCTGTGCAATTAATAAAGACACATCCCATTAATGCATCTCTCTCCCCTTCTCTATCTGTCTCCCTGCCTCTCTTGGCCACTTGCACGTTCTCCTTTACCTACAGAAGCATTAACCATGGGGCCCCTAAGCTGTGTACATTCAGATATCCCCTCCTGCCATCAGAACTCTCTTCTTCATTATGCGTTCTTGCTTTTCCTAAACATCTCCCACGTCTCTCTTCCTCTCTCTCCCTCCACTTAATCCTCCCTTTTCCCTGTTGTCAATATGTATAGCTATTGACAGATCTGCCTATCAACCAAATGGTGCATGTAAGCTCGTGTTTGCATGCGCGGGTGTGTGCATGTTTATGTGTGCTTGCAAGCATGCTTCTGCATGCCAAGCCTCATCTTGACATCAGGCTCTGAACCGAGGACAGGCGGCTTTTTGGCCCTGTTACACTGTTTATGGCTGCCCCTATCTGCATGCAGTGCCAAGGGGAGATCTTACGTGACATCACCTGGCCACACAGAAAAACACACACTTATCCACACGCCTCTGTAAATACCAAGTCCACCGCAAGCATTTAGTAACTGAAGTTATCTGTTAGCAAAGTGCATCTTGGTTATCAAACCTTTCAATGCAAATTGCCAAATCTGATGCCTTAGATCTCATTATTGCCTAATTAGTCAAGACCAGCTTGCTGTTCTGTGTACTGTTTCCTCCACCCCTCCACTTCTGGGTGGGCATGTGACATTCTGTCTCACACCAGTCACCCCCTTCTATCTCCTAACACCCCCCAATCCCAAAGGATATTAACCAATTTCCCAAAGTGCTAAGCCTGCCCTCTCCCTACCCTTCATGTGCCCTCTTTCCAGCCCGAGTCATTAAAATGTTCTGACGGACACTTAGCGGCAGAGCAATGTCATGGCAACGTTTCATGCAAGTACCCGCAATGATGACACTGTGTGTGGTTAACACCATCCTGTGCCAGATTGAGGTGGAGAACACACCTTCAAGCCTCTTTGTGTGTGGTGGAATATGTCTGTGTTTTGGCATCATACATGTAAAAGCAAGTTGGGCAGATTTATCAGCGAAAGTCCCGGAAATCAGTGACTAACAGTTCAGTCTGGTAGCCAAAGGTGTGGCAGGATCAGTACTATAACATAACGAGGGGAAGACATTTGATCTGACAGAGCAGATTTGGGTCCTTTATAAAATGGACACCTCTTTGAGCGCCATGGGGTCACGGCCTCATGTGACACTTCGTGTTTGAGTGACAGGTCATCAGGCAGGTCTATGGGTTTGCCACTGCTTGTCCTCTAGGTCATGTGACTGGATCTGCGGAGAGGCGCCTCTCTCGTCATCTTCCAGCGCCCATCTCACCCTGGAGACCCATGGCGTTGTACTGAGAGAGGAGGGGGTGACTGTTCAGTGCCCTCCAGACAATATTCACAGTATAAAGATCAATACTCAGTTGGATACAGTCATTTATAAATGCCTACTGTAGAGTAGGGCATTTGGTAAGCAAGAAAACAGACCTGTATGTAATAACCTGCTTATTACTGAAAGCACACTATGTACTCCTAAACTCTTCTTACCATTCAGACCACTGCTGCTTCCACTTCCACAATGAAAGCACAAAGTTCTCTACTCTGCCATACATGTCACTTAGAGGGATGAGTGCGTCCCAAATTACATGTCCCCCGAGTGCTCCACAGCACCAGGACGGCTGCAAGCAGCGAAAATGCATTGCAGGCATATAAAAGCTTCTTCTTGTTTCATGTTACATATAATGTTGTGTTGGATCCACACATCTGCATTTTACACCAATCTGCGTTTCTAGGGTTTTTTTCCTCAAGAGTGAGGAGGCCAACTATGATGAACACTGGCTGAATTCATCGCAAGTCTACTGGTTTGCATTAATATGCATAGGTAATGCTATGTGTGCGTGTGTGTGTGTGTGCATGGGGGGGTTGCAGTGGCATTCGTGTCTCCCTGAAGTCTCTGTGATAAGAGTGTGTGTGCTGTTTATTGATCAGAATTAGCCGTGAGTTATTCCAGCAGCTGGGGATTGGGGGCGGGGGGGGGCGGGAGAGAGGAGCACATCTCCTAAAATGAGCTTCCCGACAGATGTTGCCTATCAAGCGAGCTGAAAGGCTCAGGGGCAGATGAGGAGATGGCAGGAGCAGACGGGGGGCGGGGAGGGGGCTTGTAGAGAACATGAAGCAAGCTGCTGGGTGAAAAGTGGCAACAACCTTGAACATCTGCCCCCCGCCCCACAAGGACCACCACGACTGCCCTGTCAATGGAGCCTCGGCGAAAAGCAGCATCCAGCTTGTGGGCTCCAGTCCACAGCAGCTGAGCCAGACTGACACCATTAATCAACGGGAGCCTTGTTTTGTCTGTTCATTTCCAGAAAGGCCCTTTGAAAGTACTGTCTGAGTCAGGCTGTGATATTGTGTAGGCCACAGGGTCAGGCCTCACATGCTCAAGGCCTTATGTCACCTGGAAAGCCAGCTCTTTAGCCAGCAACGAACTTACTGATTTGGAAATGGGTGATTTATTCTGTGCATTAGATCTGAAATTGTGTTTATTCCTGGCTTTAGTTTAAAGCGCCACGTGCCTGTCAAGGCGCTGCCAATGTGTGTATTTTTGGGGGAGGGTGGACGGTTATCAAAGTGACATCGGCGGGACGGAAGTCCTCAGTTGGTCATCCCTCTTCTTTCCTGTCATCTGCCTTCTCCCGTTTTTACCCCCTCCCTGTCCGGGGCCTCGGTGTGGGGCGAATTAGTCAGGAGACACGGAGCTCGTTGATTGGATTACAGGGATCCGAATGTCCCCATGCTAATCTGAGCCATTATCTGCTGGCCTGTGCATTAGGTGCATTACCGCAAGGCTGCACAGAGAGAGGGGCCGTTACCTGCGAGCCCGTATCGCGTCGGGCCCCCCGGGAGCAGCAGATAGCACCCATTACTGTCAGCCTCATCTCTAGCTAATTGGCACAGATAGGAGCCCGCTGCTACCAAGGAAGGTCCCTGTGATTCAATTTGGGGCCGCAGTAAGACCCGCTAAATATTTAATAGAATGGCTTAAAAACAGTGCAAACCAACAAGGAGACGAAATCTCTCCCCGGAGGTTAATCAGAGCCGCGCTGAGGGAGTAGCGGAGAGGGTGACACAGAAAAACGCACACAGGGAGTGGAGCGGCATGGATCAGAGTGCGCTACGCAGCGCCATTTGAAGGAAGGCGGAGCGATGAGCTAGATGTGCCTGGTAGATATGACACCACAAGCACCAGCATCAAACCATTATCCACCCCATCATAAACTGAGAAAATGTCAGAAGAATCGTCCAGTTTGAGGAAAGCAAAAAAGGCTGAAGGGAGAGCCCCCTCACCTCTTTAGTTACTACTTACTTCTGCAATTATGTAATATTGATAGGGGGTCTCCAACTCTCTCCTGGTCATTTGAGTTGTACCTGGTTTAAGAAAGGCTAAAAACATGGGTCCTAAAGGACTACTCTGTGAGACTCCTTAACAGCCACTCTCAAAGCAACAGTGAACCTCACGAGGAAGCGCTCTGAAAATTAGAATAAATTATAAAGTCTCAAATTTATTTGTATTGGATGGTTATAAATGACACCTGAACATTTTCTGGCTGAGATTTTGAAAGTTCTCATTCGTTAGCTTGGTCATAGTGAGTCTTATTTAACTTGTAGAGATACCCTGCAATTAATAACTCAACATACACTCAATAACACAATTAAACAGCTAAATAAAAGTGCAGTGAATGGCTGAGGAGAAGATTCAAACGTGGAAAAACCAGGTCAGCTTTCAAAAGAGCAATTGGAAAATAATAGTTCAAAATGTAGGCGTTTGACTGAAGAGCTGGGAAAAGCTGAACGAAGACAAGTAAATCCAAATTGTTTTCCAAAAGCCATAGTCAAAACCCATTTAGAATGTTACAGGTCCGATAAATGCCAACACAGTGAAAATCACCAAATCCGAAACACAAGACAAAGAACTAGAAAACTCATAGATCAGGCAAAAGTCAAACACAACAATAAGCCAGAGAGAAAACAACAGCCACACTGTACAGAGACACTCTATACCCCAAAAGGGGGGGTTTTGCAACCCAGGTGCTTTTGTACCAAGGCAATTAATCAGATAGATTAGCTGAAAGTGTATTTTAGTATTCAGAGGAGGTGGAGCAGGAGCTGACTGTGCGTGGCTGGATGGATGCTTGGCTCGATGCTGGCGTGACAAGAACTCCTCAGAACATTAAACACAAAAAAACAAACTACCAGAGCAACTATGGAAAAAAGATGAATACAGATCTCAAGGTGTGGAGAAGCACACTGGGGTCCTGAGGTTTTACAATGCTGTAGGTCTAACACTGCCAGAAAACCCATGGCTAACATTTACAGCCCTAACATGACCAAGACCTGACCGTATTGCAGTCAAATCGCTTTCAGATTTTGATGTCTCCGCAATAACGTGCAAGCAGAAAATCCCTGCCTGACTTCCATGGCAGTGCTGCGCGTTTACAATCGCGTGAACAAGCACCAGCATTGGTGCTTTTCCCCGACGATGGCTCTCCACGTGTAAAATTAAACGTTATCTTCACACCCGTCGGTGCATTAAAGCGTCTCCACTGTGAACTCTAAAGCCCGGTCACCTAATGGTTGTGCAGACAAGGCGAGATCTATACTTGTTTGCTCATTACTCCCGCTTTAATTAAATGTAGCACTGATACATCTCGTGTTTACAGTAGAGGCGAGAGCTGAGGCCAGCATAAATAAAGATGCTGGAGAGACTCCAGAGAGAGGGAAGGAAGGACGATGGAGTGAGAGAAGAATTCAGGCTGGGACTGAAAAGATGGGATGATGTGGCAAGGTGACGTCCAGAGAGAGCGGTGGATAAGCCAGCCTGATGAATGTTCTGCTCCTGATCGATGAACCCTGGTAGGAGCTGGACCAAGAGGGCGATGGCGGGCAGAAGTCATGTCAAAGTTCACCAGCATCACCAGATGTACGAGGATCAGCGACTGATAACTGACACTGGAACAGAACCAGAACTGAACCAGAACAAAGTGCTTATTTCTGACTGTTGTTCTAATAAAGATAGAAATATCATCTAAATAACCTTTCCTCTTAACACCTACATATATGTACATGAACATCCATAGATGCATGCTACAGGTAATGCTACAGCGTGCACACACACACACACACACACACACACACACGCATACACCTGCACCCTTAAATCACTCTACATCAAAAACACATTTCCTAAAGCCCTTGTACTTGTTAACTTACTTATCTGTCTCTCATGCTCATTTCATTCTCCTTCTTCCTTTTCCTTTTATTTTCTTACACGCCTGTGTTTTTTCCTTTATTATTTATTTTGCCCCTGTAAATTATTAGTGTGTCAGCTTTACTGAGTGGTGACAAGCAGTAATTCGGGTGATATCCAGGCTATTAACTTGTTGACACTTTGGGGTCAGTTTGACGGCAGGCTAATGCTGAGTGTGACAGAGCGGAACCTCTTCATTATCCTGCTGTAATGTTCTCCTTGCTGAGGGCTTTCTCTTTCTCCTTTCCTCCCTCCCTCTGCCCCCCGTATCTGCCCTCCTCATTCCTATCTCCCTCACCATCTCTCTCCCTCTATGGGAGGGCTGAAAGATAAATGCCAGACTTTTTACTTTTTCTCCGGTCTTCTCAAGTTTATTGTCTCTTCCCTGCCTCTCATATAAGACTTCCTATGCCTCTTCTCAGCTTTGCTCAAATTTTTGTATACCATCTTTTCTGTATCTCTTTTTTTCCTGTTTAGCTCCGACCAGTCGATTTTTGTCAAGCTGGAGTTTCTGATCTTTTCTGCTTCATTTTTCCTTAATTTGGTCCTCATTTGCTCAGGGACAGTGGACACAGAGGAATCGCTCACCTAAGAGACCGCATTCCCCACAGCCCCACACACAGCTGGATCCTCCTTACATTTCCATTCGAAGGGAGATTGAATTAGCAACACTGCACTCAGAGATTCTTTTCACCCGTGAATCACTCTGTCAGCTGCAAGTCGCCATAACAACCCACCTGAGGTACCACGTTCTCTCGTCTAGATAGGTGGCTTTTGCAACCAAGAACCTTAGAAGACAGGCAGAGAAAGGAACAAACAGAAGGATCAAAGCAAACCTTGATGGTCCTAACATATCATAACCCACAGTTAGGTTTTCTCTACAATGAACACATTAAAAAAGACACCTTAACACTAAATAAAAGTGCCCTGACAAAAGAACCTTCTGCCTGTATATTTCTGTTAGCTCAGACTGGCTGATGCAGGCAGTTTTGGCTGCCAGCAGAGACGGTGCTGTGAACACTTTGTGATCTGCAAATGGCTCAGGGAGACTCAGAGAGGGCTACCTTTCATCCCAAAATACCCCAACAAAAATGTCAGGCAGGATATACCCTGATATCCTCACAACTCTCACCTGTTACCACCTTCCAGTCAACCAAGCTCCGTGCTTGAGAGATGACGCACAGGAACATCCACAGGGTCTGATGTTAGACTGAAATTAGAAATCCGGCCGTGATTATCATGAAGAGATTGCTGAATGTTTCCGTCACTGCCCGGCCTAATGGAAGAGCAGTTGCACGTCATGTGTGCTGCCAGCTAAGAGTCTCAAATCCTGGATGGCCTGTTCTCCTTTCCTGTGGATTCTTTATGTAATTTTAGCACAAAAAAGGGGGTTAAAAAGTCAGGGCCAGTGAAGGGGATACACAAAGACACAAGCATGGACAAGCAGAAAGAAATGGTAGGCACAG
>JAACJT020000002.1:7733624-7751244 GCA_009936485.2 Gymnarchus niloticus | reverse complement strand
GAGAGTTTTGAAATATTATTTTTGTTGTTTTTTTGTGGGGGGGTCGTGGGGGGGGGGGGGGGGGGGGGGGGGGGGGGGGGGGGGGGGGGGGGTTCCATTGCATCAGACTCCATCCCCAAGTTATGAACTCTGCCCACAGATTCCTCTGCTTTTCTCCTCCGGCACGGCACCCTGTGTTCCGTGATAGCGGGGGCAAGGGGTGCCGAAGCTGGCTCGTACCCCGGCTCCCAGATGCTAAGGCTTTGCACTTCAGCAATGAGGGCAGGAAGAGTGTTTGGCTCTGTGGATCATTCGAAGCCCTGTGTGCGTGTGCTGTACACTGCTGATCCTGCAACTATGCCATAATTAACAGTATTCATTTAGCATGCAAATCAGCATTAAATATATGCAATATAAAACAGCAAAACTAAATGAGGAAAAAACTGCTGACAGTATATAGGTCTGTGTAACATCTGAGAGTGTGACAGTCTGTACTGTGTATGGATAGATTATTCTGATAGAGACAGCAAGAGAGTAAAGGGGCTACCCTCACTGATGAGGGGGATTTAGTACTTCAGAACCTCTGACTCCATCCTCTCCTTATTCCCTTTCTTCAATCCATCCCTTCATCCTCCTTGGTCAGTCCTCTAATCCCTGACATCTAAGCCTGCTGCAGTCAGACTCTGCAGAGCACAAACACCGGGTGAAATCATCCATTAGTGTGAAGTAGAGTAAAGCCCCTGCTGTCTGCATAGGAGACCCCCTATCCTTATGACCACCTGTCTGGAACATGGACTCATTGGTCATGTGTCCAGGGCTTTAAAACATCCTGCTGAGGACCTGAGGATAGACTCAAAGGTGCTTCACCTTATAGGATAAGATTTACAACTGAACCTGAGTTAAATGTTCACAGGCCTGAGAACTAACAACAACTATCTGGAAGCTGTGGGCCGTCCAAGCAAACGGAGAGAGAGACAGACATGCAGATTGACAGACAGACACCGGCAGATGGAGAGACACACAGGTGAGTTATTACAGTAAGTGTAGGCAGTTACACAGAACCCTTGCAGTTATGCTGCCCCTCAGCTGGTCCATAAGCTATTCATATCACTGAGACCACTTGTTACAGCAGATGACAACCAAAAGTGACCGTTATCTTGGGAACATTACACATGTGATCTAAGTAAGATACAGAGGAGGAATGACACTGGAATCAGAAACAGCAAGCGCTAGGTGGTTGTAAGACTGAAATAATCAGGGCTGCTTGTCAGATTCTCCTCTCATCAGCTCAGCACGCGACTATGTGCAGAACAGCCTTGGGCAAATTTATTGGGCCCTTTGTCTCTGATCTGTATTAGGAATTGACACACATAGATTTATGGAGTGATTCAGTGCTATGCTGCGGTTGCCATGGAGAGGTCCCACAGACTGAATGGCCAGCGAGTATGTGTCAGTGTCACAATCAAGATGTCCACTGGGGCGGCGCTCTGAGCATGTCATTCAGCCAGGCTCTGTCAGCAGACTGCACGCTAATTAACTTGTTAAGGGCTAATTATATAGATATGATAAAGATGAGAACAAACAAATGCCCATCCTGTGTCCTTTAGGGGATGCGGTTGCCATGGCCTCCGCCAGGGTGCCAGCGGAGGAGAAGGTGGATTTGCTGGCATGTATCATCACTCAGACACAAGAGCCTGGGCTTCGGCACTGGTGTTCACACGTGCGGAAACTTCCAGAAAACGGGAATGGACAGCTGCGATACGCTGCCATCAATTTAACTGCGTCGACTCCACCATGAATGACAGCCTCCTCTTTTGCACAGACAGCCACTCATCCATCATTCGGAAAGAGGTGTGCCGGGAATTGGGGGGGCACAGCATAGCGAGGAGGAGGCGGGACCCTGACAAACAGGAAGTGCAGTAGAATTTGATGCTGGGTCAACAACCAGTGCATCCATTTAGATGGACTCCCTAGAACAGCACAGGGAGGCAGAAAATGACTGAACGATCGTCATCGCTGCGTCCTGCCTAAGCTACATTTTTATCCTTTATTGATGCCACTCTTTTAAAAATCTTTAGCAACAAAAAATAATGCGGAGTCAGCTGTGCTTAATGTGCCCATGCACAGAGGCTGGGCTACACTGACACAATGGAGCTTGCCCTAGGTTAGCACCATCTGCTGGGCCTGTGTGTGTGTGTGTGTGTGTGTGTGTGTGGGTGTGTGTGTGTCTGTGTAGGTAAGCAGAGTAGGGCTGCTGCTGAGTGGGACAAGGATTTTGAAGAAATAAGGCAGCAATAAAAAAAGAGTAATGGCTGCATGGGGGAGATCAGGAGGGATTTTTAAATGAATTATTTACGTGGATTAAGGAGTAGGCAGTCAATGTACAACATGTCAGCTGTCTGAATATCGACCATCTCTCTGGCCCGTCTATCTGCAAGGCCAGGGGTTTCTAAAAAGGAAGCACATCGCTAAATGATATAACAATGATCCAGGAGCTGGAACATGGCTCTCTTGTAAAGCCCCAAATTCCCTGCTGTCCGTGGATAACGATCAGTAAAAGAGAGGCCTTCTTTTACATGACGGGCAGACGGATGACTACCCCTACAGCTATTTTAAGGTAACATTACTTAATATATTAAGAACACTTTGGCAACACAACCTGGCATGGCTTTCATAGCACCAATAAAGTGCTTTTGATGTGAACTGAATGAGAGTAGACAGAAGTGGGAAAGGTGAATTGGAGAGGGATGAAGAGACTGCTTTGTAATACGGATTCCTTTCAAATATATACGCTGTGGAATTCAAGATAAAGATATGAAATGCTTTATTTCACATAGAGAAGGAGAAAGTAAAGAGTTGCTCCTGGAAATTGGTGGTTCAAACATAGCTGGCCATTAAAGTAAGAGAATGGAGTGGGACAGAGTTGGAGAAGGGGCAAGGGGTGGAGGCAGGGCAGAGGGGAGACTGAAGGAGGAGACGAAACAGAAGAGATGGAGGGGAGGGCATTGGAAAAAAGGGGAGAGCAGGAAAAGCAGGGTATGGCAGGAAACAAGTGAGAGAAATGGGGACATGAGAACATCAAGAACGTGGTCAGAAATGCAGAAGCAAGGGATGGGAAAGGGGAGATGAAAAATAAATAAAATAACCGGAAGAATAAGGGGGAAAATGACAGAGAGAGAGAGAGTGCTGACACAATGGAGAACAATTTCAGTGACTGTTAGTCATGGCACTGACACACCTTAGACCTGGAATGGGAGTTAGCCAGACGGCTGCCATGCATGACTGGAGGACAGAAAGTTACAAAGAACAAGAGAGGGGGAAATATGAAAGGCAGAGCCAGAAGCCAGGCACAGACGTGACACCCCCCCCCAAGAGAAAAAGAGGAAGAAATATGCCATTTCAGGATAAAAAGGGAAGTGAAGAAAAGATGGAAAGGTACAGGGTTAAAAAGAAGGTAGAGATCAAAAACAGAGCTGAAGACATAAGCAAATACAAACGAGAAGAAAAGGGGAAGAGATTTTGACAGGCTTCCAGGATGTGGCTGGATGGCCAGGCAAGATACTGAGAGATGGAGGGAGGGAGGGACGAGGTGAGAACAAGAGACAAACAGGAGCCTGAGCAGCACACTGGTGCAGCAGGTGTATTAAACACAGTAGTGTCTAAACAAAAGACGAGACTCTATAAATAACCATGTCAAAGGTGGCCTCTGTTAGTAAAGCCAGGGCAGCTGCAGGCAGCTCCACATGCTCTTCCTCTGGCATTTGTGGTCCATATGGAGGGGCTGGAAGGGTGAGAAGCGGTGCCATTAGGCAGCAAACTAACCGTCAGAAAGGGCTGCTTCACACTGCAGCAGGGGTGGATATTCCATAATTGGACAGGGATGCTCAGCTAGACACCCCCACACCATGGGGGGAACAAAGCCACGACCTCATCACGCAAAGCACGGCAGGGAGCCAGGGGTCTCGGCGCAATGGCCGGGAACCCGGCAGGTGGAAAGGGAAACTGAGACACGCGCCTCCGGGATGAAAGCATCCCACCAGGTTCCACGTGAATGGCAGGGAGAGGCGCAGTAATGGAGGCCCTACCCCGCCGCAGTAAACGTGCTGCTGACAGCAACATGAAGGGGCTAATGCACAGAATTTACGAACCACAATAAAATAATGCAGCCAAAACTGTACCACTGACGCAAGAAAAAGAATCGCCAAAAGCAGTCATATAAAGAAGTGTGTGAGTACGTACGAGTTCTATAAAAAGTAACGGATACGCAGGCTGCGGCTGAGGACACCACATGTAAATGAACAACGTGAGTAACAAGGCTGTTCTCTGCTAATCCTGAAGGAGCTGTAAATGCTGGGCTATGGGAGATAACTGTATTCCTGCCACGCCAAGGGGTTCTGACCGAAACGGAACCAAAAAGGTCATCCCCTAATCTCAAATTTCACAACCTCAGTGCAATCGTTTATCGGGATTTTTAAATATGGTTTTTTTTTTTTTCTTGGAGAAGCGATACATACAGCCGGATGAATCGAGCTGCATTTCGAGTTTGCAAGGGTCAGGGTTTTCTGATTCAGTCGCAGGAAGCCGTAATCTCACCAGGCGCAATGCAAAACGTTAATGTGTGACGATGGGAAAAAATACGCTGAGAAACTTTGGGTGGCAGGTCAGAAGTTCACAGAACTGTGTGGCGAAGCATTCCAGAGGACGACAGGGATCACACACGCTGTCAGGCTTCTTTAGGTCTACCCCACAATGCATCTCACCTGTAGTGTGTGTTTCACTTGCAGAATACACAGATAGCCAATTATGGTCAGCAAGGGTATTAACTGAGTGTAGGAGTGTGTGTGTGCCATATTTATATTACATTGTGGGAACAAAATATCCCCAGGAGGTAATAAAAACCTGACATTTTTACCTTGTGGGGACATTTGTTATGTCCCCATGAGGGAAAACTCAATTTTATAAAAATCTGTGAACGCAATCAAAAAACCAAAAGAGCCAAAAGTCTTGTGTTTTGTTCAGTTACTTATGGTTAGGGTTGGGTGGTTAAGGCTGTCATAATTAGGATTAGGCCCATAGAAATTAATGGAAGGTCAGAAATTTGTGTGCGTGTGTGTGTGTGCGTGTGTGTGTGCGTGTGAGAGAGAATGATGCCGGTGCTTCCCCTCAAACACCCCAGCCCCTGTACAGACGAAACTAGCAGGGTTGAGCCATACTTTCACCATCTCCTTCCCTGGAGCCCCTGGGCTCTAACATCACTCTCTATAGTCACACGGCCTGCTGCTGGACTTATTTGTTTATTTGTTTTTATTTATTTGTGACCAACACCTGTCACTGAATTAAATTTCATCATTAAAAAGTCCCATTGCGTTAAAGACTTTAAAGACAGAGAAAGCAAAAGCTGTTTTAAGATCGGCGTAAAGACATTTCGTTAGCCGCATTTCCAAATGTTCACCTGCCTGAATGTGTGACTAATGCTAATGGGCATATGCACTCATATCCACACACACACACACACACACACACACACACACACACACACACACACACAGAAATATTTGTATCGCTAACCTTGCGGGGACTTTCCATCCATTTCTATGGGCTTAACCCTAACTTTGACAACCCTGACTCTTACCCAACCCTAACCTTAACCATAAATAACCCAAAAAAATACCAGACTTTTGGCTCTTTAGGTTTTTTGATTGCACTCACTGATTTTTAGAAAACTGAGTTTCCCCTTGTGGGGACATGACAAATGTCCCTTCAAGGTAAAAATGTCATGTTTTTATTACCGCATGGGGACATTTTGCCCCCACAACGTAATATAAGCATGGTACCCAACTCACGCACACACACACACACACACACACGCGCGCGCGCAGCCTAGGGCTGGTCTTCTGTAATGAACACATACTGAATCATCTTCCTCACATTGCTGTATGAGTGTGGCCACACGGTGGTCTCTCACCTCCATGCCTCGGCCATGGGTGTCTCCCCATTTTGCACGTTCTCCCCGTGTTATGCACGTTACTTCAGGGCATGTCAGATTCCTCTAAAATCCCAAAAACATGCTAATATAAGTGGATTGCCAACTTTAATTTACGGACAGTGCATGTAGGTGGGTGCCTAGCTACATGACGGAGTGGTGTCCCATCCAGGGTCCGCCTGTCTCACACCCTGTACCAGGCTCACTGTGATGCTGGTTATAGTACTGGTTATGGGACATGTATGGCTGGGGTCTGGGTGTGCACTTCTAAGTTACTTTTGCTGTCCATATGTTTTATATAAAGCACTATGTTACTAAATTATAATAAGTCTCATATATAATAACCCGGTTTGATAAGTGCTGAGTGCTCTAAGTGTATATATAAATAAATTGTGTTTGATCTGTTTTATTATCAAATCAAATTCATAAATTTATTTTGCTCCAATCTAAAATGTGACTCATGAAGTATATTTTGGGGAGCTCAAAATTAGAAACGCAAGTGCTAATTTTAAATAGCATTAGTAGTAGGCAAGGTGAATATTAAATTAATATGAAAAAGCTCTGATCCCCATAAAAGCATTACAGCGTAGGAAAACCAAACAGAAGCAAACGGGGTCAGAAAGAAAGTCGGTAATTTTTAAAAATGATTATGAAATATCAAATCTGAGGTTTCTCTTCATGTGTGTACTTGCGTGTGTTAAAAGCGTGTTATGACAATATTTATCTGGATATCGAGGAGCGAAGATTGCAGTATATCTCATCATGAAGGAGAAAGACACGCAGACATTCTGAAGAGCACAGGTTTGATTGAAGGCTTAATGTTATGTAATCCAGAATCAAACCTTATGGGATATCAGTATAGAATAAGAACATTAAACGTCCTATTCTAACGATCCTGCAAATAACAGAGAAACGTGCCGTTGTTTCACATGCGATACCTGCCATCCTTAAGGTATTAAATAATGATGCATTAAAGTATAAAGGTCGATATGTTTTTCCAATGGATATACTTCCTCTTAGTGACTTTTACATCAGGAATCGCTTTATGGTAGCGGTCAATGGCCTTTATTAAGGTCTAAGCTGAATTGTGTTAAATTTTAAATGCCATTTGGATCTCAACAAGGTTTTACTGCACAGAATCTTAAAGTCTGAACTTCACAAGACATTCTAATTCAAGATGTCATATATATTCAGTTAAATCACTAGGTTTTCTAAAGTGGAAACATGACAGGTAATCTGTTTCCCTATGCCTAGCACTGCATTCAACAAATTTGACGTGATTTTCAAAAAATAATTCTCTAACCCATGGGGTCAAACCTGTTTTTAATAATATTTCATTTGAAAATGAAACGAATCATTTGCCATGAGAAGTCGTAGCAAAAATGATAATACACCTGCATAGACCTACTTTGTCACCATTTAAAGATTTTAGTTGTAAGAGGTGCTGTTTAAATATTTCTTATGTTTGTTTTATCTAAAATGGTCAATAACAGCATTTAACATATTCATTTAATTTGCATAAACTGCATTTGTTTGGCCGAATAAAGCGGCCTTTATACTTACCGTGACATCTATGACCTCGGTGGTGTCAGAACTCCTTTGAAAACATTAAGGAATAATGACAGAAAATGCATTAGTGGTATTCTTTTACGGTGAAACACGCTCACACACGTGCACACACACACAGTTGTGTATTTATAACTTTGTGGGGACATTCAATTAATTTTTATGACAACCCTATCCCTTACCCAGCCCTAAACCTTAACCATATGTAACCCAAGAAAATACAAGACTTTTGGCTATTTAGGGTTTTTGGTTGCAGTCACGGATTTTTATAAAATTGAGTTTTACCTTGTGGGCACAAAACAAATGTCCCCAAATGGTAAAAAGTAACAGGTTTTCATTCCTCCAGGGGACAGTGTCCCAACAACGTGATAATTACACACACACACACACACACACACACACACACACACACACACACACACACACACACACACACAAAGTCTAAATTTCACGCTACATCAGTTGTCGATTGATGGCATCCACTATACTACTTTAGCCTGTAGGAGAGGTCAAAGTATTAATGGCAAACTGGAGATAGGGGAATCCGCGGCATTTCAATAATACTCCCCAGGCTGTCCTGGCATTGTTAAACGGTGGGGTCCATGCCATAATATTACCAAATGTCAGACTGTTATTAGCGAGGTGTAACTATGCAGTCTTCATCATATGATTGACACAACATTAATGCTAATTCTCGTAATAATAAATACTGTCGAGTGAAAAATAAACTCTATCAGACTCAGACACTAAAAAACAAATTATTATTATTCTGTTTTAATGGCAAATTTTATTAGTAAACATTGTAATTTTACAAGAATACATAGTTTGGGATCATGTTGATATTTATATCATTTCCAGGCCACACCTTTCATGCTTTCGTTATTCTGCATATTATTCTTCATTGTAATCATTAATATCCAACTCTCCCACATACAGACAAAGTAGTGGGTACATTAGCGCTACATACATCCATTAACAGATTAAAGCTTTAAGTCGTTTTGGGCTGCACAGCACCCCGTCATGCTTTTAAACAGTCAAAAGTAGAAGATGGATTCCCATGGGGGTGAGAAAAGGGGGAATGACAAAGCTGGATCTTTCTGTGATAAGAACTCCAGAAGACAGACAGGGGGTGAATTGGCTTTTACACGGGTGTACACGTCCCAGGTGTGGAGCCTCCTGTTTTATGAATAACCATGATAAGTACTTATGAAGTAATCCAGGCTATGCCGAGCTGCTGGATGCTGAGCAGAGTGGAATCTACCTGCTTGGCTTTCTCCAGCTGAAGGTGCGGATATCTGGCGAGTGCCTCAAACCGATTCCAGGGCTTCTGGGCCAGTGTGAGAGTTGCCGAAAGCTTGAGTACACACGCAAGTTATTTGAATATTGAAACTTCGAACCGCATGCACTAATAAACCTGAAAATACGTGTTATAGACGGATATTGAGTGTAATTATGTTTCCAGTGCATAGAGGGCAGCAAAATATTGGCTTAAAATTTACTTTAAATATTGTCAAAGGAAAACTACGTCAACGTAAAAACAGTAATAACTAATTCCATACTTGTACTGCATCTATATCTTATTCAGATGACGGAAATTGTTATATAAGGGTGCTGTGTTTTGAAGCTTTACCAGAACTAGTCTTATTATGAGGTTTTACAGCAACTGACTGTTATGCAGCATTCTTGAATAAACAAGCTAACCATTATTTAATACACCATCAAATGAGGGGTGAAACATTGGCTTGCTGAGTAGTACTGTAGCCTCACACCTCTACGGTCAGGTATTTGAATCCCAACCCCCAAAACTCATTTTGTCTGCTGTTGTCACGTTCTCCCTACATCATAAGGGTTTCCACCGTGGACTCAAAGATATGCACTTAAGTGAATTGGTGTCTCTGAATTGCCCATAGGATGTGTGCATGTGCCCTGTGATGGGCTGGCATTCTGTCTAGGCTGTTCCCCTGCCTTGTGACCAGAGCTGCCCAGGCTAGGCTCCAGGGCCTCTGACGCTATACTGGATGTATTGGTAGGTGGTGTTTGGCTCTGCGGGTGAGTAATCTGTACCCGTGACTGGTTCGAATTCCACAACTAGGAAAAAGTGTTCATATCACCAATGGACCCTTGAGCAAGGCCGTTAAACCCAGAACTGCTCCGTCTGTGTGTGTGTGCGTGTGTGTGTGTGTGTGTGTGTGTGTGTGTGTGTGTGTGTGTGTGTGTGTGTGTGTGTGATAAAGCACAAGATGGGATAACCAAAAAAAACATTCCAATGTACTGTGAGAAATGGTACAAATGACAAATGAAGATTTTAATTTAAAAGGTGATTCAATCATGTTCCTGTAATCCTTTTTTTAATTGGAGTATTAACATTCAGACAAAAATATATGGAACTGTATGAGAAACATATGTAAGCTTATTTGAAATATACACACCCAACATGCAACCTACAGAACAAGAACTGAATGGAATTCAGAAATGTATAACATAATTGGTGTTGCCGTTAGAACTGATTGTGAATATAATTTTAAAAGAACTTAACTCTGCTAAATTAACACTGCCAAATTTTCTTCAGTATTACAAACAGATGCGGTCCTCATTAACTTTAGCATATACAGATGTATACCACTGGTACATAAGTATGAGAAAGTGTCAAAGGCTTGCAGACACTTCTCCTTTTCAGAGAAAATTACTTAAGTGTCAAGCTTAATTAACAGTTTGTCTTCTACATATTTATTCATCTTGAAGCAAATTGTGTTCTAACAAACATCTCTGTAGACGTGGTAATTGAATTACATGTGCTAAGTACTGATATGAATGAAAAGAGAGATGGTCACCATCCCCAGAAGCAGGCAAAGGCATGTTTTTTGTAACTGCAATTAACGAGTGGTCAGTTTCTCTCTGTTTCGCTTCTCCGCTGTTACGCACGAAGGTGAAAGGTCAGGAGGGTTATGTTCGGCTTTGCTATATTAACCGTGAGATGCTTCTCTCCTTGCCTGTTGACCTGTTGTTGTCTTTGGCCTGAGAATGTTGTCTTCCCAGCTCTCGGCACACAGTAAGGTCAGGCGGCTGACAGCTTTACACTGCCCTTTTAGCATGCTCTGTTCATTACTCAGGTTATGCGGCTCGGGAACTGCCTGTCTTATTCTGGATCTTTAGAAGGACACCTTGCCAAGTCGTTAGCGTCAGTGTTCCGTGTGTTTTTCTTTGTACTGTTTTTTTTAAGGAGACCCAGCAAATCACTTACGCTATAATTTCCAAATTAATGGTGTTGAACATTGGCTTATGTGTATGTTTACAGATGAGCGGGATTGATTAAAATTTTACCCCCCTCCAACACCAATCCTTTGCCTAGACAGTCTGGTTTTATTAAAAACAAATTTTCATCGTTTAATATTAATAGGACTAAAATTGATACTAAGGAACATAAATATGCCTGCTGCTGGTCTAAATGAAAATAACAGCACAGGTTGTTCCTCTGCATATTGAATGTAGGTTTTCCACTTCATTGACTGTTTGATGGTTTTATATAGTCAAAGAAAATAATGTTTATTAAATATCAATTGCAATAAGCAAACAGCACAATTCACATGCTGCACTGTCAAATCAACTCTTAAAAGCTTGTTAATTGAAAAGTTTGTACCAACAATCAACTGAAATTTCATTGAATAGACATTGTTGTGTTGTAACACCAAATGCTGTGTTAAAAATTTCCCGATCAACAAAATTCTTAATGAAATTATTAACCTACAAAACCATTTAAAGGGTTTCTTACCAATGTGTTTGCAAACAGTGTGTATTTTAGATAGACAGCTAATCAGCAATTAGGCAATAAATGCATCCTGTTTGAGAAATTTTATAGTTAGCTTGGTTTATAATAAAAAATGTAAAGTTGATACATTTCATTGAGATGTTCCATCCATTCATTCAGCCATCTATCCATCTTCCAACCACTTATCCAACAGTGGGTCAAGTGACACCCAGATTCTATTTGCATGCCTTTGGACTGTGGGAGAAATCCCAAGCAATATGGGGGGGGTTGGCGTGCAAACACCAAGCACAAGTTGAGGAGTGGGATTTAGACCCCCAACCTGGGAGTTATGTGAAAACAGTGCTACACACCGAGTCATCATGTGACACTTTATTAGTGCTTGACATCTTGGAATTTCCTCATACCTGGGTCAATATATTGTCTCGTTTTGAATGTGTACTGTTCAGATACTTTTCTCAGTTTTTTCTCCGTTCTTCTGGAAAACCTTGCTTCAGAAGTGTAAAACTCTTTAAAAAAGATGTGAGGGGAACTTCAATCCTACATCTCAAAAGATAATCCTTAAATTTAATTCATAGTTAAGGCCAAATCAGCAACCGCTTGAAATTAAGTGCTGGGTGAGGAGTTTATTTTGTAACTGACAGCATGATGTAATCCACTCTATGTTAAATGTATGTTTGGTAAAACCAAATATTTCCCAAAGTAGAATATCATTATGATAATGAAATTTAGTTTTGGATAATTGCATGTTTTATGAATGCAGTGGTTGGGGGTCCAACGTCTCGTGTGCAACTTTCAGTAATTACTGGTTGGTAGCAGATGAAGTCTCTAGATGTTTATAACAATATTTAGGCTGTGACACAGAAGGTCACAAATGAGCAAAGAGACAGGTGTAATCACAATGAGTGAGATAACAGTTATTAACCTTATTGAATGTAATTCTTTTCTAAAGACTTACAGTGATTTGTATTTGAGTGCCAAATCACCCCTGTGATCAGATATTGTAATAACAATTGAATCTTTTCTCAGCTGTTAACAGTTATTTTCAGGCTTAGCTCCTGTCAGGATGGGCCATGGAGTCTGTGTTATGTGAGGGTGCTAGGTATAGGTCATGTGAGACACGGTGACAGCCGCGAAAATATTTACTGTGGATGTAACACAGCACCGTGTTGTGGTGGGTGTGGCTGGCGGGTGCAGGTACATCACTCCACTCCCGTCAAAGTGGAGATGCGCACAGAGCACTCAAGCAGCACATGTGAGAAGACGAGAGGGTGCTTTTTTTATTCACTCATGTCTGCACAGTGTTGCAACTTCCTTGTCCCCCCCCCCCCCCACACCTGATAGAAAACAGCACAGAACAAAACCAGGATGTAACTGACACAGACAGGCACAACGGGTGGGGCGTGCAGGGTGAGGTGGAGCACGTCTCAGGGCGGGGGGCTTGGCCAGGCTTTTCCGACGCCAGCTGGGCTGGACAGTGCAATGCAGATGGGTTGCGGGTTCTGTTCGCTCTCAGCGGTGCTGCGGAGTCGCCACTATGGAGAACTACTGAGCCAAGGATTTCACGGCATTGACCTTATGTTTCCTAATTTTGAAAACGAGCTATTGACATTTTACTCTGTTACTATCAGATTCATTACAAGCCTCGATGCATGTATGGTGGCAAATTCATAAATTCCATACGTTTATATACAGTATAGCATTCCTCAAGCTTAAATTCATCTCCCATTTTTCTATTCCAAAATAATAATAAAAAAAAAAAGTTTCTATGATGCAGGGGAGTTGGTTTGGCTTGAGAGTTGGCAGGGAACCAAAACATCTGCGAACGCTTGCTTAAGTTACACACGTGTAAAAGTTGGTAGGAATATTTTCAGTTTTCCTGAAAGTTGGCCTGGATGTGTCCCTGCCATTCCTACCTAAATGTTTGCCTATGCTCTAGAAATATCCTTAACATCTCCACTGAGTTTAACAAGGTGTTCCACTTGTAAACCGCTGCCATTGGACTCTCACTGTAAAAAGCAAAGATGAAACAGGCATCAGGTAGCGGGCTGTAGCCTCGTTTCCATAGCAGCACGGTTCGACCTATATTATACACAGAGTGGAACCGTGACAGGATGTGCCCTCTCCGACGACTCTGACCGCGACCTTGGGAACAGCAGTAATAAGAAGTAATGCAGATCACACATCTGTACATCAACATGTACATACAGTATAGAAAAAACAGCTTTTAAATGTCACAGAATTCCCACTGTTTATTTTTGCTCTCCTCTTCATGGGAGACCCTAAAGTGAGAAAAACTGCAAGCAAAGTAGCAAAGCTAATGTTGTTGAAAGTTCATTCTGAAGCTTGCTGATGTTGATGCATGGGCATCCAGCTATACACATTAGAGCACTGAGCTAATACAATGGAACAGAGATCTGGCTTTCAGCTTTAGGCATGAAAATAAATCGGAGATGTCTGACTACAGCACTAATGCTACCCACAGCCTTTTGGTCTCTGTCTCTCGCGCGCTCCTTTATTCTCTCTCTCCACATTCAGTAAGATGCTGTTGAACGGACCGCTGTGTCGCTGCAGTGAGACGAGATGGAGAATTTGAGACAGCACCGGAAATCTTAGAGCAGAATTGCATTGAGGAGTCTGGTTGGGGCAAATTACATCGCTTTACCACAATAGCTGCAATAAAAAACATGATTTATACTCAGACATCCCCCCCACCCTGCATATTTATTTAACGCATGAGTTCTTAGCTCACTTCTAATGATTTCTAAAATATTCTAATATAAATCAAGGCCACCAACGCCTCTCCCTCCTTGCCAACTGTCACTGTCACGCTCCCAGCGCATACAGATGTCACCAGTCAATAATCGACCGTAATAACAATTAAAAATAACAACACTCATCATAAACAAGGTTTGCGGATTGGGCAGCAATATCAATCCACCTTTCTGCTTTCAACATTCCCAATTAACCCACAGGCTGTCCTCTCTGATCTCGATTCCGATCCCAAGAGCTGGACTTCCACCGGTGCATCGGCTGCTCTGCTGTCAAACACGCCACCCTTTGATGTGTCATATCAAAGGCGGGGTTTGTTTAAGGTACAAGGGGCCTGCAGTAAGCATTCCCAGCCCAGGGAAGCTGAAGAGATATGAGCAGGTTACCACGACAACTAAAGCTTTGCACCTCAACAGACAGGCAGAGAGATCAAAGAGGGCGGCGCTAACTCTGCCTCTAATGCACCCAGAGTGTGGGCTCCGCCCCCGCTCCACCCCCCATAACTCTCACCTCCATCCCCTCCAGATGGAAGTTAATTTTGCAAGTTCCAAAGAAAACAGAACAGAAAAAACATTAGTGTCTGTGAAAGATCGATCAGCAAAGGAGGAACGGGAGGCGCGGTCTGTTTGTGCTCGAGGGCCCCCTGCTCCTGCCGTCTCCTCTCTAGCCTAACATTCCCCCTGTTCTCTACCCTCTTCTGCATGCATTCACACACTCACCCCTTCTTCCACTCACACAATGCCAACAAGACAAATGGTTCCCACTATAACTTATTATCTCCCCAAAACTAAAACAATGCCCTACAAAAAGCAGCGAGCAGAAACAAATCAGTCCCCGTCTCCCCGCGAGTCGAAACCCTCAATGCTTTCAGTGTGTGCCGTAGTTATTTGATTTTTGCTTTATTACTCATATTGTTTTTCTGTTTTGTTATTAGTTTTTTTCCCTATGTATTGATGCCTGTGGTTAAACTCTCAGACCCAGGCGGTGAGGAAATTAAAGAGTGGCGGATGAAGCGATAAAGGAGAACTTAGCGAGCTGATTTTAGCGAGCTGGGGGTCAGAGGCGCATGCTAACAGGGAGCAGACGAAAATCTGGACATGGGGGAAGGGAGAGAGAGTGCTAAGGCCAGGACACACGTCTGCGTACATGATGGCACGTGGCTGTGTTCATACTTCAGTGTTTGATGACTTTCCTCAGTCACTCTGTGGCATTGTTTGCAGGGCATACTCAACGCTATGCACTTGTCTGCATGGACAGAAATCCCAGTCTGCGTGCAGTCACGCTGCCCGTACACAGTTACGTCGAAATGATGTTGCCTTGTCCGCCAGGCTGGTACCATGTGTGGTAGCGTGTGAAGTGAAAACTGGCCTTTAGAGGGACACTGGCTCTGAGCCTCTCATCCCCCTCTTGCCGACCCCCAAAAACAGCTGAGATCCTTGAGGCATCACCCCACAGACTCGACAAACCAGCAGGCGCCCCCGTAACACGCATGTGTACGGAAAAAGCTGACGCAACGACAAAGTAAGCAGGACGGGAGGAGGATGGAGACCACTTTCAAAAATGCTGTTTTTCACCTTTCACGACACGAGAAACAAGACGCATGTCAACAGCGGAATCATACGCTGATACCGTACCATACACAGTTTTCACCATTTAATGTCGCTATCATGGTTCCACAGAGTTTTTTTAGTGCTATCTGATATGAGGGAATGTTTTCAGGACCACCTGGGTGCTGGAGGAGCTCATGAGGGACACAGGCCCTGTGCGGCTCATCCCTGTTCATCCTCACGAGCCATTTGGCGGCACGTTCCATTTTCTGCCCCTCATTCTGCTGACGACGGCCTTCCGTGTGGAGGGAGAAAGGGAGGCCAATGAGACTTTTACACGTAAGAAGGAAGGGAATGTAACACGCTAAGAGAGGATGTTTGTCAGTCTGTCCCATCTCCTCTTCTTCTGTCCTGCCCTCTGGCCCGCTCTCGTTCCCTCTCTGAGCGTCAATGTGGGGGTGTGTGTGGGTGGAGGCGGAGCTGGAGGTTTTGGGGGTCCCTGTCACTTAGCTCAGCGTGGCAGTCAGCAGCGGCGGCAGGAGGGACAGGGGGAGGTTCAAGACCCGCCCCCAGAAACACCAGGCTCCTGAGTGGACGTTTGACTCTGTGGCTTTCTCAGAGAACAACTGTATCACGTTAAACTTTTCCTCCACTTCCTCATTGGACTCCTCTTCCTCAACCACCACCTCTTCCTCCTCCTCCTCACTCTTCGCCACCTGAGAAACCGAGAAAAAGGGATAATCACAGACATAGCAGTTTGTAGGTAACAAGCCAGAGGATTAGGCCAAAGGATTCGGAGGAAGAGGAGTGACGGAGAAGGGGAGGGTGAGGACCAGCAAGAGTGAATGAAAAGATAGACGGAGGAAATCGAATGAATGAATGAGGGATGGTGACCCAGGAGAGAATGGATAGCAGAGAAAATCAGGACAGTGGAAAGAAAGAGTCAGAGGGATTAAGACGGAGGGAGATGGAAGGAGAGAGACAGATGGGCATGAATAAATAAATATTAATACAAGCTGATTGATGCAGTGCATCACGCAAACACCTTTGGTTAATCCTCTCACACATAGGCACTGCAGGCTAGGCAGAGGTAGGGATGAAGAGGAGAGCAGACCTGAAGGGAAACAGCTACAGCAAGACAGCTGAATCCTGAACGTACATGAGGTGGCATAGTGGTTAAAGGAATGGACTGAAGGTTCCCAAGAGGACCCAGCTTCAGAACTGCCATGCAAAGGGATCGAGTGAATTATCTGGCTCTGCAAATATGCGACATCCATCCATCCATCCATTCATCCATCCATCCATCCATCCTCCAAATGCTTAGTTTGTCAGTGTCATGGGAGAAGAGGCTTGGAGCCTATCACAGACAGCATAGGGCACAAGGCTGGGGTGCACCCTGGATGGGATGCCGGTTCATCGGAGGGCACTTACACACACCTGCACGATGATACACTTTGGCCTGATTTTGTGGCATCAGCTCACCTAACTGCATGTTTTTGGACTGTGGGAGAAAACTGGAGAACGTGACCAAAGCCTTGCTGCCGGGTGACCGTTAACACAGTGGTGCCATACTGGTGCCGGAGTTTGGTGTGGCAAGAAGGCATCTGCTTACCACATTCAACTCCGGCAGGACATTTCCGTTCATCTCGTCATGCTGGATGCGTGGTGAAGGGCGAGGGCGGGGCAAAGCGGTGGTCTCGACGGATCGGGGGGGCCACACACCCAGTGCGCTGATGGCATTTCCTGTCAGGTGATAGCGTGACTCACCATCAAAGGTCGGGAGTCCAACAGAATGGAAGCGTGCCACACGAACGGCAACCTTGGACTCATAAGCAAGGACTGGACTGACACTCACGCAGGCAAGCATTGTTGCTGAACATGTGGAGGATGCGCAGGCAGTCATGCCACTGGTTCCCGCTGCCCTCGCAGGTACACCACTGAGAAACCTCCATGCTGCTGTTGCTCACGTAGTTAGGAGTCATGATGGTGCCTGCAGTCGGGGTGGAGGGG
>JAACJT020000002.1:7720005-7732612 GCA_009936485.2 Gymnarchus niloticus | reverse complement strand
GCGGTGGGGGGGGGTGGGGGGGGGGGGGGGGGGGGGGGGGGGGGGGGGGGGGGGGGGGGGGCTTGTGAGTGGTAGTCAAAAACAGAGGGGGACAATGAAGAGCCCCCCTCAGCCAAACTGCACTTCCTTCTCTCTGTAGGTCACCCCATCCTATTATCTCTGGCTTCTTCCATGCACCCTCCACCTCAGCCTCTCCTCACCTATGAGCCCCGCGTAGGCTTTGAGACACATGGCGCTGCTCTCCCTCAGACAGCCGGACACTGAGTGTGAGGAGGCCTGGCAGTTGTGCTGGAAGTCGGCCAGCCTCGATCTGACGGAAACGTGTGGACAGGGGAGACAGACCAACATTCGTGTAAACACACACACGGACTTACCTGGGCCACCGTCCTTCAGAAGAAATTTATAGAGTGCTAGACAATTACTGCCATCACAATTGCCATCTCAAAAAAATTACCATGAAAAATTACTTTTGAGGTCCGCGTTTGAGAACAACACAAAGATGAAAATGTTCCTGTTGGGCCAGAACTTCAGTTAAAAACAGATCGTGTGATAATAGTTGCTTAGGGAAGAGGACATGGGCTATTAAGAGAGATATCATATGGCCAATTAGAAAGATACAAGAGCCAAGCTAATTTAAGGTTTTTAATGGGCTGAGAGCAGCAGAAAGATTAGAGAGCATGGGGGAACCTCAAAGATGCTGTAGGAACAGGTGAAATGGAGTGGGGATGGAATGGAAAGGGACTGGGAATGAGGGGAATGAAGGAATATGGAAACGGTCTCATACAGAGTGACAGAAGAACAATGTTAAGCAGACAGCTCAGAAATGGACAGGAGGAGAGACGTCATTCAGCGAGGCAGACAGAGAGGAAGACAGACAGCGCAAAAATGGAAAGGAACAGAGACATCAATCAACAAGCAGACAAAGAGGAAGACAGACAGCTCAGAAACCGTGAGGAAGAGAGACATCAGTCAGCAAGCAGACAGAGAGGAAGACAGACAACTCAGAAACCGTGAGGAAGAGATATGTGTCTCTGGATCTCAGCATTAATGTTGTCTCATATAGATGTGTCTGCAAGACGGTGGACTATAAAACGATGGACTTCTCTGTTCCCCAAACAAAATCCCTCCATTTGTGGCTGCCTTCTCCCGGCTAATGGGAACTTCTCCCGTGTATGTGAACTTGTGTGTTTGTGAACTACGTGAAAGCTGTCCTTCTCGGTTGCCCATATAAAAAGGTTCTTTTTGTCCATGCATTAACTGCCCCAATGCATGTCTATGACACATGACCCTGTCTCCTCATTCAGTCCCTGCATGCCCCATGGAGATCTAGTACATATCCCACAATGCACTGTGTCTCAATTCTGGGCCTTGATACCCTCTTTGGTCTTTTTTTCAGTCCAGTTCCACATTAACTGAACTGGCTGAATTGCACCATTAAAATAATGTTAAATAAATGAAAACAACTGAAGATGGATGCATTTTTGAATTGCCTGAAGCTAAATTGCTTCTAGGAGTAACTGTAATGATGAAAAACGACGATGCATTTCTTAACATCTTTGGTTTTGTCCCTGAAAACGATTCGCACAGTGCTCGTTATTTAAATGAATGGATTATTGCCCCATCAAAGTCCTCGGACAATCAGTTAAAGCAGTGATAAATCTAAACACAAAATTACGATATAAAGGCTGTTCCGTCCTTAATTTTACTTAAAATATGAAAAAAGACACTCGGCAAACCGCTGTTTCACTGAACGGTGAAACGTGCAAATCCCGTGTACGAGTCAGGCTTAGCTAATCCGGAGCTGAGCTAGGCAGGGGTCACCCACCTGCAGAGTTCATCGTTCACGCACTGGCCCTGCAGGCTCAGGCAGTTGGGCCGCCCATCCCGGTCCTCGTACGAGCATGAGGGCACGATGGTTTTGCGGCGGCGCTCGCCACACAGCGCGTCCGTGCAGGGGCAGAAGAGCACGCCAAAGCTGTATTGCTCAGGCACACGCTCCAGGAAGCGCCTCAATGCCCGGTGACACTTCTGTCGGTTGCAGCGGCCTGAGCCCGGGGCTCGCTTGGTACAGGCCAGCACGTACTCAGAGCGCAGAGCGCCGCACTTCTCGTACAGACCACAGTCCTGTGCCGCCTTCAAGCACTGGTTCTGCCCGTTGGGAGGTAGAGACGAGGCTGAAGGGGGGTGGGTTTGAAGGTGGGAGAACAGAAGAAGAAGAGGGTACAGGAAACGGAAGATCGATCAAAACATGGCTTAGAAGAGCTGCAAGATGAAATTATTCTGTTTAATTAACTTTCATTCCTAATGGAGATTTCCCAAGGCTTTTTACAGTTCTTCCTGAGGGCCTACAAGAAAACCCTCAAAATGGGTCACTGAGTCCTTGATTGAAGGTGGTCACGTGTTCTCCTGAAGGCACCTGCAAGCGAATTTCCATGTAATACGTACCTTCCATTATTAGCACTTTGAGTCTCTACGAGTCTTTGTGGCAGAGCGGTTTGTCCTATGGGATGATCCCTTTTCGCATCCTGACTCACAGTGCGTTAACAGCAGCATGTCCCATGCAGCCGTGACGCATCAACGCATGTCACAAATGTAAAGGGCTTCTCAGTTATATCCGGATGAAGGAAATCCACCACAGCCGATTCAAAATACTACATTTCTTCTAAAGACAAATATCTGAGGTCCCAAATTAGAAGCCATCTGAGTCCGAAGGTCTACAGGAGCGATTCAATACCTGCCACGATGGAGGCCATGCGGGACATCTCGATGCTCCTCACCAGCTCCATCTCCAGGTCCTCGTATGGAGAAGAATCATAGTCTTCAAACCCTAGAGGAGGAGGATGTGACAACAGAAAGGATACAAGCTCACGGCACACTTAGCAGCATCATGCTGGGAAACATATGGGCTGTGTAAATGACAATCGGCTCCTGGGAGACCACAAGGCTTAAATCTCTGAGCTGGTCAGTCGCGTCAATGCCCCACTTTAACGTCTCTGAGTGTTTTGGTACGCCAGAGGAAGTGGAAAAACCAAATAAAGCATCCAGAATTATACGGGGAACGTATTTCTTATTCATCTTGCTGTCATTCTTAAGAATGCCGCAGAAGGGGTAAACGTGGCCATTATGAAGATGTAACGAGAGAGAGAAGCAGGGCTGCGGGCGAATGACATCAGCAGCCTTCCTATCACTCACACAAGTGCAATATTTTAGTAATGGGTACATGTTGAGGGGGGCGGGGCTAAGGAACAAGCACAATTCAATTCCTCACGGTGCATTAAATGCTGACTCTCCAAGGCGGGAGGGATGTTATTCCCAGATACGACAGTGTATGTGTGCTCTCTCTCTCTCTGTCAGCCCCCTCCCTCCCACAAGGCCCGCAGGCACTCACCCTGTGGAAACCTGGCGGTCCAGTACACCATTAGACAAAGCTCTTCATTGCGTGAGCCACGCTGGCACTTGCAGGACAGCAGAGGGCCATGGCGATACAGGTAGCCCTGGGCCTCCAGGCACTCGTGGGGTAGCTCGGCTCCCAAGGGTGTCGCCGCCCCAGTGGACGCACAGTGGGCCAGCAGCCTGTACGCGGCCTCACACGACGGGTCGGCAGCGCATTTCTCCCGCGCCTCCAAGCAGCCCACCGTGGCCGTCGAGAGGGGAGCGGACGCCTGGGCACTGCCTGTGGGGGAAGAAGCGATGCGACAGGCTGTGGATAGCGTGCAGAGATCCCGAACGGGATCCTTAACCACAGGGTCTTCAAACTCAGCCGCTGCTTCTGTCACCTGACGTCTCTGCCCGTGGAGACGGGGGAATATCACAAGACTCAAAAGCAACCCTCTGTGCTTCAGAGGCTCCGCGTCAAAAGGCGCCGGTGCACTTCTGATGCCGAGACAGCTCGTTCCACAAAGTGGACAAGAATCTCAGAGAGGATGAGGACGACATCGCCGGGGAAGCAGGCTGAGGCGAGTGCGTCACCTCAAGGGAAAACGAGGCAGCACACAGATGTTAGATCAACCGAGAAGACAGACAGGGAGAGTGAGACGCCTGTCGCAGATGACACCTCACAAACGGCTACCACCACGGGAGGGGGGCTTCCCGCAATTAAACACATGCTGGTTCTACACGCACGGCACGGATGAGGTCCCACAGAGGCCCGGCATGCACAATCAGTCGCTCGCCATGGGGGGCACACAAGTGTGACACGCCATTCAGACTCACGCACACACGCGCGTGGACTCTGACGCTTCCCATGGGGAGTGTGCCGGGACATAAACCAAGTAAGAGGTGGGGGGGGGGGGGGGAAACACTCACATATATCTTAATGAAGCCATTTACTGGAGTGCAGAGTCATGCAGAATATCTTTAAAGTGCAGGGGGCTGGAAATGCAGCGGAACATGAACTCTGCAGAAGGAGTGAGAGTGATTGGGCATTCACATCTGCACACGCTGCCCGCTTACAGCACTTAAACTGTCTCCGTCTCACTAGGATGCTTGCTCTGTGTATAATTCATCGAGAAAAGGGGGGACCTGCAGGATGGCAGGGCACGACTGCGAGAGGTGCTCTAGCTCTCCAACCGCAGCACCAACGCCCTTCCGGCCTGCTTGTATTTATGTCACATGTCATATTAATGCTGACAAGCCACGCGTTCTCATGGCTGCGGACCTGACAGCAAAAATGATGCACTGTGTGTTGCTCGTTTTTAATGTTTAACCTCAAAGGCAGGTCCCAGGGCACCCAGTCTCACACATGTCTCATCATAATTTAGTGTGCCAGCTTTTTTTTCCACACTCATTTTCATACCGGGGTGTTAATTGAGGTAATCAGGATCATAAAATTGCACCGCCCTCAGTCGCGAACCTACAGCCTTATGGTCAGAAGTCCAGTTAGTGAATCAGGACAGCACCTCCCCATAAGACATGCTTGCCACTCAAGACACAATGCCTCAGTTTTAAATAGAGGGTTAAACGTGCAACTGAATCACAGGGGTGTTCTCGCAATAAAATGAACCCTGGATAAAAGACATGCCCAGTAGCAGAGCATGACTAACTGATATTTTACAATGAAGTAGAGAGCCTTGTTCACCGTCCCCGGGGGTGGTGTCTTTAAAACAGATCCACCTCATCACACATAGCGAGGAGCTGCGGAATGGGTTTCAGGTTGGCGATGCGTTGGTTAGTATGGCCATCTCAGCATGACTGTCTCCCCAGGAGTGGCATGATAAAGTGTCAAACTTTCCCAAAAGTGCCACATATAACAGACAAGTGGACGAAGATAAAGCCGTTAAAAAGGCTTAATTTTAATTACGAAACTATGAAAATCGGGACTAAAATGTCAGAGGCACAAAAAAATTCCAAACTGCTTGATCTAATGCACATTAAGGGTCCATTTTAAATGTACGTGAATTATTTCATTATTTAATTACTTAGCTATACATATGATATATAAAAATGTTATACTTTATGGCCATAAGTATACTGGCCAGTCATTTTTACAGGTTTCCTTACTTTTGGTCGGTGATGTAAATTAAATCTAAAATCAAAATAATAATTCAGTTATGATAGTAAGCAAAACAAACAACAGATTCTCATAATAAAAATTTTCATTATCGCATACTGACGGACTGTAAATTGTTAGAAATCTGTGCCAAGAACATGAAGGACGAGGGGAACGGAATTGCAAAACCATACGTGTACATGGGCGACTGGTGAGGTTAAGCTATCTGGTTTGAAACTCTCAGTTGTAGTGCAGGGTCACGTTATGAGGTTAACTTCGCACACAGGCTCCCTCAACCAAACTGCCAGAGCAGCCAATCACACACAGGCTCTCTGCTAATCTGCACTGCTTGTTGACACTTGCCATGTTGATGACTGCCGTGTTGATACCCGTTATGTTAATACCCTCCCCGTTGGTACCGGCTACGCTGAAGGCTGCCGTAAATGTGAATAAACCAGAGCACAGGTCACGTAGGTCTGGATGGGAGACAGTGGATAATACGGGGAGTCGGGCGGGAGAATTTTGAAATGAAAACCGGGCACATCTCAAGAGATGAGCAATGTGCTCACACCAGCACTTCTCTTTGATAACAGCTACTGTTTATCCCTGTCCCACATTTAATAATCCATAGTTAACGAAAGCTTTTATGTTTTTTTGTTTTTTTCTTCTGGCATGGGGCAAAGCCGGTTTCTCCTTTCCAAAAGTTGGGTCAGGTTTTCTGGGCTGGTGTACAAACAGCAGCAGGGAGCTGGCGACAGACAAGTCGGGACAGGAGGGGAGAAGGTCCTCGACACATGGGTGGTACAAGGTCAGTTACAGATAGGGTTTCAAAGAGGGGCCAGCTGTGAGCACAGCAAGGAATAGGCAAAAAAGATCTATAGCCTCCTGGTAGTGACAGGGTTGCTACTGGACCCCTGAAATTCATATTCCAAGCTGTGAAGTTGGCCTCTAAACGTAAACAGAGCCATTAGCCTCAGGTGTGACTGCAGGTACCAAGACGGAGAGGCAGCAGTGTGATTGGAAGAGCAAGTAAATGATTACAGAGAGAGCAATAATAGCATTGATGATATAGGTGTTTTCTGGCAGAGGCAGAGGAAGTACGGTTTCAAGAAATGCCCACAGTACAAAATGCAAGCAGCCACACAAACCTCATCTGAAAATGTCAGGCAACATAAAATCCAAATGTGTCGCCACAGAAACCAGAGGAGAATGAGACACGCTGAGTTCATGTTTAGAAGGTTGGTGCCGAGCCCCACTTGTGCACAGGTGAGGAGCTGCACACGCATGCAGGTCCACCAATAGCAGATCAGATCACAGCTGTGATAAGGAGGGGGAAGCTCTTCACAGGGCACACCCACAGTGACAGCTAGATAGAGATAGTGGCACAACGGCATGCACACCTCTCTCTCTTGCTTTTTAAAACACAGACATCTCACAGAAACACCCCTTCCCTCTCTCTCTCACACACACACACACACAATCAGTTCCCAGGAAATCCTTCCAGTCAGAGCCTAAGCTCAGTGACATCTGCTGCTGTGTGTGCGCCAAAACACGGTTATCAGGAAAATGCACAACCGTACACACACACACACAAACTCCATCCATCCTACCCTGGTCACAGAAACTCCATGTGTTTATTTTACTTATGTTCAACTCTCTTTTCCGTTTCTTCCTTACAGCCTTCAGGTAAGAGATCAAGTTCATTTCTGACACTCCTGTTGATGTCACTCATTTGTGTGAGCTCATGCTCAGACAAATTGCTTTGCTCATTGCTTTGTCAGCCTTCCCAGCTGAGGTCATCCAACAAAGTAACATTAGGTCTTTTTTTAATCGTTTTAAAAATTGCATTAAATTTGCAGAATGCTGTTGAATCCTTAGGATTTAGATTTAAACCAAATTTAAGAATTCACAAAGCCCAAAAAAAAAAAAAATGGTATATATTTTTTTTTCTGGTAAGAAAATTAGAAATGAAGTAGCTCAATTTTAATTTTAAAATGCTGTTTCACCTACCGTTTCTTTGCCAATTAAAACCCCTAAACCTCCGCCCGTGACTAAAGCTGCACCGCTGAATACTAGTTAGCAGATTAGTAACCATGATCCACCGCACAGTTAGTACTGCCATCCCGTCTGATTTGACTCGACTGCACACAGGGGACCCAGAGGAACTGGGTAGTCTGAGGTGGAAACTAGATAAGGTGGAATCTCGGCAGACACGTTTCACATGAACGTGCGGTCCGGTGCCGTTTTTAGGGTTGACAAGATCACCGCGTGGTGTTACTCCCTCTAGAGGCGGAAAATGGGAAGCACACGCTACAGTTCGCTGATTTTTCCACAGTATAATCCCACTCGGTGTAGTCTAAAAGGTAAGAGATTTAAATGGGCAACGCGCCTTCAGAAACATATTTCCCAATGAAACTGTTCAGTTGCGTATCCCAGTGTGTATATATATGTATGTATGTATGTATGTGTGTGTGTACCTCGGTGACGCGATGGGCTTCATGAGCTGAATAAGGGAAACGCAACTTGTTGTTTTAGTAATATTCCGAAATAAAAGTTGACGTAGACACAAGCGTATGAAATAATGCCGCTTTCCCATCGTCATCGACCGCCTGTTTGATGTCTTTTGTCAAACGACTCGCTTTTTTTCCTACTTAAATAAAGCGGTTGGTTTTATACCTATTCATTGCAGTCTATTTAGAGAACAATATTCAGAAGAGCACAGACGCCCACGTCACTCAAAGCAAAAGCACATTAAGGTGCTGTATGATTGTATTGTTTTGCATCTCTAGACCGTCTCGGAGGGAGGGGCTCGAGGTGGACGTACTACTATTTTCTTTGATGCTACACACACACAAACACACACACACACACACAACCGCATCAAAGCTGCAATCATTAACACACCTACTAAATATCACCTGTCACGCTGGACTGACGTTACACCGTGTTAGCCGAGCTCCGTCAACTAAAAGGGTGGGGATCGAGAGGTGGGGCGCGCAGCGAGGATCCGGAGGACCTCTCCTCTTCCACTAGTGATGTAAATAGAAGAGAGAAACCCTGGGAAGAGGCAAAATACATCACCGTTCCCATTGTCTTGCGATCGCATGTGGGAACCACCCCCTCGCCCCCCAACTACCACGACCACCACAGCGCTGCACTGGTCCGACTGAGGTTCGGAGTGTTTTATAGTTGATCGCAAGGTAATACCCCCGCTAGAATTTCACTGGCGCACTTGGAATGTAATAAAAAAAAAAAGAAATTAAAATAATTGGTCTGAAGGCAATCGTCCCTCCGTGTCGCTATAAAGATGAAGAATACCCCATATACAATTTCCCTGCTCCATTAGCCGCGATGTGTTTGCGGAGCACGTTGGAAAGCGTGGAGACGACACACTGGATCACATGCCAAGCAAAGAAAGACATGGCGAAGTTTGAATACGCAGAAATACAGGGATGAGAAAATACTCGTACCCACATGGTGATTGTCTTTTGAGATCATCATCATGGAAATGTCTGCTGCGTTAAAGATTATACAGAAAGCCTGCGATCGTAATATGGGAGACCTTGAGATATGATGTCATCATGGATCGCTGGAGTCATAAGTATATCTATAGCAATATATATCAGCCTGAACAGCTGATTTAGGAGCTGTGATTTCAGACAAAAAAAAAGTCTTGCCAAGGCTGATGACAGCACACATAACTGGCAGTGAACCTAAATGGCATTGTCTCGTAAAGAAACATGGTCTTCCTCTGTGTGTAACCTCATCTAAAGATGTGGTCAGGTACCAATATTGAAAGTCTGTTTACTGGTTCAGAAGTGTTTCCTTGTGAAAGCCTCTTTTGTGCCATCAAGGTATGACTATGTGACATAGACCAGTTGCCTTTAAATGGCGCTGATTCGGGCCTGGACAAATACAAGTTAATAAGTAACATTTCACATTTAATACCCATTTGTCTTTTTTTTTTTTGCAATCCTGGTGTTGCAAAAAAGCTAATGTCAGAAGTTAGGGGTAACGTGAATAAATGAAGGCTACACGTAGCTCAGGGATCATTCAAAAATGCACCACATACAATAATTAGAGAAGCTGAATAACTTTCCCGGTCGTTGAAAATGTATAAATTGTGTTATTTCGGAGAGATCTGTAGATTTACTAAATCCCAGTTGACAAACGCTTCGAATTTTTGCGATAGACAGTGATAAACGTAGGATAACATGATCAGGTTTATCATAATTAATAAATTAATATTAATTTCTTCTTTCACCTGTCACGGTTTGTAGGCACGTGGCAAATGTCACTTGCTGATGTATTTAACGTAACGCCAGCCACACCAGTGAGTGCATGCATTTTCGACACTGCGGGGGAAAAATATGAATTGTGGCTAATAATCCTACTACAAACCCCCGACATACAAATGCAATTTACATAAGGCAGTAAAGAGCAAGATGATATTTTCAAGCGTAACTGCGATTAAGGTCAGAACGATGTAATACGGACCAGGAGAACGGAGGGAAGGGAAAGCACATGAAGAGTTCCAGAAAGAAGAGGAGAATTTTCACGAGGGCTTACCGCGAATGAAGACGTTCAGTAAGAGGAAAATCATACTGTCCGCCAGCGAGGAGTGAAAGGAAGCCATAGCCCGAATCGGCGCACTTCGCAACTTCGACCGAGCCGCCTTCTTGCTACGGATATCCAGCCACCGCCGAGGTCGGTCCTGGAGCCACGGCAAAGACGTCGGACGCTCGCAAGTGTGTGACAGTGTGAAGGGGATCCCAGAATTAAAGATACACACAAAGACGAGCGACCGCGCGAAGTTTTAAACCTCGTCCGCGTCGTTCAGGACGCCGGATGTCAGCGTATTTACGGTACTGCTATTAAATATCAGCAACTCCCAGTTATCCGAAGATTATGCATTTCACATTGTAACGTCTCTTTCCCGTTGTATGTAGTCAGCAGAGTTTTGTTTTTTTTTTCTCTGTTTTGAAAAATGAAGCTTATTTCTTTGCCAACTTTTAATTCACAGCGCTGGGATGGCGCGACACCGCAGACCCATCCCCTTCTCCTGCCCGCTCAGTGCAGATCGCGGCGATCCTCCACGGCTTCCCTTCTGGCAGCCCGTTTCATTCCAGTCGCTCTCTCTCCGAAAGTGCGAGATGACGGCTCGATCGTCAGTGACAGACTGCCTGCCTGCCTTCAAACTGCAAGGCGCATTTCACACGAAGGGGGCTGCACGGCCATTGGCTCCCGACGGCATACAGAAGGAGCGGAATGGGGGCTCGGTGCACGGTGCATTTAAAGGGAGGGCTGCCTATGTCTGGAATATATCTCCGAGGAGTTTTCTCATTATCTTTACGTTTGAAGAGAAAGTTCTCATCCCATTTGGCACTCGACTAAAAGTTCCCACTCGTTCCTCACCTAAATGAACGTCCATTTGAAATGCACAAGTTATTAAGATATGCCTGAAGGGTTCACCATAAATGCAGAACCCTGACGTATTGCTTGTCACCCTGTGTGTATTTCATCAGTTTTTCCGCACATGCGACGTTTAAATACGTCTTGCGGTTCTCATCTGATCTTCTCGCAATGACTAGCGGACCAGCTGTATGGCATCAGCGCACATACGGCTGACATCCTGAAAATTTCGCGAAATTCGGCGCGATAATAAAGAGGCTCTTTTTAAAAACGTACGTAGTGTTGAAGATAATCGCGAAAATAAAAACGATGCTGTTGAGTCGTCTATCACCGAGGGGTCAGGGGAGCCTCTGTTTCACACGTGAATGTTCTTACTAGGTAATCAATTAAAATCTGGTGAAAAGCTCTTCACACCAGGTAATAACAGATAAAAACAAAGTAGTGGAAAAAATAGCGAAATCTAAGCAGTAGATTTTTAAAAATTATTCTCAGTTGTTTATACGTCTTTTTAAAAGAACAGTGTATACAGAGGTCAGCCAACGTTTCTTTTGTTTTTTTTTTTTTTTTTTTTTTGCAAAATTCTTCATAATTAGTTTCAAATGATATGATTACTCACGCAGCTGTGCAATTTATTAAACGACTGCTGGACGCAGGGCCCGTACGGAAACACTTTATTGGAAACTGCTGAAGAGGAGTTTGAATTGGCCATCTCGTGACCAGGAGTAAAGTCATCGTTAAGTGCACGCTAAGCACTTTGCTGTACATTGTAGATATATCTTACGGCATAGAATACTGTAATTAACCTCGATGATACTTTTATTAGAAAAGAGTGTTCTGTTATTTAACCTACAAGTCAGAGTCGATCACTTCATGGAGGCATTTTAAGGAGTTCACCATGGATCACAGTGGATGACAGGTAGGGATGGTACTGCTGGATCCCATGCCCCTCAGTTGCATTACAGCTTAACACTCTTCCCCACAGTGTGGGTGACAGGTCTATAAAATCAAAGACACCGAACCTCTAAACTAATCCCCAAATGTCTTATCTAACCTGTAGAAACTACAAACTTAATGCCACTGCATGTTTGTCGTCGTCATCAAGGCAAGTGTGTAAAATGCTGATGAAAGTAGTTTCACAGTTGATGCTGAGACTGTTGACTGTTTTTGCTGTCTGATTCAGTTTAGTCATGTGATAATTTGCCTCTTCACTTTCCAGTTTCCTTTCTCCTCTGGTAAACTTGCTTGTGCCTTTCTAAATGTTTACCTGTCTAAATTGTTTCTTTGTTTCTCAGCTGGTGTCTCAAGCCTCTTGCAGTTATTCCCCTTTTCCCAAGACCCCCTTTCTCTCAGTATTTTTTGTTGCCCTGGGAGATCTCATTGAAGTAGGTCTTCCTGGGAAAGCGAAACAGCAGCACCTGACCCACACATGTGAAGAGACAGGTGACTGACATTTGATGTTGTGTGTTTTCTTTCCCCCTTTCTCAACCCCCCCCCCCCCAAATATGCTTAATTTGGGGCATCTTTCAGCCACACTTTAGCTAATGACTTTAATGGCTGTGC
Organism: Gymnarchus niloticus; assembly: GCA_009936485.2. NCBI lineage: Eukaryota > Metazoa > Chordata > Actinopteri > Osteoglossiformes > Gymnarchidae > Gymnarchus > Gymnarchus niloticus. Next base: position 7,720,152 of record JAACJT020000002.1, on the reverse strand, counting down.
TTATCTCTGTATGGTTCAGGGACACATTTCAACCCCCCCCCCCCCCCCCCCCCCCCCCCCAACCCCCCCCCCCCGCCCCCCCCCCCCCCCCACCCACCCCCCCCCCTCCCCCCCCCCCCCCCCCCCCCCCCCCCCCCCCCCCCCCCC
>JAACJT020000002.1:7708691-7719905 GCA_009936485.2 Gymnarchus niloticus | reverse complement strand
GCCCCCCCCCCCCCCCCAACAAACTAAGATGTCCTATACCATGTGTCACCACAAAGCTAAAAAATGTTCACCTCTCCCTCCTACGTCAAACATACCTCATGTGCCATGTCTCAGAAGACCTGATAGTCACACACAGACTGGCTGCATTTCTCTGTGAAAAAATCTGTACATTGCACGCTGTGTCTTTATTGTTTTGGACATAGAGAGAGGGAGAGTGATCGAGAAATTGATTTTTTTTGGAGGGAAGCAATAACAACAGCTTCCTGACACAATGACACACACACAGACACTCATCATTTCTCTATCTTACTCTTCAACTTGCTTGTTAGTTCCACTTGAAAGATTGGCAGCATACAGATGAGAAAAAGTCTAATAAGTCCGAGAGATATCATGGCAGTGCACTGAACAATAAAACATAATTAGCGCAATTTACACAGGCAGGCTAAAAGCACTTACACAGACAAACACACATGTAAAGGAGAACACAAACAAACACCAACACCCTTTCCCTGTCTGTGAATAAAAATGTGTTTGCATGATTTCTTTATCAGAATATGGGACTGTTATTGATTTTGTTGAGACCCTTGGTCTGGGTAGCAATAATCCATGAAATTTTGAGCAAATTTATTAGACATTGCAAACTGTTAAGTCAGTTTGTCAATTAATTAATCATAAATAATAAATTAATTGAAATGGAAAGAGCGAAACAGTCTGGCTTGGGATTAAGACCACAAGGTCACATCTCAAGGCTGTATCACTATACGTCATGAGAATATGTTTGCTCTCAAACACAAATATTATAAAAAAACACCAGCGGAACATCAGTGCATCCACACACACACACACACACACAACCACCCCACCTTACACACGCGCATGAGAAGCTTGCTAAAAGATCAGTGTCATTGCACATTTGCATGATGCGTTATTGTGTGCTCCCATGAGCCCCAAAAAAAGAGCTTAATTGTTAACCACACAACAGCCACACTTTCAAGCGACAGCCTGTGTACATTTCACAGTCGGTGAATCCACTTTGGGCTCCGTTCACAAGCTGTGATTTACGTGCAAGCTGATCTGAAAAAGGAACTTCTGTATTCTCTTAACCCCTGGGCAGGCAAGCCCTTTATCTGCAGTTAGGTTGAGAGATAAGTCTAAAGATCTATGCATGCGTTTATTCGTGGTGACCCTAGACGCCCACACAACACTCTTTCAACGCTTGTGTGCACTGCATCGCACGGCCACAGTGAAACAGGAATGAGGAACGCAGCCCTTTCTGAAACCATTTTTCTTACTTTTTCATTTCCATGGCGGAGACATGGAGGTAGCACACACAATGTGATGTGCCACAACCTGCACGGGGGCAAGGGGAGGGCGTTTCGCTGCTGGCTGAGCAAACACAATCTCTTGGAGAAGGATACTCCAGAGCTAATATTTACCACCCTGCGCCAATAAACACCAGCGTACAAATTAGCCACAGTAATGACACCGGAACAAAGAGTCAATGACACATTTTATCACCTGCCTGAATTAGGCCTGCTTGTCCTTTGATTGCCAGAGTTCATAATCTGGAGGTTCTGTGACAGCGGGCCCTTCTCGTTAGAAAGACAGGCACACGTGCACACAGACATTTCCATTGCGGTGTGGTAGACAAAAGACACACGACAACTGCAGGCGAGTGTCATTTTACATGGCATGGTTGTAACGGGTATTGAAGCCCGTTCTTTGTCAATATACCAGACAATAACGAAAGATACAAAACTGTCACAGTCTGTCCTCTGTATTGCCTGGAGTGTGTCCTTGATAAACCACATTATCCCAGGGATTTACTAAAGGAAAACCAGGAAGCCCCCCAGTCAGACTTCATGGGATGAAACCTTGTGAGAGTGATTTCATGGTAAATGCAACTAGTTTTAGAAATAAATGTGAATTTCTGTGTAAATTATCCATCCATCTTCCGAACGCTTTTCCAGTACTGGGTCATTTGTAAAAAATAATTAACATCCGATCATTTGACTGCCTCAGTTAACTCAGATCGTTGCTTTGACTGCCTCAGTTAACTAGTTGCTGCTATAGTTACATATTTTTAATATCCAATATTTTTAGTTGCATTTTTAATTTATCCACGGGAACATATTTCAGTCGGTGACTAATGGCTTATTGATGTTGTTGTGTCAAAATAAGAACACAGCCCTTTAAAAGCCACGGTTTTATTTGTATACTGTACTTGTGCTGATGCCACAGCATGACGTGAAGATACAGTGAACAATTACAGATCATCATGAAATCAAAAATGAGTGGCACTGACTTACCTAACTTCAAAGCGTGGCAGAGGAAGGCAAATAAACTAACAGTGAACAGATGGTAACTTGCCATTCCACTGGAGGGCAACAGTGCTTGGCACATGCAGCACTCCCGGGCTGGCCTGGGGGGGGCGCTGGCGCACATCTGTTCTCTGCCCCCCGGTGTGTGCCCACTGATGTTTCATTTTTATCCATCAAAATCACATTTGTGACTATTGGAGATGCCAGCACTCTGTAGGGTCAAGCCAGCGTCCCCTCTCCACTGCTATAAGTAAGGGAACCCCAGTGTTCAACCTCAACTCTCCTTCAACCCACTAAATTTCAACAATGGATTTGTTTAATACCCAAATCGGCGCACTGGCGTTCGATACGGCACCAGGCTGATGGCTCTCTGGCCGCTTTCAGCCGCACTGAGCCATGACCTGCTGCTTAGACAGACATTACAATAATTACAGCCCAGGCGAACAGAAAGCGTCGCTCACCCATGCCTGGTGCAGACTGAAATAAGCATGTGAGGTGGAGAGTCACCGCGCAACAGGAAGGTGCCACAGGGTGGGAGCGACGGGAGAGCTCTCCGCAGCAGGAAAACAGAGCGTGTCCGGGGTCTGTTTCATGCAGCTGTTCCTCAAGGCTCTTCTGAATAGCCCCATAAAACCCCCTGCCAGTCTGTGCCCCGCAAATGCGGCCTTCTTTTCATCTCTGAAATATTTCACTTTGTGTGTCATGCTGTAAGTACGCCTCAACTCTCTTGAACAGCAGCTACGGCAAAGCATTTCATTCGTGTCTTTAATTACTGTAGAGTCAGTAAATGCATGGCTGAGTTGTTTTGCATTACCTGGGAAAGTAACGACATCAAAAATGTATTTTAGCAGTAAATCTGACATCTCTGACAAACATGACTATTTATCTCAGTTAAATTCTTATCACTGTTAAAGATGCCCTTATGCTTTGCTGCTCTCTCTCCTCCTGCTCTTTGTTAACCCTTTGCTGTCAGATTCCCCCAGTGGGGTGGTAAGCCCCTGCCCAGTGACAACATTGTGTAAACTGGCACAAAATGACCCCCACTGCTATTACCCATCTGAACTCACATTAGACAGATTTTGGGGCATCATTAATGTTGCTGCATTCTCAGTGTTTGTCGGCACTTTATGTTTCCATTCCAGATTTTGGAGTCCCTTGCTTAAGGGGTTCGTTTACCACCCTATCTTTACGACCATAATTATGACGCAGCAGGAAGTGCCTCTGGCCCCCACACTCCAGATTAGCTGTTCAACAACTTCGTTGCTGTCTATGGTATTTTTTCTCCAAGTAATAACAATAAAAAATGATAACTCACTAAACATCTGTCCTTTACATGCAGCAGTCCAACTTTTGGTTCATAAAATCCATTCCTGTCTCCCATGCTAACCCCAAGTGGCCATTTTATCACTTCCTCTCTCTCTCCCTCCATGTTGTCGGCTAACAAACTTCCAGTTTTGAAGGTAGGAACAAGGTAAAGGTTGGCTTGGGGCTTTTGACTGCTGTGCACAGTAGGAAATGGCCTACTGCTTGGCTTCCATTTTCACTTGTTCATCTCCTTACGGCAACACCAGGCCTTTCTTCTCTCTCACTGCTTTGCCAGTAACTATGTGACAGACTTGAAGAGCCACTGACCGGGGGAAAAAGGGTGGGGGGGTGCTGTTAGTTTTGAGTGGATGCAGCTGCACACACTTTGCACACCTGCAGCGTTGACAGGCTGACCAGGGCAAAAACAGAACACGGACGCACAGGAAGGAACTACCTACTCCCCCAACCCCACCCCCCATGCTACTCACCCCACATTCACATATCCAGTCACATCACAGAAAAAACCCAGGGCCATCGAAGGGGAAGTACCATTGGACAGAATGCTGTAGGTTCAAGTCCCGTGATCTGCCTGGGAATCACTGTAATACTGTGTGGGTCCTCTAAATGTACAACTGGCAATGGATCATAAGCTACCAGTGAGTCGACTGGGACGTTTATGGAAGACGTGTTATTTTATTTCAAGCCTTATAAATGTTAGAGAAAAAACTACAGAGGAAGATATATTGATCTATAAATATTTATACCTGCAAACTAGTGAAAGGACATTTGCTAGCATGTAGTGCTTAAGTTTGCATGCTGCCTTAATTCCAGTTTTGACCATTTTTTGCACACTGTATTTTAATGACCTATAAGTTCTGAATGACCAGTTTTATTGTTTATTTTCTGTTGTCTTATCCTTGGTTTATTGCACTGCATTATGACTGCTTATTTTTACCATTCAGGTATTCTGGATGAAATTGTGTACATTATTGTATATCTAGTGTAGTTGTCATTTTGTTGCTTCTCTAGTCTTGTTAACATTGGTCTTGTATGTGCACCAACATGCCAAACTCTCTGTACACACATATGCACTTGGCAATAAAAAACCTGACTGTGATTCTGACATTTGAAATCGACAGGTTCTCAGTAGTAAGAGTCTTCAACTATTCTGGAAGCAGGGAGCACCAAATGAATTGAAACAGGTTTGTATTCAGATCAGAAGTCCCACACTTATCAAAAAGCAATGCAGGTTTTGTTTTGTTTTTCTGCGCATTTTCTTCCAGTGCAGCCTGTGAACTCTATACATAGTGTCTGAGATGATATTGTCCTTCCTGTGACCTTCCTCATTTGTTGGTCTGATGAAGGCATCTGCAGCTTCTGGATGGTATGGTGCAATTCTTCAATGGGTAAACTTTTCATTGGTTTAGACAAAGGTATCTGTATTGTTTAAACTATCTAGTAACGTTTTATGTATAACTGTATTACTTACAATTAAACTTTTTTTCGTGCCATTTTCATGTGACCCTATTTGCGTATCAGGTGACTCCACATGGGGTCGCGACTCAAAGGATCGGTACGGATGGTTTAAACTCTTCTCCTGATCTCCGCTTTTTCATTTACTTCATTCGTTTGGAAAATGCTGCTTGATTTTCAGAGCTGTGCTTTAGGTTGTAAATCACAACTTCACCAAGAAGCTTCAGTGATAAATTAAAAATGCTACTGTACACAGGGTTCACTGAAAAAATTGTGCCAGTGTGTGCTTCAGTTTTTTTTACTACTTGGTATTTTCATTCTTTGCGTTTTTTGTCTTTATCCATCCACCACTTATTCAGTACAGGGGCACAGTGAATTTTCTTTTTGATAGTTATATTAACTATATTTACCTTATCTTTTTTTATGTGGTTTGAATATGCATATATAAAAGTTTTAAAATGTACATATGAAGAAAAAATAAAGACATATAGGCACACATAAGCACACAAGCTTTTAAATGACAAAATGCGAAGATTATGTGAAAGTCTGGAAACTCTGTAATGTGCTGTGAGTGTGTTTTCCATGTGCTTGCATGTTTGCTTATGTTTGAGTGCAGGCTGTTGCAATAGAAACCTTGGAGAGAACTCTGACAGATCTCAAAGTCCTCTCATTTCTGTTTGTTTACGCTTGTCATTCTGTTTGTTTTGAGAGAAATCCAGATAGTCAATTATCAGCTAAGCACTTTGCAGTAAGCGTGTTTCTTGAAAACTTCCCATGATTCCCTGCATCAGCTGTACCAATGACGCCTCAGGTCTCCTAGTCACTGTCACTTAGTCTTTATTTTCGTACAACAGTACATTCCTGCACTAATTATAATTGCTTTCTCAGCATGCTATACTCTGCCTTCTCTGCATTTACGCAGCGTGTATGTCCCACTTTATACACTGGATCTGGCTGGGCTCTGAATATTTTTCCCTCCCATTTCCCTAGATGAGTAGTTCTGAGCACCCCACCATGACAAGCTTTGGTTTCCGTGTGCTGCTCCAAACATGCATTGCCTTGAGTGAAACATTTGAGGCTAAAATATGTGAAACTGTATATATATATGTATATATATGTTGCATATATGTATAACCTGAAAGTGTTCCTTGGAATGCAAATGCTGTAATTTTGATACAGGCTAATTCAGCAGGGGGAATTTGATAGAACATTCACATTAAACAGAGAGAAACAGATACACAAACGTACAGTCAATGCCAAGAGTGTGCAAAGCCGTCATCCAAGCAAAAGGTAGCTACTTTGAAGAATCTAAAATATAAAACGTATTCTTGTTTGTTTAACACTTTTTTGTTTACTACATAATTCCATATGTGTTCCTTCATGGTTTTGATGTCTTCAATATTAATCTACAATGTAGAAAATAATAAAAATAGACCATTGAATGAGAAGGTGTGTCCAAACTTTTGACTGGCACTGTACACTTCTAGTTTCCTATCAGCAGAGGAACACCAGAAGGGGAGAAGATGACAAACAACTCCAATAACAATAATAACATCTTCTGATATATGATTCTTGTATATTTGTATGCATGAGAGGCCACGGGAACAAGTCCAGTGCGATCTGTGCCACTGTGAAATTTGCAGGTTTGTGAATCCCTGACATGCTGTAATGGCTGTTCAGATTCAACAGGTCACACAAACACAAGGAACATCTGTGCTGTTTTTCTGTTTCTTTTTTGAAAATGCACAAGAAAGCGAGCAAATAAGATGAGACTTAAGTGCTTGTACGCTGATGTCAGGTAAAAGAAGGCATACCGTGTCTACCTATGTCAAAATACTTCCTCATCATGATTCATCCTTTTAAGATAATAACTGAGCTCCAGCTACAAACTTTGCCATTCAGCTTGAAGGAGCTTCTCATAGGCTGAGATGACCTTTAATTTCCTTTTCCTGATCTTAGTACTGTTGTTGGTTTAACAGTCTATTTATGGTTAGGGCACTTAATATTTGTCTGCTGTACTGTCACTGTGATCTGTAGGCTATTTCTGACATAATCTGTAACAGTTTTGTGTTTGCAATTGATTGACTGCCACTTCAGAGCCTGTTTATGCTAATCTGACATCTCATTTTGGGGATGTTTACGAAGGAAAGTTACCATGGCAGTGCAATATTGGAAAAAATCTAAGGAAAACCCAGGGATAAAATTACTGTTACTGCCGCATTATATATATGCCCTGCTTCATACACTCTGTTTCTTGCAACCGAATACACTTGTTATGATCCTGCGCGGGATTAATGCGTGTAGAAAAATGGGTAAAGGAATATAAGAAAAGTATACATTGCCATCTAGTGGTTACAACCACAATTATCACTTGTTTAAAAGACCAATATCCTGTAAAATGAAAGGTTTGTCATTACAATTATTCAGCATTGAGCTAGATGGTTGGATGGAGAGTTACTCAACGTCACTACGTCCAGTAATATCTTTGGAATTATTATATAGGCACACTCTACCATCTGTAGACATTTCAACTAGTATCTTCATTCTCATTATAGGTAATTATGGGTACGGTTTTAATTTTACAAAAATCCCGGTGCAGTTGTGTCCTCACATCCTCTATGACTGTTTGCTTTGGAACTGCATCCACCCACTGCAAGTGAAAGCTGCAGCACTTTGTATGTTCCGCTGCGAAGGTTATCAGCTGCAATCTGCCCCCACTGAACATCAATGTCCTCAACTGCAGGGCAAGAAGACAAGAAACATCAGCAGCCCCTTATACCCAGCCACTGTTTGATCCAGAATCTCACTTCTATAACGCACCACCCATCTTTGAGAAGCAGAAGAACTCAGCACTGCACAGCTTCTTCCCTACACCCTCTTCTACATCACCGCCCCAGTCGAGCTCTGATTGACAAAAAAATTACACTAATAAATGCTGAATTATATTATAATTTTGCACTATTGTCACTCACAAATGTTACAGCCAAAAATGTATGATTTATTGCTATCCGTCATTCATAAAGAGGAAGGTTTCTCTGCCAAGCACCACAATCACTCCTGATGTACCACTCACCACTCTTGATAAGAAAAACATTATTAATCTCAGGGGGAAATTCTTGTGCATACGGCAGCAGGGTAAAATGTAAACAAACATGCAGTGCAATCAAAACACAGTGCAAACAAGTAAATGTACTGCAAACTAATTATATTAGAAAACAGACATTAATTAAAAATAAAATTAAACTAATTTAACTAATGAATATGTTCAGTGGATATATACAATTTGTATGTTAAAGACAGATATAAACCAAACTTTGTTAAGATGGGATTTCCCTGACATGTTGTGGATGAGGGTGGGGTGTGGGAGGGGAGGGCTGGAAGGAGTCGTTGTAGTGCCTGATGACAGCTGGCAGGAAGGATTCCCAGTAGCTCTTCTTAGCACACCGTGGTGCAATAGAAAGGTGCTCCAAGAGAGCGCTCCCTGGAGGGGATGGGCAGAATTGCTCATAATGTTATTCAATTTTGTACCATCCTCTTCTCCACAACTGCCTCCATTTGGGTCCAGGGTCAGTCCTGTGATGGAGCAGGTCTTCTTGACGAATTTGTTCAGGTGTTTGGCATCACATGACATGATACCACTTCCCCAGCAGGCCACAGAGTAGAAAAGAACACTGGCCACTATGGCCTTACAAAATATCATCAGCAGCTCGCTACACACATTACACGACCTGAGCTTCCTCAGAAAGTACAGTCTGCTCTGGCCTTTCTTGTTCAGTGCTGCTGTGTTGCCCGCCCAGTCCAGTTTGCTGTTCAGGTGGACCCCCAGGTACTTATAACAGTAAATCCACCTCCACATCCCCCAGCATGATGCGAGGGGGCATCGCAGTGGCTACCGGTTGGGGGTGGGGAGGGCCAAGTTGGAAGTAGACATTGTAGTGCCTGATGGCAGCTGGCAGGAAGGACCCTCAGCAGCGTTTCTTAACATACCGTAGTTTAATGAGTCAGTTGTTTCAGTACCAGCTTCAAAAAGATCTTCATTATATCCAAAGTGAAAGCAACTGGAGTGCCTGTTCCCTGGAATGGGGACCACACAGGATGTCTTCCAGAGGTGGGACACCTTCTGCAGAGTCAGGCACTGTAGGACCCCACAGAGCTGACTGGCACGTCTTCAACATCAGAAAGATGTGCATACTGGCCAAAGTCGAAACAAGGCCAAACACATCATCTGAGACAAACATCGACATATTTCAAAAGACTCAAAAAGACATTGTGTAGTTCATGCTACCAATACCAGGGGGCAAACAAAGATTTTATGTAGTTTACTGGCTATTTCTTATTTTATTATTATTAGACCTGTATTTATTTTATTAAACCCCCAGGTTAATTTAATCATATTAGTCCCATTGATGTTTAACATCTCCGTTTTTAAGTGAGATTGGCAAGAGAGAGTTACATCTATTTAAGAACAGATTCAACTCATCAGAATTATTTGTGCTCCTATCCACTGCGATCTTTCAAGCCAGCCTGTATGTGGTGATTGTCCTCAGACCGCACCACACTTCCTTTAACATTGTTCTGCTGAAGCTTGCACTCCATATTTTCCCTGCAGTGGTTTTCCACCTCGCAGAGATGAACCTTCAGTTCTGCATACTCCCGCTTGATCGCCTCCTCGTCTCCAGACCTGAAGGCCCCTTTCTTCATGATAGTTGTTTCTTCAGGTCCTTTGTTTCTTTATGTTCAGCTGTTTCTTCAGGTCATGTTTCTTCAGGTCCTTTATGAACAATGATTTGTTATTAGGAAAGAAGCACACTGTCTTTGTAGGGTCTGTGTTGTCCACACAGAAGCAGATGTCATTTGTGACACAGTGGCTGAATCCCTCAGTGACTCACAGACACAGTCCCAGTCTGTCTCCTCTAAGCCATCATGCAGACCCTCCTTTTTTCACTTCCTTACAGTCCTGATGGTGACTGAGAGCCATTGAATTATTGGTTTGTAGATGGGGTAAGATATTATGTACCATATACAGTATTAGTGCCATATTATGCTCAGAACTGCCCAGGGGTGGCAGAGCAACTGGCTTATGTGACTCCTTACCACTGGCATATAACAAGCCCAGGGTCCCCCCTCCCCTTGTGGTGCAGTCCACAAACTGATTGAAATTGCTGTGGGTAGAGAAGATTGAAAAATGGTTGAAATTGCAAGAAATAGTAATAAAAGCTCTGGGATGGTCAGCGGTGAGTTTGCTAAGCACAGTATGTGTGATAACCGTATTTACTGCTGATGGGGGTTCATACAGCAAATTTCTGCGATGTGGGTCTTCTGCCAGCCAATAAATTGTGTCTCCAGTCACCCAGGTGCTCATGCCAACCAAATATGGTTGGACCTTCTCATTACTGCTTGTGGTTATTTTTATTACATTTATTTTTTTCCTTTCCTTTCTTTACTTTTTCATTTATAACCTATTAATTGTTGCTTCACAATGCCATGACTGCAGGTTATAAAGTAGCATTATATTCTGTGCATATTTCTGGAAAGGTGCCAAAAACATATCAAAGGAGACTACATTCACACCAAGTGCATTCCACAAACGTTCTCCCCAACACTCTGCCTACCAGAGAGCGACTGAAACAACTCAATGGCTCTGTGGACCTTGCAGACCTTAGTAAATAGACTCCCTTATCACACGTCGTAAATCAGAGCAGTAGTCGCTGCTGTGACCGGCGCCAGGTTGCAAATCCAGGAAGAATGACAGGAGTTGCACAAACACAGGTGCAACGGACACAAGATGTAACCATGACATAACACATCTCATCAACCTGGCCTTCGGTTTCCATGCGTTCTTGATGTGTACGTCAGGCTTTTATTCCTCTTCAATGTAATTAACTGTAACACACCACCTGACCATTGCAGACTGTTAGTTGTTTGGTTGAAGTTCTTATTCATAATTGTTGAAGCAGGATGCTAAACTGCAACAGAGTAAACAGATGGAGGAAGCGAGGGATGGCTCAGAAAGACCGATTACAAAATTAAGTCAAAGTAGGAGGGCCTTTGTGCTTCATTATTGTTAGTCTGTCCACTAGAGGTGATATTTCAAGACTGGACTCCTTTTAAATGC
>JAACJT020000002.1:7653118-7708591 GCA_009936485.2 Gymnarchus niloticus | reverse complement strand
GCATTTAAAAGGAGTCCAGTCTTGAAATATCACCTCTAGTGGACAGACTAACAATAATGAAGCACAAAGGCCCTCCTCCATCACTTTCTGATCGTCCTTCACCAAGCATCCCTCAGGTCTCAGTGTGACCCAAAATCCCAAGACCAGACTCTTTTCACATTGCATTATGGATCTGTTAACTGGGTGAAAGCACATCACGTGTGACATCATTGTGTGGGGAGGAGTAAGATGAGCCCTGGAATTATCAGAGCAACCCTAACTTGACTAGAGATCATTGTAAATGTGTCCAAAAATAATCTTTTCATTTACTTTAAGTCAGCTACAATGATGTTTCAGTGTTTCTTCAGATGTCCACGGAAAGATTTGCACGTACTGATGGGGCTACTGCATTTTATTTGGTATGAGGATGGGAATCTGGTGATATTACAACTCTGACTGTAGATCTCAGGGTTCATGAAATTTAGGCCATAGGGTAAATGAATTTGGTGTAGCACCCATATAGGCAGTATGTAGGGTAGGATTCTCCATCTTCCCACCAAATTTGGGGTGTCTAGCAGTTCTGTACAGCAATCCTTATGCACAATTCACAACACATTAAGAAAATGGAAAAACAACAATGACAAAATGCAAATAGTTTCCAGTTTCCCTTGATTTTCCTTGAAGTTGTGATTTCTTAATATTTACATTTCCAAACTTGTCTTGCCCTCTGTGACCTGCAGCACTCCCATTTTCAAAAGGAAGCAAAGTACAAAACACATTACAAACACACAAAACATACAAAAAATGCAAAAACAAAACAATTGTCCCTTGTCCTCTCAATGTATTGTGCATTGCTCTTCAGGGCTACCGTATACGGCCACGGCTGGGCATCTTACTGTTGCTGCATTGTGATTGGCTGATGGCAGGTACATTTAAAAAAATATTGGTACAGCATTGAGAAGATAGCCACAGGGCTTGATGTGGCTCATACGTGCCAAATTTCAGCTTGATTGGCTAAGCGGCTCCTAAGAAACAAAACAATCCGTATTATAGTGCCCTCTATTGACAAAACAGGGCATCCCCACTACACCGGTCAGGATTCCCCCCCAAAGCATGTATGACTTATGGTCATTTTGAACAAACCCTATGATGTAGGCACGCTGTGGGCATGGCTGTGGCTATTGATCATCTCAGTCCCTTCATTCATTCAGGAATACATTTGTCCAGACTGGACAAAAGACAGCACGAGTTCACAGATGTAGATTTTGTAAACTACAAATTAACAAAAAAAAAAAAAAGACTAAATGTCAAAGTGTTGGGGGGGGTGATGGGCAGTCTAGAGAGTCATGTGACAAAAGTTCATTCATGTCGATTCATTTGAGGTAATGCTTAAATCAGTGTTATATAAACCCGAATAGACTCACATTCTGAATGGCATGTTTTCAGCTGCCCTGTTTTCCCTTTGCTCGATTTCAAAAGCCAGACAATACGCACATTTCTATACCACTCGACAAAATGCCTCCATTATACACTCATATCAGGAGACTCACCTTAGTAACCTTGAACAGCTCCATGTAGCCAAAGAGTTGCTTCATGTCAGTCAGGCCGGCACATGCCTGCTTGTTCTGGGACATCTTCGGGTCCTGCAGCAGCTCTTCTACGAGCTCCATGCCACCTTAAAGAGAAAAGCCAACCTCAGCTGCAAAGAGAAGCTAGCATCATGACTAACCGAACCAAGCACTTAGTAGGTTGCATGCCAACACTCATTTTTCCATAATTAAACCCATCCTGCATAGTATTTGCCTTCTAAAAGCTTCATTTTAACCGGTATACACCTAATGCCTTAATCAATCCATCAAGACGGGATCAAACGTGATGCGGCGGTTACGGATTATTCCATTTTGAGTCTATCCAGGGATAAGGCTATGTTGAAAAGGTAGTGTGCCTGTCGAGCAGATCTCTTAAACCCTATTTTTTACTTTACATCACCATCAAACTAATTTCTACTGCTATGGTACCCTTACTAGACACAGATATTGCATAAGAACCTGCCAGTCTCTTTCACACATCAAGACTTAATCAAGAGCCCAATGAAAAACAAGGTTCTGACCTTGTGATTGATACCACCCTGCTTTCACAACAGTCTCACCTCGCTTGCTGACATACTCTCCAATCTGGTCCGCTACTTCAGGGGCCAAACCCTTCTCGTTCACCATTTCATTTTTGACATCCTCCCAAGGCATCTAAAAGCAAGAATGACACACACCAGTGCGCTTAATTCCCGTTCCATTTCTTTCAGTACAAAAAACCTGCTTCAAAAGAACACAACCAAACAGGCAAACGACACCGGTCTCATGCTGATTTTTAGGGTTTGAGAACATGATGGGAATGCAGTTAGCCTACAAACACACCGCTAACACACTCTACCACAGACTTATGTGAGCCTGAATCACCTTGTCTAGTTTGTCCACTGTCGAGCAGATGGTGCGGAATTTGTCATCAGGAACACCGCAGACCGCAAACATGCCATCGAGGATGCGCCTGTCGTTGACCTGAGGAAGATAGCGAGATGTCACACATTATCCAGACTCCACACATCCAGGACAAGCTCCAGCTAGGAGCAGGAGCCTGATGGTAGACAGCACCACCAGTGGTAATGAGGAATGTAACCATCGTTAAGGCCTGACCTTGATACAGAAATCACCCAGCTGCAGGTCACTCAGGATTTCATGGACTATCTTCAGACACTCAGCATCAGGGATCATGGGGTCATACTGCCCCGCAATGTCGAAATCCTAGAGTCCAATGAAGTACAAATGCAGATATTAAAACAGCTAAAGGATAAAACAGCAGGTAGCATAGTGGTTAACATAGACTTAAAGGCTAAGTCTCAATTCTCTTATTTTTTTCTCCTCGTCTCATTTTCTATCCTCCAGCCCCAGAAATACTTCCAAATTCCAGAAGTTGAAGGGTGTCTCAGTACTGTAGGAGACGAACATAGGAAGCCAAACTTCCCTTCAAACGTCTCCTTTGGTGATGGTGCGATGAAGGATACTCAACTGTATCATTCGCGACTCCTTCATGGAAGAGAATTACACCTGCACATGACATTCATGAAGGATAATCGCATGTGACCATCACAATGCTTCGATATATGCACTTTTCTGTAGGATGTCCCAATTCAACCATTTACTCCTCTCTTCCTAGTTTCCTCCCCTCCATGAACTTTGAACTAGTGGACAAGGAGAGGAATAAGGGAACTGAGCTGCAGCCAAAATCACTACAGTCTGCAGATGAAGTGTTAGACCATAGTGATATTCAGTTCGGCAATGAAATGTCATCAATAAAGTGTAAATTTTTTATAATCTGCTCCTTATAGTGCGAATTTCAAATCTCTATTACGCATTGACATGACCATTTACATCGACGTGTTGTTTAAGATGCTTAACACTTAGTTTTACTGGCCTCATGTAGCAGTTTTATCTTGAATACATTTGTCAAGTTCCATAACTATACTGTTATTGTCATTTCATAATGGCCTGTGGTACAATCCAATATCGATGGTTTAAAATTACAATTGCTTAACAAGAGTCTCACCGGAAAAAATTAAGTGATTGAATGACACCTTATGACAATGTCATCTCAGCAGAGGTCCTGGCTGAGAACCCGGGATTAAAATGACTCAAGTGACAGGATTACCGCAGGTGTACCTACACACTGATAGAATTCCCTGTAGCGTCCCCTCGTCATAGCAGGGTTGTCTCGTCGGTAGACTTTGGCAATGTGGTACCTCTTGATGTTGGAGATCTTGTTCATGGCAAGGTATCGCGCAAAGGGCACCTGGACAAGAGCTCATTAAGGTGGGAAAGCTTGTGCATATTTGGCTTCCAGCAGCCGCTAACAATCCATCTATGACATTGCATATTCATTTTGCAGTCCTTAAGTAAGTTTCCAACCAATCAAGGGCAGTCATCTCTGGCCAGTAGCTGTCCAGGTTCCCCAATCACTGGCTCATATCTCGAGCTGAGAATCGCAGCCTCTCTGTAGACCTCAAGACAGCTATGGCTGCTAGCGAGGGGACAGTGGTCCTAAGGATACGGTGAGATCATAGCGCAGGGATAGCAGCTCTCCTCCTTGGTCTTTCAGATCATAGATGAGCTTGGAGTCTTCCCCATACTTCCCAGTCAGTGTTTCCTATAACATGACACATCTATCTGAGCAATGAGCTCAATGGGACCAGGCAACCTTTCCTAGTTTTACAGACCGTACCTTAAGCTCAAAGACAGGTGTATCTATGGTTTCAGCTCCATGGCGTTTGAAGCAGCTGATAATGATGTCGAAGACCTTTTCCCTGATGGCCATCTGCTTGGGATTGTAGTCCCTGGTGCCCTGTCAGAACAAGATCAGGTCAATATTCTGACGTATCCATCCCACACTACAGACAAAAGTGAGCTTGGGACAGCTGTGCATCCCCCTTACCTTGGCTGTTTTGAGCACAAAGGCATGTTTGCATTCATTTTCACCTATCTGAGCCTTGAGCACCAGGAGTTTGGCAACCTCCTCATCGATCTGTTGGAAACACAGGCACAGGGAAGGCTATAACAGGCAAGTTCATGCTGATGCATCACACTTCCTGGTACACAGTGCAGGCCAAGATGGCAGCATAAGAATGTTGACATTCAGTTAATCTCTTATCAGAGTTCCAGGAGGAAACTGAAGAAATGCACAAGACACAATGAAAATCCATCCGTCTACTAATCGCTAATCTGGGACAGGGTCCCCTGGAGGCCTGGAGCAGTGCAGGAAGAGCAAGCAACACACACACACACACACACACACACACACACACACACACACACACACACAGAAAAGAAGTGGGATTCAAACCCCCCAAAAGCTGAGATGTGTGGCAAGAGTGCTACCCACTGAGTACAAAGAAATAAATGCATGAGGAACACCTGGACAACACAAATGGCTTGTGATTAAAATTTCTATAGCACTGACACAAAAACGGAATGAATACATCACAGTAGGCATGGGCTGGTATGAGATTCAGACCTTAAGCAAAAATATCATGGTTTCATGGTATTGCGATTACAGCTCTAAAATGAACAACTTTTTTCCATTGAACAGAATCTATTTTTAAACAACATACAGAATATTTGGAACGTTAGTAAACGTGTATGTTAAGTCAAAATAATAAAATAAATAACTGAATTCTTCTAAATTAAAATAAATGCAATCCCTTAAGGGAACCGAAACCTGCAGATCAACAAGCTCAGAACATAAATTGAATTCTTTTCTGTAAAATAAAGAAAAAAGTATAGCTGATACCAGCTAAGTTTAATTATAGAACTAAAGTAAAAGTACTAATTTCACAAAAAATTCATATCTGTCTGCTCTGCTGTTAGCTAGCGAATTAGCCATGTTATCTGCCTCGGTAGCTATTTATTTAATCAATGCTAGACATGCTAACTCTCGTAGCTGGTTACAAAAGTTCATTTCAAGACAGCATCACAAAGAGTGATGGGTGCTGCTTCCGTACAGGTGAAATCATATTTGAAGTATTGCCTCCTCTGGCAGCCACTCTTCGGATTACCTTCCTCCTCCAATCCATAGCTGCAGCTCATAACGCAGGGACGGTATGATGGAAAACTTTGGTGGTTTTGAAACTGTGACTTTTTCAAACCGTGATATTGCTTGAAACAGGAAACCAGCCCATGCCTAATCACACTGTATGAGACCGCCCCCTAGATAACCCCAGCAGTTACCTGTGACATAGTCATCCCAGAGAGATGCCGCAGAGGTCGGGGACACAGTCCATATCCATGTGCAATAAGTCCAGTGAACAGACGCATGGGAAATATTCCCAATTTATTCATGTTCACAACAGGTGGAGGAAAAATATATGTATATTGAAAATAAAAATTCACCATAAAAAAAGTTCACATGCACAAAGTTAGGGTGGTCCACCAAAAACCACCCATTCCAATCCCATAAATCAAAAAGATAAGGCAAAAAAAACCAAAAAAAACATCCAAATTTAAAGCCGATCCATGGCGTAGCGGCAGCAGTGAAGGGAAGACGGCGGTGGTAGATGAATTTCCAACACGGTGAAGATACGCCAAGCAGGAAGAACAGGAGAAAAGTGGTCAGCAACCCTAGCAGTAGAGGGCGCAAGTGAGGCATCACCACACCACATAGAGGCAAGACAGGAATGGGAGCAATGATCAAACTGGTCCGTGGTCAAGAAACGGACATAAAACTAACTGCTCATCAGAACCTAGGCTTTCAGTCAGAGTTTCTAGTATGGCCTGATGGAGAACAAACTGCAATGGCAATCAATAAGACGACACCTTAATTTCAACAAAAACCATACAAAACAAGACTAAAATGGTTCCTTATGAAGGTATTAAAGCCATCTGACTACACACAGGCCATCAAGCCTAGATACAAACAGGACTATCAGTGTTTCGACACAAAAATGTACATATAATCACACTATTAAACGCAAAGGTTGAACTACACGACACGCAAAACCAAAATAAAATACGAAGAATTAAACAGAAGACCGGAAAGTGGCTCATTAAAATGTATCGAGCATCAATATTTCGGCTATTAGTTTAAAATCTGCCAAAAACCAGGTGTAAACAGGCAACCATACCCATACGAAGCCTGAGATTCACCGTGCGGTTTTGTATATGAAGGATAATGTGGACATGTTTAAATATTACATGAATATTGCGTCAGTTTATAACCGGATCCAACGGTGGACATCGCATATCTAAACTTCTGTAGTCAGGCTGAATTTAGCTACGAAATCCACCTGTGACATTTTCGACAGAGCTAAATAAGTTACATTTATCCATTAGATGACTGTAATTATTACATTACGTCAGACAAAAGCTAAATGGGAAAAAAATAAAGTGAAAGTGAAGATGTGACAGCGACGGCTTGACTACTGACAGAGGAGTTCGGCCAAATAGACGTATCTGAATAAACTGCCATTTTCCAAATGAGCAGATCCATTGATGGTAGGCATATTAATTAATTTCTTGAGCTGAACTAGTTCAGAATAACTGCATAACCATGCACGCGCCTATCACTGAGCGGGGCCTTTCACAGCCTTACTGCAGCCTTCCTACCCTACAGTACCTAAACCGTGCCTCCCGGCTGACCATATTCATATTGACGATTCGTGCTATCGCAGACTAACCTCTTCTTTGTTGGCCTTTCCTGCTTTGAGTTTCCTGACAAGCTCTCCTTGTGTTTTGATAGCTTCCAGCAGCTGCGCCTTATCCGCCATGACGCTCGTCTAAGCTGTACCGGTATTAGCGCCGAATGTCCCGTTCTGAGGTCTGCTCTGCGGCGGCCACGCCCCTTCTCTGACGTCACTCCGGCGCTTCTATGAGCCTTGCGTGCTAGACGCAGTCACGTCGTTCTGGGTTCATGCGGGCTGTCCAGAGCTGTGGTTGAACTAGGCTGACCAAATGTCTTCTTGTACGGATCCAAAAAGATGCGTCCGGCCGGAATTTCTAAATCGCCAAAAATAATTCTGCTTTTGCTTTCTTCAGTCACTATTCTTTGTGTGCGGGTGTCTGTCTGCCCCATGCTACCATCCCGCCCCCAGTGTCCTCTTTTTTGAAAACGAAAATATGGTCAACCTAGATAAACGGAGTAAATACGATATAATCCACAATAAATGGCACGCTGCCGCTGGGGAATGCTGGAAAATGCTGACCATTTGTTACTTAGACTTTCATTTAAGTAAATAATTTGAATCTAGCATATAATCTCAATACTTGTGCTGTTTTACAATTAGGGTGCCATTTCAGTCCCATTAACATTTAACATGCTTAAAATTTATGAAAATCAAAAATGAGGGTTTTTGTTATAAACGGAAGATTCATCTGTCACATCAACATTTTTTAGCTTTTTTTTTTAAGTTTTGTATATCTAAAGTGCACTCATTTTATCTGTTCCACAATGCATATATCAAATTTGTAAGATAAAAAAGCCTTCCTCTAAGAATCTGTCATTTTTTGCTTTTTTATGATCAGCAACATTTAAGTTGTGATACTTTCTTTACACAATATACTGTAAAATATTCTACATTGCTTCCTTCACTGTACACTCACCCCTATTACTAAAACCCATATGCTACATTATTTATGACATTGCATTCCACTGAATTATATGATCATTGTTTGTATTTGCCATGCTGCATGTTGCTTTGGACAAAAGTGTCTGCTAAATGAATTAAATGTGAACGTGATCACCTGGAAATTGCATCATTTCCTGAGTTCAGCATCATGGTGGGAAAATATGCAAGTCCTCCCATCCACTTACATTGTAGTGTTTTTTTGCTTGCCAAAATCAGTACCTCAGCCCTGTCATTAGGTTAATTTTAAATTAATATACAGATTTGTCTTGAAACTCATTCCCGTTACTTTCAACTTTGTAACTGATCTTTAGGTAACAGGGTTGAATACTAATAACAGAGTTGAAGTTTTTAAATCACATGTAAAAAGAAAAAAATAGGTTTGACTTTATTGCTAAACAGTAATCCAGAGCCTTTAAAACTGGCTGCTCCTTAATGCCAAACTTAAACCTGCTAATTTTTTTGATATTCATTATATAGTCAAGTGTAGACACCAATTAATCAATGTTCACATACTTCTGGATTTAGCTAATTAAGCCATACTCATCGCTGACAACAAACAGTGATGGCAGAATGGGTCACACTGAAGTGGTTTTCAATGTGGCACCATCATAGGATACCACCTTCCAAATAGTCAGTATCAGACAGAGATGGGAAGTAACTAAGTACAAATACTTTGTTACTGTACTTAAGTAGAGTTTTTGGGTATCTTTGCTTTACTTGACTATTTTTCTGCCAACTTTTTACTTTTACTACATACATTTTTAACATGAATATCCGTATTTTCAACTCCTTACATTTTCAAAACAGGCTCGTCACTCTAGTTTCAATTAATTTGACTGGCTTTATGTATTATTAGGCTATTTTTAGCCTATTTTGCGTCATGGCACACCATCCAGACCGATTTCAACCTAATTGGGTGGGGCTTAAAAACACACATAGAAAAGACAATCCCATTGGAGTATCCATCTTTGCACATGACGCACAACAAGACTGTCAACAGTTGCTGTCTCAGAAGCAAATGGCAATACAGTCTACAAGCACTGAAGGTTCCGGTAGTTATGTAGTGTAAGCCCAGTTTTACTGCTCAGTTTTTGAAGGGACTTAGGATCTCACCCAGTGACACACACACATACAGACTTGAATGCATAATTACAACCACTTGCAGTCTCTCTGTCTCTGTTTGGTCCTTCAAAGGGCTACTTTTTACTTTTATACTTGAAGTATTGTATCAGAGCCTTTTCACTTTCACTTTCGTAAAGAAGTTGAGTCAATACTTCAACTTTTACCAGAGTCTTTTTTAACACACATATCTATCCTTCTACTTGAGTGAAGAATGTGTGTACTTTTGCCACCTCTGGTATCACAGGTCTGCTCTGGTTACCTACAAGTGAAGTGACTGTGATGTGCAAACCTTAAAAGGCATCTAATTGGCAGGAGTCGGAAATGATGCGGCCCAGGTAAAGAAAAGAGGATGTATTTCCAAGGACATTGTTCCTTTGGTACCTTGGTGGAGGATCATTATCACTGGTGAGACCATACTGCTGGGTTCCTGTCTTCTTCATGCTCACTTCCAGACCAACCTGTATACAGACTTGAAGCAGTAATGCAAAAATAATGATGAAATTACGTTAAGTCAACAAAGCACGTTTACTTACTCTATGAAATAATGCTGCAATTATGTTGGTGTAATACTGTAATGTATGATTTTCAATTATAATATTAATAAATTTAATTTTTTGAAAAATTATATTTTCTTGTGCAAATATTAAATTTTCGAAGACATCATAGATATAGCAGATAATCCATATAAATAGTTTGAATTTATTTCAAAAGACTGTGTGTTGGTAACAGGGTTAAGAAGCAGATATCAAAAATTGATTGCTAGGCCTAACCTGAATAGTTTCTTTTTTTAAATTCCAACAACAAAAACAACTGAATGCTAGATTATGAAATGATACCATATCTGCGGAATGGCTCACTTATACCCAGTCAGCTCAAGAATTATTGGCATCCTTCATTTAAATGAGCAAAAATGGGTTCATGACATAAACAATACATATAATGATTCAAGTGTTCTGCCCCAGTATCTCGGGAAGCAGTGTCATTTTGTTTTTCCTATTATTGCATCTATGGCTCCAAGTATCATTTAACAAAAGAAATCAGCCACATACTGTAACATAGTGAAAAGACCTGAAATATCATTAATAACCACTCCTAATCAAAACTCAATCATTTTTCCTCTCCACAGAGCTTTTAGGGCTAAGGATAAATTCTGGATGCCCTCTGTGACCATGCTTATTTCTGGAGCAATCAGCCTCTTCGGTACATGGCCCGAAGCACTGTGTTCTTGTCCAAGGCAAACTGGGAGAGGTCTTACATCTGTATACTAGTATATCAACAGCCATCATCTCACCTACCCTACACACCTCCTTAAAGATCTGTGCTTAGTTGTCTGGGAATACCCAGCACTGCCCACAAAACAAAAGGAAGCATGCTCAAGTTGTTACTGTATGTCAAATTACATTACTATCCTGTTCCGTTCAATGTGGAAACATAAGATGCAGTACTAAGATTACCATATCACAAATTTTAATGAAAAATCTTGCCTCTTTCTTGCTCTCAATGTTCCAACATCCCAAAGCAGATCACAATTTCATAATACAAGTATTGTATACAGAGCTGGAGGCAGGCATATTGCCCATTATTTCATATCCTGCCCTCATCAAGGCTATTAAACATTTTCCCATCTATAATATATGATAACTTGACGAAAAAGAATTGCATCCTAATGGTGTGAGATCACTGTATATAAAAAGCAAGCACTAGTAAGAGTTGTCTTAGCAGGCTTTCACAGTAAAATAGAGAAACTACACATTGGCAGTTCAGCTAGGAGACTTTAAAAATGTTTAAAAAAATAAATTTTGACTGGAATGAAAGTATTTGCTAAAGTTTCACTTGATACATGTAATTTGGTATTTGAAAATCTTTGAAAACTGACAGCCATCACCATTGAAATACAGCACTTAATCATTTTAAAAACTTTTGGTTTTAAATTCAGTCTCTTGTTGAAAGTCAACCTCCTCCCCCACATCAACCAATACTTGTACCAACAACAAAAACCTGTACATCCTAGAGAGATGTTCAGTCACATTGGAATGGCTGTCGAAATATGAAACTGAGCAGAGAAAAAAAATTTCATTCATCAGCCTCCGAATCCAGGGACCAATGAAAAGCTTATTGTTTGAGTTTCTTAGATGGAAGTGGATGCTCAGATTTTGAGATGTCGTTACTAGCAGTGAAAGAGATTCTCTGGCTCACTCGCTTGCCAATGGTCTCCACCTGTGAGGGAAAATACTGGTCATTTTGACGTATAATTGTTACGAAACAGTTGAGACTGTCCCAAAAAGCTGTGCAGGACATTATGATCACCCCAAGGACAATGCAACACCTGGAAGCCAATGTGCTGAAGCTGGTCATGCAGACTGTCAAGGATTCTTCTACCATCGAAAATGAATGCAGGCTTCAACATGGCCTTGTAGATCCGCTCATAGTCCAGTTCCTGAAACATACGCACACATTTCTAAGTCATCAGATTTCAGGCTATATAATGGTAAAGTTGAAGAAAATACTTATTTTCCACATACACACCCTCAAACACGCAACCCAAAACACATACTTTGAACATGTCCCACTCTGTGCAAATGACAATGGCATGGGCATCCTCACAGGCAGAATACGGGTCCGTGGCAATGGTAACAAGTTGAGATACTGTGGAAAGATTGTGACAATAGACAGGATATAGCAAAACAAGATTTAAGGGAATCGATGTCTTGGGTTGGAATTATTATTTGAGAAGAATGAAACCATCAGAATGTGAATAAAAAATAAAATCAATATGACATTAATCAACAGCCCTCACCATTTATGGACATGTCAGATGTGCTCTGAAATTCCCAGTGAGCAATTCAAAACACAGGGAGGAGTTGTGAATATCTGTAGTCCAAGAAAATAGCTTAGAATTGGGCTAACCTCTCTGGGTATCATCACCATGGGACAGGGTGGGCTGGGAAAGGTCCAGGATGATTTGCTCCTTCTTCACTTTGGGATCATAAATATAGAGTCGGGCACCTTCATCCATCAGATACCTACTGATGTAGATGCTGGAAGACTCTCTGGTGGTGGTAATAGCAGTGGGGGGCAATCACAAAGGATAGCAATGACTAATCCTCCACATAAACACAAGTACCTCTTCATAACAACAGCAATACCTTCAATGAGAGGGCTAGACTTTCCCCAAATATTTTTGGGTTAAGACCAATCCAGTATGACTCACCATGTTGCTATTGAATGTCACGTGGATTTGGAACTTGGTGTTGGAAATATCGCAGCACTGTAAAGCAAGGAGAGTCCTACCTGGTGTCACCCGTGTTCTTCTTAAAGGCGAAACCCAACAATGCTATCTTCTTGTCTGTCACTGTATTGAACAGGCATCCAATGATTCGTGAGGAGAATCGTTGCCGTTGGTAGTCATTGATTTCAATCACCTGCACCAGGCAACAAGCCAATAGGTAAACATAATTAACATGGCATAATCGTTAATCGTGTGTGCATGAGCACACAAGCTACCTCTACTTCACCGACGCAGAAACGAAAGTCAAGATTTCAACGGTCAGCCAAACAATCAAAGAGAAGGTTAGCCTTTCATATGAGGATGAATCACCATGGACACCAAACTCTCCTGCCATTTTCTAACCAATGTTCTTCTCTTAATGTGTTAAATGTGTTACGTAGTCTGCTTACTTTTAAAGTAACTAATAATGTAGTAACGTAATTTTATTGTCGTAAAAATACCTCCATTTCTTAGGAAAAGGGTTTTTGTTACTCCTTCTTAATGTTTAAATTATTTTTAACTTTCCATGCTTTCTGATAGTAATGTCAGTCCGACCTGAAACCTTGATCGGCTCCAGTATCGAGTTATGTTTAAACTGATTGATATGGGCTACATTAAGCTTGTGGCAATCCGATCCTTTCTTTTACACTATATTTTACCCAAAAACACTCTGTTTACACCAGTTGCTGTATAGTAGACATAAACAAAGATTATGCACAGAGTGGCATGTTTTAAGAATCTGGTAAAATGTCCACAGTGTGGAGCTATTTTAAAGCAAAAAATAAAAACAGTCCAACAGCCACTTATATGTAAAAACAGCATTTGGCAAGGAGGAAGTAAGAGAGCTGCTTTCAATACAACCAATATAATATGGCACCTAAAGGAAAAGCACGTGGCAGAGCAGGCTTTTTAGGAGCTCATGTTCTAATGTATCCAATGCTGGAATTGACATCTTAAGGAATAACAAATGGTTACAATAAGGAGCACTAAAAGCTGCTTAACAAAATGAATAGCACTGAATCCTGCTGCATGTTATCATGCGGACCTGGAATGGAGTAGCAGTAAACGCTGCAACATTCTCTCATTGTTGAAGGAAATAAATTTATTTTGATTACAAGTGTGGGTTTTATATCTCTACTTTATGGTGAGCAAGAATAAAACTAATAAAAAGAAAATTGTCAAATTTGTCCGTGTTTCTGGTCAGGTTCATAAAGGTTCTTATATGGGCTTAGGATTTAAACGCTGGACAGTGAAATGTGCCGTCTTTCATATATAATAAGAAAATGGAATGCACTAACTGCAATGCATTACCTTGTATAATGAAACAACCATGCGGCATATTTAGTTACTTTCTTGTGAATAATGAGTAATGTAACCAGGTTTCTTGCCAACGTAACATTTCCCAAAACTGGCACCAATACACCAGACTTCACAGCACAGCTGAACGGTTTCACAATTTACCACACAGGTCAAACGTAATCACCCAGGAAGAAAAGAGGGGGAGGTGTATCTTCTCGTAATCAGTGTACAGTGCTATTTCACAGAACTGGAACACCTGATGATCACGTTCTGCCTGACTTCACTATTTTCATTTACCCTCCACATTCCACCGCCTGGAAACACCATGATTTCACAAGGCAAACTACATGACACCATCACTGACAGTGAAAACAGACGCAAGATTCATCATTGTAGGGGGCTACGGCCAAGTTAACCTCAAGAAGGTTGCGCACAAGTACCACTGACATCTCCTGCTCAACTAAGAGCCACTGCTACATTCACTTCCTTCTTCCTGTTTATAGACAGGAGACCAAAGTTTGATGAACTGGTCACAACAGTGGAGCAAAGTTACATGCCATAGATAGAGGAGCTGCTGCAGGACTGTTTAAGAGTGAACTGGGGCTCTTCAATCAGATATAGATGGACATGTAACAGTCATCACAACATTCATTAAAAAGTGCGCTGCCCAACAAGAAAGCTTGGATTACCAGAGACATCCATGACTTAATGAAAGCTCACACTGCTACCTATCAGTCGAGAAAGACACAGCTATGCAAGAAAGGCAGACATGATATAATCTTGGAACAAACAAATATTTAAGTAGACCGGCAATCAGGACTCATGTGGAATGTGGCAGGGCATTATGCAACTTCACAGATTAACAAAGCAAAAACAAAAACTCAGTCCACAGTGTAACTTCTCACCGTCAGGAGCTGAATGCATTCTACGCTTGCTTTGATCTTCCAAACAAATGTGAGCTGATGTGAGCTTCGTATCATGTAACACCACCAGCTTTGGCACTTCTTTCATTTGTTAGGGGAGCAAGGTAATCAAATGCACAATCTTCAAGTCATTTCCCCTGAGTTAACGCTACCTCTATAAACAATTATTACTGGAATACTTTGATAAACAATGAAGCCTGATTTGGGCAAACCCTATCCAGCATTAATCCAACTGGCCCAGATAAACTGTTAAACTGTCAGCATGTATGTTCTAATGGCACATCATGCCATGATCAAAAGAAATTCCTGAAGATAAATTTTATTAGTTTAGAAAAGGTTATAAAGCCGTTATTAAGGCCCTGGGGCTCAATTAAGATAAAACAGACCATCATCCCTGGAAGAGGCTACCCTGCCAAATTCTCTACAAAGGCAAATTGTAAAATTGCCCAAGAATGCACAAAAAGAACCAAAGATCAGGTACCCATATAGCTAATTCATATTTCACCAGATCTCACATGACAGTATGCAGATGAGATAAAGGGGAAAAAAAAAATAGGGATGATTTTTTTTAATGTATTGTGTTTGAAAATGATTATTGTATAGTTGTGAGGAAAAGATACACAGAACTATTTGGAATTACCTGGATTTTTGCATGAATGGTTCACAAAATATGAAAAGATCTTCAACCAGGTCAAAATAATAGACAGAGATAGTCATCCAATTCTAGTCACCTGCTCAAGTGAAGCATGGCCCAATCAAAAGAGAGGACCTAAGGAGAGGGGTGGCTGATGCTCATAAGACTAGAAAGGGTTACAAAAACATGGCCTCAGACAAGCAGATAGTTTACAAATGGATGAAATTCAGCACTGCTGTTACTCTCCATAGGGTACAGGTGTCCTCCAAAGATCAATGCAAGGGCACACCAGAGAATCCTCCAACAAGGAGTAAAGAACCCTAGGGTGTAAGGATCTGTAAGCATCTCATGCACTTTTTAACTTCTTTGTTAATGGGTTCTGTGTTCAACTATATGAAAAAAGAAAAAAAAAAAGGTAAACGAAAGTGGTGTTCTTGCCATCCCAAAAAACATACGGTCAGTCTCATGTTACAGCCGACCAGGACATCCCACAGCACTACGTGAACAATGTTCTGTTGACAGATAAGACAAAAGTTGAACCTTCTGGTAAACTGACACAGCATTGCATTTAGGGGAAATGAAGAAACTTCAGCATCAGCTGTGAGGAACAGTGGAGGGTGCTTTGCTGTCTCAGGGCTTGGATGGCTTGCATTGGAGGGATCAGTGAATTCTGAGGTACATCAGGGAACTGGACAGCAAAATGCCAGGGTGTCAGTCTGTCAACTGCAATTCTAGTCTGGTCACACAGCAGGACAATAATGCAAAAACAAAAAAAACACATGCAAGTCAAACAGATGCAATTCTGTATTTTATACAAGTGAGAGTCCTGACCTCCATCTCACTGAAACATTCTGCTGTGATATGAAGAAGACCATGGGAGGAAGATATCCAGATAGCATACACGAACTGACACATGTTCAGTATGGAGGCCACAATACCTCCAAACCACTGTACAGACCTCACCAGCAGCTAATGTTTGATTGATTTTACTGCCGATAAAATAACTTCCCCCAGTTACTAAATACAAGGCTTCACATACTCTTTCCACCAGTGACCTTGACTGTTAAAAACCATTTTTCCAATAAATATACAACAACGTAAAAGCAAACAGTGCATTTTTAGTCAAAGAATCTCTGTTTACAGTGGGGGAAATAAGCATTGAATGTGTCAACTTTTTTTTCAGTAAATATATTTTCAATGAAATTTTCACCAGACATGGGTATTAACTCAAGAAATCCACAAATAAAGAATTCACCACATTAAAGTCCATAAATAAAGTTATGTACAATAAAGTGGAATGACACAGGAAAAAAAGTATTGAACACGCTAAGAAAAAGCAGTACACCAAGGGAAGGAAAGGCAAGGAACCAGCTGAAATCCTTAAGCAGTTAGAAAGTAATCCTAACTCCTTTCCGTGCACATTAATATTAGCTGGGTCTGTACATATTGATGGGCTATAAAAAGGTTTTTTGTTACCAAGGTGTCACACAAGAAACATCTCATGATGCGTAAAAGCAAAGAGCTCTCCCAAGACCTTCGCAACCTGATTGGTGCAGAAAATATCAATGGAAATGGTTACAGACGTATTTCAAAACTTCTGAATCTTCCAGTAAGCACCACTGGGGCCATTACCTGCAAGTGGAAGCAACATCACTCCACCATCAACTGGCCACGCACAGGGGCTCCTTGCAAAATTTCTGACCAGGGAGTCAGAATGATAGTCAGAAGAGTAGCCCAAGAGCCAAGGACCACTCGGAAAGAGCGCCAGAAAGACTTGGAGGCAGCAGGTACAACTGTTACAGAGAAAACAATAGGCAATGCACTCCACCAGCATGGCTTCCATGCGCACTCACCCTGCAAGACTCCATTACTGAAGAAAAGGCATGTTGAAGCTCATTTAAAGTTTGCTGTGCAACATTTGGACAAGCCTTTGAAATACTGGGAGAATGTAGTTCGGTCAGACGAGACCAAAATTAAACTTTTTGGCTGTCATACTATACACCATGTTTGGAGGAGAAATGGCACTGCACATCACCCAAAAAACACTATACCAACAGTGAAGTTTGGAGGTGGAAGCATCATGGTGTGGGGCTGTTTCTCATCTCGTGGTACTGGCAGACTTCATATAATTGAAGAAACGATAAATGGGGCCATGTACCGAGAGATTCTTCAAATAAATCTGCTGCCATCCTCCAGCAGGACAACGATCCAAAACATACAGCAAAAGAAACTCTCAGCTGATTTCAGAGAAAGAAAATCATGTTGTTAGAATGGCCCAGTCAATCACCTGACTTAAATCCAATTGAACATTTGTGGAAGGAACTAAAGATCAGGGTTCACAAGAGGGCCCCTCGGAATCTTCAAGATTTAAAGACAATCTGTTTAGGAGAATGGGTCAAAAATCACACCTGAGCACTGCAGACGATTAGTCTCTTCATACAGGAAGCATCATGAAGAGGTCATTGCAAACAAAGGTTTCTCCACCAAGTATTAAATTTAGCATGTTCAATACTTTTTTCCTGTGTTATTCCACATTATTGCACATAACTATTTATGGACTTAAATGTTGTGAATTCTTTATATTTGTGGACTTCTTGAGTTAATACCAATGTCTGGTGAAAATTTCATGTGAATAGCCTCATTGGAAATATATTTACTGAAAAAAATGTTGACGCGTTCAATAGTTATTCCCCCAACAGTATTATAATGATGATAAGATGATTTCATTACATGCTATTCATATGTGTACGAGTACATAAGAATTCTTTGGTTTTCACCTATATCATCTTGCTTTTCGATGACACGTATATACAAGTTAAAGAAAAGCTTGGAGTCTGGCATTTTAGCAAGCACTCCTGTTGCAAGCTTTGCTCAAGGGCTCAATGCTGATAAGTACTCTGTCGGCCGTGGGATTCAAAACTGTGAGCATCATGGGCCAGTGGTCGGTCATACCTGTTGCCAGTACTTAGCAACCTCAGGCAGGTTCAGGGCCTCACACAGGTAGACTAGGTTCAGGACGTCCTTCTGGAAACAGCTACCTCCAAACCCTGTTGTCTCAGACATGCAGATGAAAGTAAAACACAGGATGGTCGTACTGCACAATTTGAACAGAAAACCAGAAAGAACTGCACTTCAACAGGAGGTATTCAAATTATCAATGGCCATTTTGAACAAATAGATCCTGACACTGGTACTGGATACAGGATTGAAGGATTTCAAATTAGAGCAAAGAAGTTCATTATATCAGAACCAGCACAATGCACAGATAATATCACTGACCATATGCTTTGGTTTCAGGCTTGAGTATTATTATTAATTTTTAGTATTACTGTTATACTGGTGCCATTCATTAGCCATGTTGAACTTAGTATGAGATGCAGTTTTAAACAAACTTTGGTTAATTTTGCAAATGACCTTAAAATTTTAAGGTAAACAAATTAAAATTTAGGCTTATCGTGTACAAATATTCAAAATCTGTCCTCCTAGAGCTTAAACCCTCCCCATCCACCCATCCACTCATCCATCCCTTTATCCTGATCAGGGTCATGGGGGTGGGGCAAATTGCAGGCAGCACAGGGCACAAGGCTGAGGTAGACCCTGGACGGGATTCCAGTCCGTCCCATTAAAAAGCCATTCTGGAAAGATTACAATTTTACCCACTCACATGGCAATCACCACCATATTCCTATGACACATTCCACTCACCCACACTGGCTTTAAGAAAGCGACTGCCGATCCTCTGGTCTGTACCAATGGCGTGGGCCACCTCCTCGACATCAGCTCCAGTCACCTCACACAAGGCACTGATGGAATTGATGCTACTGATGCGCTGGGCCAGGAAGGCATTGGCTGCCTGTAGGGAAGTCCAGGAAGTGTGGAGAGGTTGAAGATATTTTGTGCTACTTAAAGTAAATTGGATCCAGTCAGACGATTCATGATAATGAGAGGGGACCGGAAAGCTTACTAGCTTGGAGAGCTCAGACGACCAGGTGTTGGTGGTGATTATCTTGTCCTTGGGGACCCAGTGCTCATAAATGCTGCGTAAAGCCTCAATGGCACGCTGACCATCGGGAGTCTCATCCCCCCCAATAAGAACTCTGTCTGGGTTCTTCAGGTCAGAGATGGCTGTCCCTTCTGCCAAGAACTCTGGGTTAGACAGAACCTGGATGAAAGTATCATTTGAGAAGGTAATCAGGTAAACAGACACAGCTAAACACATTTGTAATTGAAAAAAACTGCAGGGCTCTTAATCAATGTATGAGACATGGGAACTAAAGATAACAGCCCCTACAATAACAGCATTGTACAGAGAACGTGATGCCTCACCTGGAACGTGAGTGTGCTTTTTGTATTGGCGTTGAAAATACGCCGGATGCTCTCAGCCGCCCTGACAGGCACCGTGCTCTTCTCCACCACAATCTTACAGCCATTGGAGACGTCGGCAATGCGCCGCGCGCACGCTTCAATGTACTTCAGATCTGCTGCCCTGCCCTTACCGATCCCAAAAGTCTTGGTTGGGGTGTTCACCTGGTAGGCAAGAGACACGAAGCTACCACACCACAAATGGGACGGCTTCTGATTCAAACCAGTCACAGACTGCTCCAACCAGACTAATGCTATGTTATACAAGGTACATACATGCATGTTGAGCAATTATTTTCCACCGTTTAAGGTGGGTGCTAGGAAACCAAAATAGGTTGACTAAGAACCATTTGTTCTCCGCATTTACAAAGACTTAAACATTCTTGAGAGTGACCTGCAGTGTCACAAAAATAAGATGTACGCTTAACTACTGTATGCTTGTGTAGCAGCACTTTCCTTGCTATATACATCGCTTTGGACGAAAGTGTCTGCTAAATACATAACCGTATTCTGCTGCTTTCCATTTATGGAAAACTGAGTTTAAAATGAGTTTACCGAGATGAAGACCAAGTCCGCATCCTGGATTGCACTATTGATATCCGTGGAAAAGAAGAGATTGACTCCACGGCAGGATTCCACTACTTCTTGAAGTCCAGGCTGGAGATGGAGAGATGAAAGGGAAAGAATACGAAGCTTTCAGTTAGCAAATTTCACAAACCAATGAGCAAAGTGGCAATCGCCTTTTAATATGAAAAGCATGTAATGCTGACATTATGAATAAATGTCTCTTGTTAACTGTCATAGCACTCCACCTCTCCCAACCCCACTGAAGCTCGCCCAGAAAGCTGACCTCAAAGATAGGCAGGCTATCAGAGTTCCAGGCCCGTATGCGGTCCTCGTTCACATCTACCACTGTGACAGTCACCTCTGGACACATCTGGGCAATGACACTGCAGGTGGGCCCTCCCACATACCCCGCCCCTATGCAGCAGATCCTCTTCACCTGTACCATCCTCTCTAGAGGGGATGGGGGAGGAGTCGAAGAGAGGCAAAAATGAAAGGAAGACAGAGAATAAAACCGGATGGATCTGACACAAGACAAACGTCCACACATCATGTCTGATTTATTACAGAATTCTACGAATGCAAGGCTGCCCAGTGTTGGTCTCTGAGGGTAATGGTGTGTGGCAATTTTCAGCCAACTATTTA
Organism: Gymnarchus niloticus; assembly: GCA_009936485.2. NCBI lineage: Eukaryota > Metazoa > Chordata > Actinopteri > Osteoglossiformes > Gymnarchidae > Gymnarchus > Gymnarchus niloticus. Next base: position 7,687,631 of record JAACJT020000002.1, on the reverse strand, counting down.
ATTACATTGTTGAAGTAATTTTACTGACAGGAATTCACATGACTCAGTGCTTCAGGTCTGGAAACTTCTTACCGAAACCTTCCATTCTAATGATTGTAAACCCCACCATTTTAAAAAAGTGTCTTCCGTTCAGCTCTGTTATGAATTTTGTTCATAACAGTTAACTGCTTCATTCAACTCACTTAATTAGCAACCTATTAACTGGAGTGATAATAATGAAACAATACAATACAAAACATGAGGCAGTCAAGAAACAATCTTCCTTGATTTGTAAACCTTTCCTGCAGTTCAAGTCTTACCATAAATCCCAGATCCCCAAATGACTCCTTTGGGACCGGACAGGAAGTGAAACCACGTGTTCAAAGTGTTTTAGGACATCTCCCCGAAAGATAAACAGTAACCACAATGGGTCATTCTGACATCACACCCCTCTCCCTGAAGATAAAATGTAACCACATTTCTCCTCCGGACTTTTCTGACGTCACGACCCCCCTTCAAGCAGCCGGCATTTTCACACACTCCCAAGAGGAAACCTAACCTTGCCTCAATCCACCCCAACCCCCCAATCAATCCTAGCCCTGTAGTCAGTATATTGTACTTTATTTCACCAGCAAAACCATGTCGGTACAAGCTATGTATAGTATTCAATGAACGAAAACAGAATTGAAGAAAACCAAACGCGTGGTTTTTCAGCCCGATGACACCCCCATCCCACCCCAGCCCTCCCCCATGCCGAACACCATCCCCCTTCTAATGCCACGCAGGCTCTCCAGGGCACACAGGACTCTGTGTGTGAGCCTCCCCCTTCCCCCACCACACAGTCGTCCCCTTCACGGCTCTGCCAAATCCATCCTGCACGTACAAGCAACTCATTATTCTGACCTCTCACATTAATATGAAAACTAAACCCAAAAACTCTTCGGTCTGGTAGTTCCGTACTTTCAGTCTCCGGGGGACAAGTGGCAGATCCTTGAAGACAGACGTGTTCTCACAAGCCCTAAGCCCAGCAGGCCTGAGTGACCAATCGGCAAAAATACGACATATAAAACATTTTAATAGAGATTAACTGACCGGAAGTGGAGACCGTTTTAGAGTACCAGACATACAGTAACCCTCGATTCATTTGTATATTAAACATGCACACATTATATAGGCTCTCAACGGACATACGTACACCGAAAAGTCCTACCAATGCAATTATAAATTTCATCCAGGTGGCTTTCTGAACATCTGATCTGTTAAGATATTTCACAACGGCCAGGTGTGGGCATGTTTCCAGCTACAGCCCACGGCAAACTTCAGTCGGTAATTTAAACTAGTTAAGACAATCACTATTACGGGGTGTAAAAATTTTATCGTAAAAACTAGAGATGTGGATTTCTCTGAACGACAGATTTAACTTCACACAAGATTTTTCCAGTTCGAAGTCCGGTGTACTGCTAAGCTTCAAGAAACTCGCTAGGCAGGGCTTAACGTAGGGGGGCTAGGCGAAACTTTCATATTTCCGATTATGCCACAAAATGCGGGATATTGGAAACACGATTAAAGAAAAATTAAACGGGAACTGATCCGCTTCTGTGTAGACAAACGCTGAATAAGGTTCAAGAAATAAACCCATGAAACTTATTTGTGTAAGACTGCAATATAGTGGAGAGAAAACGTGTCATTTACATTAAAGCTCGCTATCTGACTTAACTATCGTCTACTGTGTACACTTAAGTAGTTATAAAAACAAGCAGAGAGATATCTCATGACGGACACTGTCATTTAAAACCCATTTTCATCTGTATGCTACAGTTTCGCGTCAAATTAACGTAGTTAACCAGCATTAATATCGTTATCTGGTTTTTTAAAAAAGCGTTCCCTGTAAATCGAGATAGCTGATTACGGCGACCGACAGGAGCAGCCAATCACGGGTCAGCCCGGCCGGATCCCCGATCGACTAATGGATCAACACCGTAACAGTTAAGCTGCTTGCCAGCTTTCCGCTACCCGGTCACGCTTAGATCTCAAACAGCAACCGGGAAGGTGATCGGCCAATGTGTGACATTACACCGACGCTACTCACCATGCCCTCCAGCTATAAAGTGGCTTGTAAAATAACTTAGAGATAACAAACTAGCTAACTGTGGCGTTTAGTAGCGAGTCCAACTACTAGACAGGACCGATCCGATATTATTTCACGAATAAGGAGACGCCGAAGGTGCTGAAGTCGACATGCTGCAGTTAACTTCAGCGGAGGGGACACAGCAAATTCCCACAGCCTTACCAATTGATTGAGACTGCTGATGCCTGAAAAAAATCCTTCCGATTCTTCAAAACTGAAATGCGCGACAAATTCATACGGTCGAAGCAATGGGATTTTACAGCCAAAACGTGTTATCTCAGTGTTGCATAATAAACGTTGCGGCTGCAGGGAGGACGTTTCCACTGCATCTAGAAGAGCCTCTCTGCAGTTCGGTCTTTTGCTCGACTCGCACCAGGAGGGGGGCTTCTCACGTTCTTTGACATCATTTCCTCACTTGCATTGTCCTGATAGACGTCTACTGATTTAAAGTATCACAATCTCCAAAGGAGTGTTTTGTTGATTTAAAGTTGTTAAATCAGAGCAAATGAGTTTTTCCTCTCTCCCCACTCCAGACGACCGTTGTTTTCGCTTAAGTTCATTATACAGAACTTTATAATGTATAGTTTTGTATGAGGGGAACTAAACATTGTTTTAACAATTACTAAAACTCCGGGAAACAAAGACGTGTGTTCAGGAAAGAGGTAACCTAGTCTTGTACAAACATATAATCTCTGCTACCACTTCTGTCCTGGTTAGTACTGTTTTACTCTACCAGATGTACATCCTCCATCTAGTCTCCCATCTTCATGGGTGCGTAGGGTGTACTATTTGAAAAGTGATACTAAAAATCACACATAATCCCAATAATTATATAGGTGGTTTCCCTTTCAAACTTTCCTCTTCTCATCTGCATTTTATAAACCCTGCCCCACTTCCCTTTTCCCAGTTTGTGATGGCAGGTAATCTAAACACAACAACAATTTGAGGCTCCGTCCCCTCTTCCACAGATTATCCCTTTGAAGTGAATATTTTTAAAGCGTAGTTATTTGCCACTGCTCATGGTCATGCACAAAGGAAATTCGTTATTTGGGCAAGCTCTGATTAATTTCCTATTGGAAATCCTCATTGCAAAAATCCCTGATTTCCGATTTCATCTTCTTACTCACTGGTGAAACGCCCAACCTAGTCAGACTGTGAATTCCACAAAGGTCTTTAAATATTAGTACACCTACCCCACAGATCTTGTCATACTTCATTTTTTTGGGCCTACTTACGCTTCAGAGCCAGTAGTATTGCCATTAAAAATCCAGACAAATTAACAGTATAATCCTGTGTGATCCTGCATGTCCTGTATGATGTCACTCCATGATTTGTTCAGTAATCTATGTATTCACAAAGTAACACACATTTTATTGGGTGGAATAAAAGTTTAGTTATTTTTGGAGGGAATCTGCTGACTTCTTTTGTCTCAATTTTACACTAGTTTCTTTTACTATAAGTTTACTCAACGATAATACAGAGACACGTGATCCAGACCAGGGCCTTCCAAAAAGTTACCCACATAGTATTAAATTGAACGTGAAACAAGTACAAAGATTCAGTTAAGAAACTCTTTATCCACCCTCATAAACTGAAGAAAAAAAAAAACAATGGCTCATTATCATGACTAGTGGACAGAGTGAGTTTCCCAAGTCTAAAACCATCTGGGAGTGATTCAGACTGACTGGTCCCAATGTGGGGGCCCTGTAACAGGACAGGGGAGGCAGAGTTCACTTGATTAGAAACAGAAGAGGGGGAACTGAAGGTTTACGTCACAAACACCCCTGCTGGTGTCAGTTGTAGGATTTTGTAGCTCTGATGTGCTGCCTTCGTAAGGGATCTTTTGGCCAAGATAAATCATCCATTACAACACAGGTTGCAATATTCTGGCAAAAGGAAAAAAAAACAACAGTGTCAACCAGCGGCTTTAAATATGCCTGTTAGAAGAAATACATTTCCTTGTATCATTGCTCAAAAATGACAGAGCTCTAATGGAATTGCAGCACAACCCTGGTCAGTCATTTCAGCCACTCCTCTGTGAGGTTGGTGCTCCTCTAGGCCTCACCCTTAATTCTGCCCTGTTACTATGGTAGCCAAGTAACATTGCATCACTGGAAGGTTCTAAAGAGTGACAATGACAGTATGTGGATTCAACATGTGTAATGGTTTTGGTATGGTAAAAAATAATTGTTTTTTGGGCACTTGTAAAGGGAAAACTATCTACTGGACCTTTGCCTAAACTGAAATGACATTCATTTAAACCAAGAAAAGGAACATATTATAAACACATGAAAGTTTAAACGTAAACTACCCATTCTAAATTAGTTGAAATTTACATTTTTTCTCGTGTTTCCATTGTGAATGATTGTCAAAATGGAGGATCTGTTATAGTACAGGTCACAAACTTTCAAGCACCGCCATAGATGGTTGTTGGTGTCTATGGAAAAATAATTCCATCATATGACCTGTGTAAACAACTGAATCAAATATAGATCAGTATAAAATATATGTATTATTATCTTTGTTTTCATGCTTTACTTCAGTCAATCAGGTGGCTGATTTTGAAATTCCTGTAGTGTGATATGAGAAGTGAGACAAAAACATATGAAACTTTCAAGTAAATTATAAGTAAAAATAATACAGCTACACATGTTTCATGTACATTAATCTAAGTAAACCATATGTAATAACAAAAAATAACATTGCTATAAAAGACTATGTTACCTAACTGCACATGCCAATAAATACTGCTAATGCAATACAAATCTTGTTAAACACATACATTATACAATTCGAATAAATAAAACACCACAAACCTCAAATTATACATATGGTGTAAATAATACCATTACATATAAAACATCACCTGTAATCGGTCTTCATCATCATCTCCCTGGATGGGATGACCTGCAAAAGTCAGGTATCTACATTTCAGTATACATTTATCAAGCACAGACTTACCTAACCATATGGACATACTTTCACCCATCGTTGAACGTGAGCATCCACTGTACCACTTACATCTCTCCCATAGCCTGCTCACTGTGCTCCCATCTGGAAAAGGTACCAAACCATCTGGCCCGGCACCATCAGGTTCTGTAATCAGGCATTTTCAATTCCCAAAATCAGTATAGGGCCTGAAACCACCACACCTCATGATACAGTTTGGCTTGTGCAAATGTTAAAATCAAATGATTAAATACACACAGTATTTCAAACAATCAATTTATACTGCTGGCTTTACGGACTACAGCTTTTCAACTTTGTTCTTGTCAGTTTTTTGCACCATTGCCTTATAGTTGCATTGTTTTCTTACACTTTAAATGCTGTCTTTAATGTATGTCTCTTTCTGTACCATGAGCCGCAGGGAAATGCTTCTGCATCCCTACTGTACTTGCATGGAAACATTGACAATAAAAATCTGAGAACCTGTGGCAGTTCTAGACCATTTCAAATGAGGAGGAGCAGTTGTTCTCTTAAAGGGACATAGATATATAAAAAAGAAAACAGCCTGCATTATCAGTAATCAACTTGTAAGTTAACAAAATAAACTCTCATTTAGAGTGGCCAGTGGGATTATTGATGGGGGGGGGGGCACTGTCCTCCTCAACACGGTAAACAGAAAAAAAATGATTTGTTTAAGAAGTACAAGACAATAACAAACCAATTCTTGTTCAGGCTTTATAACAAAACAAGCAGGTGAAATGTTTAATGACTAGAGATCCTGCACACTGAAACGTGGCCTGACCTTGGCTCCATCCCTGTCAACAGACTAACCTTCTGACCCTTTCATTTACTTTGGATGTTTCCTAATGTTCATCATTCGCTTTCAGCTGCTCCTGTCAGGGGTCGCCACAGCGGACCAACAGTCTCCTCTTGTTCTCCGCATCCCACTCTGTCACACCAACCTCCTGCACGTCCTCTCTCACCACATCCATAAACCTCCTTTTTGGCCTTCCTCTTTTCCTCTTGCCCAGCAGCTCCATCCTCAGCATCCTTCTCCCAATATACCCAGCATCTCTCCTCTGCACATGTCCAGACCAATGCAATCTCACCTCTCTGGCTTTGTCTCCAAACCATCCAACCTGAGCTGACCCTCTAATATACTCATTCCTAATCCTGTCCATCCTCATCACACCCAGTGCAAATCTTGATATCTTTAACTCTGCCACCTCCAGCTCTGCCTCCTGTCTTTTTGTCAGTGCCACCGTCTCCAGTCCATATAACATAGCTGGTCTCACTACCATCTTGTAGACCTTCCCTTTCAATCTTACTGGTACTTGTATGCCACAAATCACTCCTGACACTCTTCTCCACCCACTCCACCCTGCCTGTACTCTCTTCTTCACCTCTTTTCCATACTCCCCGTTACTCTGAACTGTTGACCCCAAGTATTTAAACTCATCCACCTTTGCCAGCTCTACTCCCTGCATCCTCACCATTCTGCTATCCTCCTTGTCATTCACACACATGTATTCTGTCCTAGTCCTACTGGCCTTCATTCCTCTCCTTTTTAGAGTATACGCCCACCTTTCCAGGGTCTCCTCAACCTGTTCCCTACTCTCACCACAGATCACAATGTCATCTGCAAACATCATTGTCCATGGGGGCTCCTGTCTGATCTCATCTGTTGGCCTGTCCCACCTCTACCTTGAATGCATCCATCGCTCCTACTGCAGACCTCACCACTGTCACACTGCCCTCGTACATATCCTGTACCACTCTTACATACTTCACTGCCACTCCAGACTTCCTCATACAATACCATAACTTCTCTCTAGGCATCCTGTCATATGCTTTCTCTAAGTCCACAAAGACACAATGCACCTCCTTCTGACCTTCTCTATAGTTCTCCATCAACACCCTCAGAGCAAACATCACATCTGTAGTGCTCTTTCCCGGCATTGAAACCATACTGCTGCTCACTAATCATCACCTCCCTTCTTAACTAAGCTTCCACTACTCTTTCCCATATCTTCATGCAATGGCTAATCAATTTTATCCCTCTGTAGTTACTACAGTTCTGCATATCACCATTGTTCTTAAAAATCGGTACCAGTACACTTCTCCACTCCTCAGGCGTCCTCTCGCTTTCCAAGATTGCGTTAAACAATCTAGTTAGAAACTCCACTGCCATCGCTCTTAAACACCTCCATGCTTCTACAGGTATGTCATCTGGACCAACAGCCTTTCCATTTTTCATCCTTTTCATAGTTGTCCTTACTTCCTCCTTGCTAATCCATTGCACTTCCTGATTCACTATCCCCACATCATCCAACCTTCTCTCTCTCATTCTCCTCATTCATCAGCCCCTCAAAGTACTCTTTCCATCTGCTCAACACACTCTCCTTGCTTGTGAGTACGTTCCCATCGTTATCCTATATCACCCTAACCTGCTGCACATCTTTCCCAGTTCGATCCCTCTGCCTGGCCAATCAGTACAGGTCCTTTTCTCCCTCCTTAGTGTGCAGCCTCTCATACAATTCACCATACACCTTATCTTTGGCCTTTGCCACCTCTCTCATTGCCTTACACCTCATCTCTGTACTCCTGTCTATTTTCTTCATTTCTCTGACTATCCCACTTTTTTGCCAACCTCTTCCTCTGTACACTCTCCTGTACTTCTTCGTTCCACCATCAGGTTTCCTTGTCTTCCTTCCTATGACCAGATGTCACACCAAGTACCTTTCTAGCTGTATCCCTTACCACTTCAGCTGTAGTTGCCCAGCTATCTGGTAAGTCTTCAGTGCCACCCAGCGCTTGTCTTAACTCCTCCCTGAACTACACCTTACAGTCTTCATTTTCCAACTTCCACCGTCTGATCCTTGGCTCTACCCTCACTGTCTTCCTCTTCTTAATCTCCAAAGTCATCCTACAGACCACCATCCTATGTTGCCTAACTACACTTTCCCCTGTCACCACTTTACAGTCTCCGGTCTACTTCAGACTGGCCCTCTTGCATAGGATATAATCTACCCGTGTGTATCTTCCTCCACTCTTACACGTCACCCTGTGTTCCTCCCTCTTTTTAAAATACATATTCACCACAGCCATGTCTATCCTTTTCACAAAATCCACTACCATCTGACATTCTGCTTTCTTCTCCTTGACACCATACCTACGCATCACCTCCTCATCCCCTCTGTTTCCTTCACCGTCATGCCCATTGAGATCCGCTTCAATCACCAATCTCTCTCCCTTGGATACGCTCTCCACCACTTCATCCAACTCACTCCAGAATGTTTCTTTCTCATCCATCTCACACCCAACTTGTGGGGCATATGCACTAACAACATTCATCATTACACCTTCAATTTCCAGTTTCATACTCATCAGTCTGTCCGACATTCTTTTCACCTCCAAAACACTCTTGACATACTGTTCCTTCAGGATAATCCCTACCCCATTTCTCCTCACATCCACACCATGGTAGAACAAATTGAACCCACCTCCAATACACCTGGCCTTACTCCCCTTCCATCTGGTTTCTTGCACGCACAATATATCAACCTTCCTTCTCTCCATCATATCAGCTAGCTCTCTCCCTTTACCAGTCATCCTGCCAACATTCAAAGTTTCTACCCTCACTTCCACTCTCCTAACCTTCCTCCTGTCCTCCTGCCTCCGGACATGCCTGCCTGAGTTCTCTGTGGATTATATTTTGTATAAAGCTTATAGTTATACTGCTGCAAAATTAAATAAAGTGCAGGAGTCTGGGAAGAGGTGTTGTAGAGGTTTCAGCACATTGGACAAATGTGGGACCTGAGATATTTAATCCTCTGTGGAATAGAAGAAGCAGGACACACACACACACACACACACACACACACACACACACACACACACACACACACACACACACACACACACACACACACTGCTTTGAGGATGGACTATCAAGCAAGTTATTCACAGTGATACACTGAGGCACAGATTGTCGGGTTTGAGAAGTATGTATGTATTGCCCTGGGGTAATGCAAAGTGTTGGTGTGAAAGGGTTAAAAAAGGCCTAATCTCCCACCAAAATAAAGGAAATTCAAAATACGACAATAACATTACTACACTTTGTTTTAGTAATATTTAAAGAGACGTACAAACTTTTAGATTTGTACCATAACTTTATGCAATATTCATAAAGGTTTTGCTTCTTTCTAATCAAAACCCCAACTAATAACATAATCCAGCACTGTCATTCAGGACTTGCCCCTCAAGCTGCAACACTCACACAGTGTGCTCAGTCCTGAAAGGAGCGCATCTTTGGTCATCAAAGTCAGGCTGTCAAGAGTAGCCTCAAACAGAAGGAATAGGCACGTAATATTACCAGTGATTTTTCGGACAAAGGACTGTGTAACAACTGTTAGTATTAATTACACAGTACCAGGATAAAGGATCTACTTTTAATATTTATTTAGTTAAGTGCCTACTCTTACTCTTGACTACAGGCTACAAGGACTGAGCAGCTACTGTTAATATAGTTGCAGAGCAGGAATGAAGAGCTATAATTACTGGTATATGCCTCTTGGCAGCACAAAACCAATGACCATTATTATTATTATTATTTGGTGTTGTTGTTGTTTTTGCCATCTTGCATCAAAACTGCTGTTAGCATTGCGAGTTCGCTGTTCAGCAGATTATGGGAAAGCACTGTTTGTTTATGTGGGTAGGCTGAGAAAAGCTTCTCCAACATGGGTGGCCGCTGCCTGTCATGGAGCATTTTCCTAGGAAGTGATGGTAAGGTGAGTTATCTGAAACAAAATATAAATAAATACACACAAAAGATGGATATATCTCTATGTGCCATTTTTCAACTTAATTGAAACTTAATGAAGAACACAGAATAAGTAATAAATTAAAATATGAAAACCATCCATTTTTTTGCCATGTATCCTGGGGTTCTGGAGCCTACCCTGGGCAACATAGGGCTAGAGGCTGCGATACATCTTGTACAGGATGCCAGTATATTGCACAGCAAATACAAAGTAGGCAATTTAGAGACACCAATTCACATAACTGCAGGAGGAAACCAGAGGATGGACAAATCTAAGGGAGAGCATGCAAGCACCATACCTATGGAGTAGAGGTGAGATTTGAACCTCAATGCTACTGGTGTAAGGTAACAGTGCTACCCACTGAGTCCCCATGATCCCTAATAAGATTACATACTAATTCATAAACATGTATGTATTCATATTTTTGAGTACTGCATTATTTGCCCTACACCTCGTTGTTACTGAGTTATTTGTTTCTTTTTGGTAGCGAGACAGGTAATTACTATATATCGCTGCAAATTATTGGAAGCAGTATAAAAAGGAGTGGTTTTCGCAAACAACAGTTACTTTTTGTTTGTTATGCGGTATCTGCCTCACTTGCACATCATTCTGGATAAAAGCGCATGGAAAACAGATTTAAATTATAGACTTAACTTCTTGGTTACCTTGCCTTAACATTAGATGGCATCACGGCAACCAAAAGAACGACATGAACCATAAAATGCAGGACATTTCGCCAACTGTCCTGGGGAATCAATACGGAACAAAAATAATGAACTAAAGGACAAGGTTTTATTTCTCTCGACGCAGAGCCGACAGCCAGGCATATACTGTAATTTGAATAATTTCAGTAAGAAAGAAAAACGAACCTGCCCCGTGTGAGGCTCGAACTCACGACCTTCAGATTATGAGACTGACGCGCTGCCTACTGCGCCAACGAGGCATCTATTCCTCCCGAACATTTACTATGTATTTCAAGACGTACAAAACCAAACATGCATATACGAACGTAAAACATTTAAAAAACAAGTGCAGGCAACTACACAATTTTGCAATGTAGTGCGTTACGACGACAACCATAAAATGAGCGTCTGCACATTCGATCGAAGAAAGGTTTGGGATAAGGAAATAAACAAAAAAGAAAATGTTCAGTTTTAACTCTAAAATTCCTAAATTATCAAATCAGATTAAAATGGTGAAAGACAAACCAAAATTCCGGGACTAGATAACATCAAACGCAATAGCCCAAAATGACAGCCGTTTCCCACTATATTTTCTGTTAGCGGTTAGGAGTGAAAATGAAGGCTTGCTGTTTCAATGGCACGTGCCATTTCACGTTATCATAGTATATAAAAGGCCAAATGGTGTTGACATAAGGCGCGACATAAGGCTTGTGTTCATTTAAATCGGGCACACTGGATATTTCTAGTGATATTTCTATTTCTAGCCTGTGACGTCGTTTCACTTTGCAAATTGCTTTAGCGCGTCTCTCAGCAGCTGTGGCACTTAGTACAGGCGCAATAACAAATACCTCATAAACACATGAAACATGTTAATTATACAGACCAAATCATAAAGAACAAGGTCAAAACACATTTATATTAACGCGCAGCTGGCTTAGTTTAGCTGCATTTGCTCTAACTGAATCTGCCCCGTATCTTAAAAAAAATATGACATGTGATGTACAAAATCACAAAGTCAGATCTTTTTCACATAAAAACGCATCTACACACACTTAACTGTATCAGAAAACACGAAGAATTCATCAGCCTCAATTCACTACAGAAGCAACTCTTACTACAAAACGATACAAAACTTAACTGCCAAAGAGTGTATATATGCGCACAAGAAATAATGTTACCTAGTGGCCAACTTTCTGTGTAGATTTTGATAACGTGGACACAGTAATATTTTATTTTTATGTATATATTTTTTACTAGAGCATAGAGTATGATAAAAAAACGCCCAATTTGGTGGAGTTCCCGCTCAATATGGCAACCCTGCCTGGTGCCATCGTAAATGCGACCCCTGCTAGTGTACGGGAGAGCCTGTCGTCAGCCTGAAGCAAAATATACACATACGTAATTCATCAAAGTGTAACAAGTTCATATGATATCTTCTTATTAGAAAGCCAGACAGCAAACGGCTTATTATTTTAAACGAACAAGCACCGGTTAAACACTATTTTATCCATTTACTTAGCAATTAACTAGCTTACCATTCTATATTGTAGATGCTGGTAAAGGTAAAATGTGGCTCTGGTGAATAAGAAAGCTTTAAGTACCCGACTTCCTAAATACTGTGAATAGGAGATGGCAGAAAATGTATAACACACAATAATTTATTACAAACACTCATATATATATCCCCATATCTGTATAATCTTTAAATGTGAAAAACTGTACAATGGCACCATTTTATTTAGTGCAACTCACACCACAATATACAATCAGAACCATTTCAAACCTTTTTGACAAAATTACAAAGCTTTCATTTCCTATACTGGCAGCACACTGGCCATCCATCCATCATGTCTCCTGTTTCACCGGATGTTCCCAGTGCAGAGATACTACAAGGGCGGGTCTTCTACCTTTGCACTGAGTGAGGGGGAAATGAAAAAGAAAAATAGCAAAAATGAACTACTGCTGGTCTCAGTAAATACACTAGCAAAGAAAGGTTCTGAGGACTGAGGGTACACAACACCTCGTTTCATGACAGTTCCCTGAGGCATGAGCAGATGCTTGCTCCCCACCTGGCTGTAGGTGGCGCTCTAGAATATGTGATGCTCTGAAACGCAGCTCTTCTTGGCTGTTATATCGCAATGCTTCCAGGGCCGCAGGGCCCCCGAACTTCACAAATTCCTCTGTGGCCTAAAGAAGAAAAGGCAGCAATAGCCTAGTTCAGAGTATGAAGATAGAGGATAGTGAGCGTCTGGTTACTTCCAAGATTTCTTCCTCCTGAGGGAGTTTTTCCTTGCCAATAGCACTTGGCTTACTCTCTAGGGACTTTGGGCCTAGTGCTATGTAAACAATTCTCCTTGTTAAAGGTGTTATTTAAATAAAACTGAATTCAATAATGACATCTAATTGTGAGATGTGATATTTAATTAGGATGTCAATATTCCAAACACAGAAAAGTCACAAGAATGAATATCTGGCAACCAGCACACCATGTCAGCTGCCACTGAGTTTTAGCTGCAAGACAAACGGACCACACCTGAGGGCTGCTGACCAGTAGCATGCGAAGCACTTCCAGACTGAGTGTCACCACAGCTGGGTCGGCCATCTTGAGAGTGGCGCACAAAGCAGGCAGTAGACCGTTTTGGGTAAGCTGCATGCAGTACTCTGTTCCCTGATGGGCAACATTAGCTAACACCCGAAGGACCTGCACAGCGTGGAAGGTGTCACCATTAACTTCAACACAAGGACTTAAATCAATGTAACTGTATTAAATGTAAAACCGATCCTCAAAACAAGCAGCAATGGTTAAAATACACTGAAATATAAACGTGGCTTAAAATATTGCTACTCAACCTTGGACCTGTTTTCACATTTGTTCTTGGTTCTCTCTCTACCATTCAAACAATATTTGATGTGCAAGCACATCCTGGGATGCCGGCTACAGTCCCATGGACTGTAAATTTCCTAGTAACGTTGGCAACAGTGGTCTCAAGAACATCAAGGTCACTGGAGAAAATAGCGTTTACATTGTCCATGTTAGGCTAATACTGTTGTAACTTCCTCAGACAATTGTCAGCTTTCCCTTCTCTCTATACTATTTGGTGTGATATACACAATGACACAAAATAGTCGACTGAGTACTTTTCTCTATTTTAACTGGCTGATTTAGTTATTATATGATTGAAGACAGCTGTAATACAAAAAAAGTCTTCTGTAACTACCACTAGAACCTTTTTTTTTTTACTTCTAAGTGGTATCAATAATATTGTCCAAGCTATGGTTCAATATGTTTATAGAATAAGCCAATATTAAGTCATTTTCATGCCGTTTTGGTGTTGTTCCACTGCTAATTGAAAAAACATGTCTGAATGACAAAAGATGTTTTAACTTCAACACTTTTCAGGAAAAATGGCACATAAAATTCAAGGGTACCAATTCTTTTGGTCACATGTATACATTTGAGTCAGGCCACCTGATGGCATGGTGGTTAAGAATACAACCTTGACCTTTGAATGAGGCCACCCAGTGGCATAGTGGTTAAGAATGCACCCTTGACCTTTGAGCGAGACCACCTGGTGGCATGGTGGTTAAGAATACAACTTTGACCTGTTTCAAGTTTCAGGACATGATGTTGCAGCTTTAACACGACCTGCAATAGTACAGTTTTCAAATGTACAAATGGCCAAGAAAGCTAAGTTTTGTTTGGATAAAGTCACAATTAAGTAGAGGCTGGTATTTAGAAAGTAGTGCTAACCATGGCATTGATCCCCATAGAAAAAGGCAGGAGCTGGATCAAGCTTGGGACCAAAGTGAGGTAGAACACAGCAGAGCAGAAAACACTGGAATCCGCTGTCGAGAGAAGCCATTCACAGCATCAGGAGAATGAAACCAAGTCAAGCTCCTAAAAATTACCACAAAGTCAAAATAATTATTCAAATTTGTTCTTTTTTAAATTCATCATTAAAATATTTTACGCTTCATAAGGTACTGAATGGACACAAAAAGTGTTTACATTGACACAGCTCAATTTATGCCATTTCCAACAATCAAAACTCATTGCACTGACTGTCTGTCTGATGACTAACTGTCTGATACTTACCTGTCAGGTTGTTTAGGACCCAGAGGCTCTCTCTGGCCAGGCTAGGGTGTGGCTGCAGATAGGCCTGTGCCAGTACACAGAGCGCAGCCAGCAGTCGGCTGTCCGTCAGCTGTGGCTCATGGCGTTCCGACATGGTGATTGCCAGCAGGTTGCCGAGGCAGCGCAGCAGTGGCCAGATCAACTGTGAAGTGGAAAGAGAAACCAGTTACATTTGAACAAGGATGGATTTATTCCTAATTGTATCTTTAATTCTATTAGTTAATCTACACAACTTTTAAAAATGTTTATTTAAAAATGTTTTTGAAACTGATGTGATTTATTTAACATGTTTACCCAGCTCTTACCAGGGCTACATCTTCTTCAGTGTTACCCATGGCCACAGCACCACCCAGTGTTATCAGCAGGCAACTGCATCGCGATATTGCTCCCTGGCTTACAAGCGTGTCATCTTCCAAACTAATTTGGGTAAAAAGCAGCATTGTAGAGTGATAACCTGCCTGAACTATGGGACCTAGTTACTCATGTAACTCCCTAACCTGCAAGCCAGGTAATGCAGACACCAGGCGCATTCGATGGCTGCTCCCATTCCATACTCGGGATCAGGCTGTAAGGCAGCCAGGAGGTGGGGACTTAGCCCAGAACTCATGACCAACCTGTGGAGCCAAGCACACAATTATAAATCCAAGGTGATCAGCACAGGAACCCTAGAGAACTTCCAGGTGATCATTAAAAAGAACAGAAGTTTTAAATGTAGCGCTTCCTTGAAGAGAAATTTACACAAAATGAAGCAGAACAAAAGAGATACCACGTGAATACAACATAAATGCTAGTTCAAGGGGTGTAAAGCTGGAGGTATACTTAAAAAGTCATCTGAACGAGCTGAAGCTGAAACACTGCTGAAGACATTGCTTCAGACAAAGAGTAATATACTTAAAAAGATGCAAAAAGACATTGTGTAGTTCACCCTGTCAACACAAGGGGGGCGAACAATGATTTTGTGACATTGTGGGTCTTTCCAAGTTTCATGGCAATGTCATGTCATGATTTTTTATTATTATTAAGCCTTTATTTAAACAGGTTTGTCTCATCGAGATTTGACATCTCTTTTACAATAGAAACCTGGCTAACATAACCAGTAATAAGTTTCAGACACAAAAAAAGACACCTTGAATGAATTGCTGGTCATTTGCAAACAAACTTGACCAGCTTTCTCTCGTGGTTCATTCATTTCGACTGCCATACTGTGATCGGATTGCGCAACTGACTACATCACGTTTTGACCAATTGTAGAGAGTGGGTGGTCTCAACCAAAAGCACTGAAGTTCTGATTGCCTGCCGGCACAAGATGCTGTGGACACTGAATGTCAGGTAAATGTCAGGTAAGCAACATCTTTTCCTCTCTTTTGTTTGAAGTATACCCCCAGCCCTATGTTTAGGGTACTTAAAGCAAACATTCACACTCACGGCACAATTTTCTCTGAGGCATCTTTAGCCTGGAGCAGCTGAGCCAGAGTGAATCCCACGGCTTCCACCACTGCAAAATTCGGCCGCTGAGTGCCGAGAGGCAAAGAAAAAAGTGAGTGCAGCTCACAATGCTGAGCTCTGATACAAAGGCGCACTGAGAGGACTATGAATGCACACCGGTGTGAGCCTAATGAAACTTGACCACTGAATGTGTCAGGTGAAGGAATGGGAGAGAGAGGGCTGGGATGCAAGTCGGCTCACCTGGATACAGACAGTCAGTGCTGGAATGATCCCCTGAGCTAGCACTTTGTCCCTCACGGCCACGTTCTCTGCACACAGGTTACCCAAAGTGTACAAGCACAGCTCCTACACAAAAGCACTCAGTATCAGTTAACCACAGGAACACAAAGGTTGTCGGAAACTGATGTCAGGGACTCAGACAATTGGGCCTGCAATTAGCACCTCCCATCGGAGCTGGAACTGGTTTTAGGACTGGGCTTATATGCTTTACTAGTTAACAGTGTATGCTCTGCAACCAATAGCAATAAAGACAACAAGGAATGCTGGGGAGCCAGCCAGGAACAAACTGACTGGAGGACCTTCAGGAGAAAGGACTGAAAATCCTCACTGTGAACTTGGCGCACTGTCCTGACAGGAAGGTGATCAGGTAGGGCGTGGCAGGCAGGCAGGCGGGGCCCACTGAGGGGTGGTGCGAGTTGGAGAGCTCATGCAGACAGTGACCTGCTTCCATCTGACACTGAGCACTGGGACCACTGAGAAATCCAACCAACACCTGGATGCTATTCTCCAGCCTGAAATACGGGTGGAACGTTTCACTCATAGATGTACTGCTGTTTGACTTGAGATATTATTATATTCTCCCCTTGTTGTCATCTAACATACAATAGAATTATAGTAATGTTATTGTTCCAAAACATAATAAAAAGTGTGTCAAGTTCAACAGACAGGTATTACCAGATTTTTTTTAACTTAGATAATTTAGTTTTTAAATCAATATAGTTCAATCCAAGTCATTTATATATAGCAGCTGTTCTAACAAGGTTGCTGTAGGCTAGTATAAAATGAGACTGAGAAAGCTTAACAGGAAATTATTTGGTCACGTCACAGCTCAGGCCCGCTGGTTGATGTGCCTTATTGACAAGTGATTATGTTACTTGATGAAGCTGAGCTGAGCCTCGGGGCTTCGCAGGGCTTTCCTCAACATTCGCAGGTGATTAACCCTTCTCTCTCCACCATGCTGGATTCCCTGGAACATTTCAACCAATTCCTAGCAAAGAAAGACAGTATGGCTGACCATGGTCGTACATCCTAGGAATGTTAAAAGGCCCTTAAAGCCATACACCATCTCTACCACAGGCAGTTTTGCCCACCATTTCTTGGCATGAAACCCTTGCAAACCAAATGCTCCACTGAAGGCAGAACAGTCTTTGTGGTCACATGCCTCATCAAGAGGTTATCATACTTGGTCATTCCACAGCTGGCTTTCTGCTGTATCCATGGCTCCTTCCTCTTCCTCATCATCTTCTTGAAGTAGCCTTTTACTCACGAGCTGCTGGTCCCTCCGTGCCTGCCTGAACACTACATGTGGAGAAGAAATAACGACAGACTGATGCAATGCGGCACTGCCCAATAAAAAAATCTGACATATTCATTACATCCATCCATCTTTCATAACTTATGGTTTATGATGTCATTTCATTAGAAATATTAGAAAAATATTTTATTGATCACCTTGACTTGGTTAAATGTAAAGCAAATGACAATTTTCGAGGGAAATCGACTGATTAACCAGCAAAACATTACCAGAAATACTTAAGCCCTACTATAATTAAGTATTCACCTCTTTCTTGCTCCCGCCTCTTCAACTTGAAGTCTTCCCCGCCGATGTTCCGCCGACGCGCCTTGTGGCGCACTGCATTCAACCTCCACATACTACCAAGCGCAACTTGATCAAAATGGCATCGGTCTCACTATTACTTAAATTAGTTACAATACTCATTTAATGTTATGAATCAGCTCGATAAATATTAATCTCTAGCTAAACTTATTCATGTTGTAAAAATGCGGTCGCTTGATCAGAACCAAACTTGATGTTGTAAGCATTCAAATTTCAAAGTCAGAAACTTGACGAAAAGGGAACATTTTCGTATTAACATACTAACACCACTTACAGATTTAATGGCGATTTCCCGCAAACGGGAAGTTTCCGAACTCATCAGCAACAAATCCGATGTAGCATCAGTTTTCAGCGAGCGTCGCAGCATGATGACGCTCGCAAAATGACGCGAAACTTAAGAGCGACCCCTGGCAAAACCGTCTAAGTATTACACATAGCGCTTTTTCTCAATTGAACAGGAGACAAGAATTCAGATCTATGAAAACAAGGTTAAAACAAACGCAGTCGATAGCACTGAATAGTCGCCAGTTTTAAATGTGAAAAATTTTTATTAAAATATTGCAGGTCAGGAGAGAAATGGAATCACATAATGAAATGTCTTGCATAAGTATTTTACCAAGATTAATCTGTAGGCTTATAACCAGAACATTTCTAAAACATCGAAGCAATAAAAGACGTGCAGGCAGGTAAAGGAGTGAATGTAAGGCCTTTAACAGTGTAGTAATTTCTAATTACAGCAGACAGCACGCGGGAGCTGTTTAGCACATTTCACTGAATTTCAAGATTGCATTTTGTCAACTTCCCCATTCTCGGTACAAAAATAAAAAGACGTGCTGTAGAGAACACAGCAGACAGGTACACCGTGAAGTATTCTCGTTACTCATGATTAAAAACAGGACGCTCAGACAAAACCTAGACATACAAAGTAAAAATAAAATCATTAAAAAAAATTCTGTGTGAAAGGGACCACCATCTGTGCTGCCAACGGTAAATCTTCGTATGCAGAACCACCTATAAAAAAAGATTATTATTATTACTATGCCCAGTGCCACATGACAGGAGCTCTGTTGACTTTCATACACCCCAAGTTTGTGGTTTAATGTGGGCCCCATCTCTGTATGATGATTTCACATTTTCCTGTTCGTTGGCGTTACCACACACTCCAGCTGAATGGGTGTCTACAAACTGCACTTCACTGGTGACTATGAATGTATGTGAGCACACACATATTCAGTGCTGGACTGGCCTTCCATTCACTTTGAGAACACTAATTTGGAAAATCTCTGGTTAGGAAATCATTCAAAATAAAAGATGGACAATTTCACTCACCAAAACACCCCTGGCATTATTTGTTTTTAGACGACTTCTTCTTCTGAAAGAATAAAAATATAAAAAGTTACAATATTTTTATGGCAAACGACATGTTTTGAGAATCAGTCAACACAGGCAATGAAAGGAAACGGCTTCCTCAAATGGTGACGGGTCATAATGCACAATAATACAGGGGCCGTCTGAATCAAAGGCAGCACGTCTACGTAGTGTTACCTTTTTGGGGCTGGAGTCCGAAAGCAGAGAACTACTCTCTGTGTCCTGAGAACTCTTTTGTGGGGTATTCGAAGGTGTATTTCTGATCGTTTTCTCCTTTTCTACTTTCAATCTATCTTTTTCTGTAAAAAAGAAATCAAAAATAAACATTCTGAAATCATCATTTCAACTGTGCTGAGTAGACATTTCCACCAAAAACGAAAAGCCTACTTTTCGTCTGGTCTGCTGGAAGGGGGTTGGGCTTCATTGCACTGAGCAAAGCCAGGTTTACGTCTGGTGCCGTCTTTTTCAATTTAGCCGCTTCCTTCTGATGCTTATTTTTCTTATCCTTTACGTCTTTGTTTTTGGAGTCCTTCTTTCCCGTGCTTTTCTGCTTGGCGCCATCTTTGTCTAACTCCTGCCTCTTCTTGGGGATCTCCTGGTCATAGAGAGGACATGTGACATTGAAGAGCGGTCTTTTTCCTGGCTTGGCCTTTGCAGAAGTGGAGAGACACTCAACTGACTCAGTGTCTGTAGTAGATGGCGGCTTCTGCGTTGCTGTGGCAGATGCTGCTTTCTTAGTCTTACTGGCTATGCCGTGACTTTGCTTGCCAACCACTTTGGCCTTTCCGTTCTTTTCCTGTTCTTTAACCTTCGTTTTAGTCCTCTTCCTTGGCAATTTCGCCGCCTCGGAGGTTGTGGGAGAGCTGAGGTCCATCTTTGCAATAGCATCCATCTTTGCAATGTCAGAATCTGACAACACAGTTATAACACCACTGCATTAACATCAGCCACTCTAAATATTTCCTTCCACATTCTTTCCCATCATTCCCTACATTCATGTATCCTTCTTATTCTTAAACCATCTACATGTGTGTTATACTGAATTATGCTGGAATATGCTAAAAAGACATACCCATTCTTCAAGACAGAAGTCTATTTGAAGAGTACCTGTGAGTTCCAGTGCCAGCCTCTTCCATTTCTCTACATCCAGGCTGCTGTCTGAATCGGACTCGGAGTCTCCCCCTGTTGTTGACATAGCAGGTTGCATTGCTATGTTTTCCACAGCTTTGCTGAGCTCTGGAGATTGAATCTTCTTCTTCTTGGCTTTCACCGCATCATTTTTGCTTTTATCTTTGGGTCGCTTGCGCTTGGCCAGTGGGGCTCCAGCTTTGTCGTTGTTGGAGCTGACCACTGGGGCTGCTCTCTTGGTGGGGGGCACTTTAGCAAGCTGGGAATCAAAGGCAACAGTCAATAAGAATTATGGGTTTGAAAATACATGTCATAAGCATGATAAAACTGACATGCTGCAGTTGATTTAGGCACATGTCTGCAGGCATGTATACAGCATTCTTACCCCTGTGTCTGCAGGAAAATGACTGCTGTCAGTCTTTGTCCCCTTCTCTTTGGATGCGGCCACATAAACTAAATGGAGAGAAATCACTCATTTGAAATGATCAAGTGCAAATAGTAAAGAGCAGCAGCAATCAGCCAGCTGCCCCTGACTAAAGTGCTAGCATCTGTCTGACAGGCACTCCGGTGACGATCATGTGGTGCTACTTATGGTGGTACCTTTGGATGCCTGGATCTCCGGGTCACCTTCGATGTCCGTGACGTCCGAGTCCAACTCGTCAGTGGGAAGGACACTTTTCGTACCCTTTGACAAAGCGGCAGAGGTCACATTTGTGCTGTTCTTGTCCCCTGATGGAAGTGACACATTTTCCTTCCTCACTTTTTCTGTACCAGTCTTCTTACTCAGCGACGAGGGTTTTTGAGTGGTCGGTTTTGGAGCTAGAAGAGACTGGAGACCAACAGCGTGAACACTGAGCGTGATCGTCTCCTATATAACCTGTAGGACACCTTTACACATGGCAAAGGGCCACACTTTGGCACAGGTGACTTACTTGAGATACCTCCTCCTCACTGGACTTGCTCTCCTCTGAGCTCTCCTGTGGCGTGCTGGCTGCGACCACACACGCCGCTACAACGGGAGAAGAGAAAGTCAAGCCAGCTTGTGCTTAAGAACGAAATGATCCTACAAGACATCAGCTCTTCATTTTCCTTCTGGCTGCAACAACAATCAGGTCGCTTCATCAATACACTGCCAACAGCAGCTCATCACTAAATAATTTTTATGTTCCCAGGTCTGAGCCAAAACATTCACACTCATTGCTAGCAGCACAACTGAGAGACAGTGGAAAAACCTCTGCTTTCTGAGGCCCAGTCCATAAAGGTCCCCAGGCATCACTCACAAATGCTGATTATAACCTCTGTTATTATTATGGTTCAAGCACGTCTGCCTCACAGCGAGAAGGTTCCAGGTTTGGTCCTTGCAGCCGACAGGGGCCATTCTGTGTGGAGTTTGCATGTTCTCCCCGTGCCTGCGTGGGCTTCCTCCCACATTCTAAAGACATGCGGGATTGGTCAACTGGCTACTCTAAATTGTCCATAGGTGTGATTGTGAGTGTGTATGGGTGTTCGTCTCTGTGTTGGCCCTGCGGTGGATTGGCGACCTGCCCAGGGTGTACCCTGCCTTTCACCCAAAGTTGGCTGGGATTGGCTCCAGCTTCCCCGCAACCCTAATGGATAAGTAGATTAGAAGATGGATGGATGGATGATTATGCTTCAATAACAGCAACACATAAATCTGAAAAGGTCTTCCTAAGCTGAGTTGGTGATAGAGTAGGAGGTTGGGAAATGGGAACTGGATGAAGGGCATTCAGTGCTAGTAATGGAGGATGTGACGAGAACCCAGGAAACTGGAGGGCAAATGCAGGAAACCATAACCAGCAAACTACTAAGGTTGCAGGCAAGTCCCACGCAGTGTGTGAACCCGGTCTACAACCCCAGCACTTTGGGTGGGTAATGATGTAAAGTGAAAAAGGAAATGTTAGCTAATATCTGTAGAAAGGGTAAAACACAATGAAGGCACTCCACCCATACCACAATATTTGTTTTGACAACTGCAGAAGGCTGTCAGTCAGTCAGTCAGCCTGCCCGCCCGCCCATCTGTCCGTTTATCCTGGTAAAGGTCATGGAGTGGCATGGAGTTTATCTCAGACATAGGACAAGAGGTTGGGGTACACACTGAATTAGATGCCAGTCCATCACAGGGCGTACACACACACACTAACGAACACTATTGGCAATTTAGAGTTACCAGGTAGCTTAATTGCTTGTCATTGCACTCAAATGCTACACATACAAAGCAGAGGTTGCATTCAAACTTGCAACACTAGATGTGAGGCCACAGTGCCTCATTTTCTGTGATGTATTGTCTGTCTGTATTCTTTGAAAGAGACGGACAATCGAGTGGGGCAGAGACTTTTCTCACTGTGTTTCATTGTGCATTTCAGGGGCACAGGATTATTTTAAGTCATTACAGCCTCAGTGGGCATCGTTTGGTTAGGTCTGCCATGGTTCACTGGGGCTCCTTTTGCCAAAGCGGTCTTTGCTGTCAGCTACCTCTTCTCACCTGTAGTTTTACTCAGTTTAGGTTGGCTCGGATTAGTTGGTACTCCCTTTGCCAAAACTGTCTCCACTGGAGCCAGTTCCTTCTTGTTCTCTGTTGTTTTATTGAGTTTGGGTTGGCTTGGCTTGCATGGGGTTCCTTTTACTGAAAGAGTTTTCACTGGAGCCTCTTCCTCACTATCTGAATCATCAGAACTCTCTGTATCTGAGCTCTCTGCCTTCTTACCCAAAGCTACACCCTTAGGAGTAGGTGTAGTTTTACTGAAATTAGGTGGGACTGGTTTAGATGGGGTTCCCTTAGCCAAGATGTTCTTTGCCGGAGCCTCTTCTTCACTGTCTGAGTCGTCTGAGCTCCCACTGTCTGAGCTACCAGCTTTTGTCCCTGCAGCCGATTTTTGGGGTGTAGACATGGCTTGAGTAGAGGTCATGAGGCTTGACTTAGTAGGATTTGCAGCGGTTTCTTTTGCCAAAGCTGTCTTTGCTGCTTGTTCCTTCTTGTTCTCTGTTGTTTTACTGAGTTTGGGTTGGTTTAGCTTGCATGGGGTTCCTTTTGCTGAAAGAGTCTTCACTGGAGCCTCTTCTTCACTGTCTGAGTCTTCTGAGCTCTCACTGTCAGAGATATTGGTTTTCTGCTCTGTAGTCGAAGTTCCTAGTGCACCTGTGGCCTTCCTGGAAATCAGCTGGATGGGCTTAGGGGGATTTGCAGAGGTGCCCACTGCCACAGTCTTAGCTGGAGCCTCTTCCTCACTATCTGAATCATCAGAACTCTCCGTATCTGAGCTCTCTGCCTTCTTACCCAAAGCTACACCCTTAGGGGTAGGTGTAGTCTTACTGAAATTAAGTGGGACTGGTTTAGATGGGGTTCCCTTAGCCAAGATGTTCTTTGTTGGAGCCTCCTCTTCACTGTCCGAGTCGTCTGAGCTCCCACTGTCTGAGCTACCAGCTTTTGTCCCTGCAGCCGATTTTTGGGGTGTAGACATGACTTGAGTAGAGGTCATGAGGCTTGACTTAGTAGGATTTGCAGCGGTTTCTTTTGCCAAAGCTGTCTTTGCTGCTTGTTCCTTCTTGTTCTCTGTTGTTTTACTGAGTTTGGGTTGGTTTAGCTTGCATGGGGTTCCTTTTGCTGAAAGAGTCTTCACTGGAGCCTCTTCTTCACTGTCTGAGTCTTCTGAGCTCTCACTGTCAGAGATATTGGTTTTCTGCTCTGTAGTCGAAGTTCCTAGTGCACCTGTGGCCTTCCTGGAAATCAGCTGGATGGGCTTAGGGGGATTTGCAGAGGTGCCCACTGCCACAGTCTTAGCTGGAGCCTCTTCCTCACTATCTAAATCATTGGAACTGTCCGTATCTGAGCTCTCTGCCTTCTTACCCAAAGCTACACCCTTAGGGGTAGGTGTAGTTTTACTGAAATTAGGTGGGACTGGTTTAGATGGGGTTCCCTTAGTCAAGATGTTCTTTGCTGGAGCCTCTTCTTCACTGTCTGAGTCTTCTGAGCTCTCACTGTCAGAGATATTGGTTTTCTGCTCTGTAGCCAAAGTTCCTAGTGCACCTGTGGCCTTCCTGGAAATCAGCTGGCTGGGCTTAGGGGGATTTGCAGAGGTGCCCATTGCTACAGTCTTAGTCGCAGCCTCTTCCTCACTATCTAAATCATCAGAACTCTCCGTATCTGAGCTCTCTGCCTTCTTACCCAAAGCTACACCCTTAGGGGTAGGTGTAATTTTACCGAGATTAGGTGGGACTGGTTTAGATGGGGTTCTCTTAGCCAAGATGTTCTTTGCTGGAGCCTCTTCTTCACTGTCTGAGTCGTCTGAGCTCCCACTGTCTGAGCTGCCAGCTTTCGTCCCTGCAGCCGATTTTTGGGGTGTAGACATGGCTTTAGTATTGGCCATGAGGTTTGACTTGACAGAGGTGGCAATTGTTCCTTTTGCAAATGTAGTCTTTGCTACAGCCTCCTCCTCACTATCTGTATCGTCAGAACTTTCAGAGTCTGAGCTCTCTGCCTTCTTTCCTTTAGAAGTCTTAGATGCCAGTGTAGGCTGGCTAGGCTTTATTTGACT
Organism: Gymnarchus niloticus; assembly: GCA_009936485.2. Taxonomy (NCBI): domain Eukaryota; kingdom Metazoa; phylum Chordata; class Actinopteri; order Osteoglossiformes; family Gymnarchidae; genus Gymnarchus; species Gymnarchus niloticus. Next base: position 7,662,545 of record JAACJT020000002.1, on the reverse strand, counting down.
TCCCTTTGTTAAGACTGCCTTCGCTGGAGCCTCTTTGCTGCTGTCTGAGTCACTGGTACTGCCACTGTCAGAGCTGCAGGGTTTTTTCCTTGGAGCTATGGCCTGATTAGCATATGTGGTCTTGCTATGGACAGGTTGATTACATCTAACTGTGGTTCCTTTGGCTAAGATGTTCTTTCCTAGTGAGCCCTTGGCTGGGACCTGCTTTAACAAAACTACTTCCTCACTATCTGAGGAATCTGTGCTGTCAGAGTCTTCCTTTCCCACCGCAGGTGTTTTTCTGGTGGTTTGCTTTGGGGTGAATAAGGGCACCTATTGGAAGAGTGAGAAACATCTCGTTACCAATATAAAAAAAAAAAAAAAAACAGAAAACCTGTACATGGGGTCAGAATAGAATATAAAACATTAATTTTCCCACCTGTGATGGCTGAATATCCCATTCACTATCTGAGTCACTGTCATGGACTATTTTCGTTTTTGCTTGTTCTGAGTTAACCGTCATGCTTGCTTTGCCAGTGACTGTCACACAGTTGGCTTTAGGTGTTGAAAGAATTTCCTGTAGACACATCAGATAACCAGGTAAACATAACAGCAATTCATGTAGAGGCTGTCCTCCCTCAATCTGCTTTTACATGAAATTTTGCACTGTAAAAATGGACTTAAGTATAATTCTGATGAGAGGAACAGAATTTTATAAAGCAGCATATTTAACTTAGCTCATTTACTTCTTGTTGGGAGTAGAAAGGAAAAAAAAACGCAAAGTATTTTTGAATGTCTGCATTTAAATGCTCTAATACAAATTATTCTAATGTTCACTTGAATGTACAGGTTTTGAAATCATTAAAATTACATAAATTTGCCTATGTGCACATTAAAAACCAAATGTAACATAACCACAAAGCTATCAGATGCATTCAAAATCAGAGGAAAATGACAAGTTAGTATGAAGGGCTTGTTCTTCTTGCACAACTCGTGTACAAATATGAAAACATCCAAAACAGCCAAAAGATGATCCAAGACACTAATTGTGCTCAGTTAATATGCTGGGTAATTTGAACAAAAAAGGGTTCATATACCTACACAAGTCACTTTAAACTACACTGAGGTTCTCTCTGGACAGCAAATTTCAAGTATGAAAAACCTATATGGTTACTGCCTATGCTCATTATAAGAGTCAGATTTACGACACTAACCTGGGCATGGGGAGTTTTCTTTTTGCATTCAGAGTTATCTGTGCTTCCTGCATCCAAATCTCCTTTTTTCTTTACACCCGGGAACTTCAGTACAGCCTGGTTAACAATGGGTTTCACAGTACTGAGAGCCTTGGGTGTCTGTGAAGCTGGCAGAACGTCCACATGAGTAAAGTTCTGACAGATGAAAATGAGTGGTCACAAAGAAAAACACAGCTCACTCCTCAATCCATGGTACCTTTGGGAAATTCTGCTTCTTCATTATCTTCCCCAGAGGATTTCATGCTACTCACGGGGTCCAACTGGCAAGGTCTCTTCACAGGACTCACGCTAGCTCCCTCTGCATCCCTGAAAAACAAGATATTTCCTCATGTGAATACCATGATTAATAAAACATTTTTTTTATGCATTAATTACAATGATCAAATATATGAGGACAAACGTATATACGCACTTAAGCCAACTTCTGTAAATCTCATCAAGCGACGTCTGTGGTGTTGTCGTTTCCTTGTAGAACAGAATAAAATAGTATATCTTTATTGTCAATGTACACATACAACGAAACTGCTTGCCCATCAAGACTACAAAAAAGAATAAAATGTAATGATATTTAGAAATATAGATTATGTGTAATATCAAAATTAAGACTGAATGAATCACTGGGCAATCAAATTTACTAAAACTATTCCATTCGAGCAGTTCCTGAATCCTGAATGTATAACCACATAATTTCCACGGAAACAACGTAAAGAAGAATTTTAATATAGTGACTTACTAACAGGCATGACATTATATATTAATATAAAACAACTGTATTTGACAGAAAGACTACACAAACATTACTTTTAACTGCCGTTTAATATTTAAAAATGTGATAAAAACGAACATTTGCATGTTGCAACTCAAAATCACAACTTCGATGTCTGACACATATGGTGCCTAACGTCTTCAAAAGCTACGCATTACATACTGTAACTCACAACCTGTGCAACATGTCTTCTGAGCACACTTGCAGCTTTTTGGTAACCATTCCGCTTCAAATGCTGGTAAATCAAAAATAATAATTCATGCTCTGTGGAATTTCCATCGTTTGAGGCCATTTCGCCTATAATACAACTCGAATGGGAATAAGAAATGTTAGAACACGTTATTCAATATTTCTAAACATCCATGCTTTCCCACCTTTCACCTTTGAACTTTACATGTCGTTCCGTTTTATGGTTTGCTTTGCATTATGGGATATGTAGTACTGTTGAATTGAACGGGCTTCTAATACGACTGTACTTTTGAAGAATTGCTAAAGTAAAATTGGTCAAGGATACGGGTATATGTTCCTGTTATTTCAAAATACATATGTTCATATTTTAAAATATGAACCATTTCCTTATTTAAAAAATAATTTTAAGACAACGTAATATTTATTGCTGGAGTGACCGTCCAGGTGTACGTCCCCCTGAATTGTGCCCTATCCTGGTTGATATAGGCTTCAGTCTCCGCTTAATCCTGTACTGGATAAGCAGATGGAAGATGGATCTATTTATACAACTTAATGTGTTTTATGTAGCGATGAGGATTTGACTGGAGCTTTTACAAATGAGCAAAAACTTTAAAATATAATGCATATAAACAAGGGAATATAATAAGACATTAATCACCGAAAAATATTCTCACTTGATGGAATGTTAAACACTTAAATAAAACATGATATAGAAATATGTGACAATAAATCAAACCACCCACCCATCCATCCACCCATCCTTCTAACCACATCTGACTACAGAGTCACGGAGTGTATTCCAGGGAGCACAGGGTAAACGGCTGGGGTGCACTCTGGACGAGATGCCAATCCGTCTCAGAGCAAACACACTCAGGGCAATTAAAAGATGCCGGTTCATTATCCATTTGGATTGCGGGAAGAATCCGAAATACTTGATGGGGAGGAGTTCGGAACGCAGGAAGAACATACAAATTCCCCACGCGGAGGAATATATTATTAATAATAATTAGTTTTTCCGTTTAAAAATTAAAACAATTTTAATACTGTTATTTAAATGTCGTTAATGTGCGCATAAGTGCGGTTGACTCACGCAAGGTGGCACAATTGAGTCGTTCTGCGCCATTACAATTTTTTTTTTTATTTGTTGTTTTCTTATGTGTCAGGTAAATCAGGCATGACTACCTTAAGCAATACCAAAAAAAGTTTAAAAAAATAAAGTAAATGTAAGAACACAGTTGTATTTTTAATTTAATGCTTACATTGCAAATTCCATCATTAAAACAATTAATTTGATTAGCATCACATAAGTGTTTGATCTGAGTCTTAAATAAATGTTCTGGAATCTAGTAAGGATCAAAGGTCGAAAGCAGAGAAAACTTGCAATAAATCCATGCCAGCTGTGACACCCGCACAATAAAGAACCTTATAGTCTTTTATATAACTAATATTTGAGGTGTCTAAGCACACAGATCTGTGGGTATTCTCTGGTGAGATGGTGTCAATATACTGCTTTGTGTCCACACAAGTGTGTCTTCTTCTGTCTGGGGAAAGGAGCTGAAATGTTTGTTAGCTTTTCTTCTAGAAAGGCCATTTCACCGTTTTAACTCACTGCATCCCAGGAGCTAAGTAGAAGCATGAAGTGTGCAACAATCAACTTAAAGACATTTCTGGAAACAGAGTGAAATGGATTTTCCTCCATGAAATATTAATGATTGCTATATTGCTGTTATTTAAGAAATGATATTAACTGAAAGTGTAATACTGCCAAATCCACCTGGAAGTAAATGAATCAATGTAGTTGTTAAGCAGTAAACTCTGTTTACCACAACAACAATATGAAGCTACATCTGAGCGGAGGCCTAAAGCAACATATGGCTCCTGGGAACTTGTGATTTTACCAAGTCAGCTGGACATAACGACATCTGGAATCTGTTTATTCCTTCAGCTAAGCCATGAATATTGCTGTGCTTTTGTTGTAAGTTCAGTTTCACTGGAACTGTATTCGAAAAGCAGACTGTATACAGTTTGTATGAGCCAAAGACAGAGGCAGAAAGTGGAAACATTAACAAATAAGGAAGCATTTGTTTACATTTAATTTATCCAAGTAATTCAGTTCTCCTGAACTTTTATGGGATACGAACCATTACAAAAAGATTCACAGATCAGTCATCCACCATAGATAGCGACACATAGGCTAGGTACAGTGAGACATGTGATTGAATGTGAGATGGGTGGGTCTTGGCACTGTGGAGGGTGTATGAGGCTGGAAGGCTGTTAAAAAACACATGGTCAGTGCAGCCTCAGTAGCACATTGACATCATGGAATAACCGGAGACAAGCTGACTTTCTGCTGCTCGGCACTTGCAACAGCTTCAAAACGACAAGAAAACGTTGCTAGGCTTTCAGTTTAATGGCTGCGATGTGCTCTAATTAGTATAAAGTGTAGATACATTTATGACATCACAGTTTATGAGCTGAATGGCACAACATACATTAAATACATGTCATACCGTGTTAATGGCCAAAAGGTACATTCTGCTAACTGCCCAAGTCCAGACCCCCTTGCCCACCCTCAGGACTAATGAGGTGAGAAACAACGTTCGGCAGGTCATTAGTGTCTCCAGCACACAATGAGAGTTATTTGCCATGGATACCACATGACTTCGGTGACTACTGGGCTTTATTCAAATCCCAAATAAAAAACCCATCTTCACCTTCTACATGCATTCAAAAGGGCTGGCAAGTTTGATTTTTGATGCGCAATGGAGTTAGGGATAAATCAGATTGTGGAATTGTCACCAAATAATTTCCAACACATGAAACTGAAGTACAACTTGAATGGCAGGAAGTAAAGTTTAGCTCTGTGAGATAGAAAGGAATTCACTCAAAGACAAGGATCCTACCTCAGCTTTTCAAATCCAACTCTGCATTGCTAATAATAGAATAATAATGGCATTTAAACTTGAAGCCACATGTCACATTGCACTATTGAGAGATTTATGTAAAATCATACAAACACAGATTAAACAATCTAAACGATTAGATGACAAAAATCTCCCCCAAGATCAAATTTCTTTTTTTTCCCGATGCAGTAAAAAATGTACTCCACAGGTAAACATTTTGCATTACAGTGTGAGCAAACTACTGCATCAACAAACATAATTCATACTAATGTCTGAAATGTGTAAGACAGCAGAACTTTTATACAATCTCATATCAATTACAGTTACTTTACTTCCTCAAGTTCTGTATGCAGCAGCAAATCAAATTCAATTTACTAGAATCTTCCAGATATTCTGATTTCAATTCAGTCATGCTGCAGCTTGCTAATACCTGTGTTCTGCATAGCGGTGGAATATCTTTACTAGACTTCCTTGATACTTAAAATTATGGAAGCTTTCACGGAACCTGCTTTTTCCTCTAACCCTCTTTACTCATTCCAGCTTTTATCATTCCCTTGTGCTGCTTACTGCACAGAAGATGCATTACACAATGCATTGCATTGTGGAGGGTTTCGACAAGAGCAGGTGTGTTTGGACCGCAGCCTGGGAGGCAGGAATGCAGTTGCCGGGTGGGTGATGGCGCAATGCTGAGAAGTGTGAGGCTGGCACAGGAGTGAGCTGAAGGTCTACCTCCTGGAAGCCAATCTGAGGCGAGCTTACTCTCCCCTGGACGGGCTCTCAAGAGGGCATTGGACAACCAGGGGGTGAACAGGAGCAGAGCGTTCAAAGAGCTCCTTTCACGAGGGTGAAAACAGGAAAGAAAAACAGTGTTGATTCCAAAACCAGCGATAGCCCTCAGAGTTTGTCTGATTGACTGTGGCCTGACCCGCCTTACTTATGAGAGCCACCTTCCTGCTTTTTTCAGTCGTGCCTCAGTACACAGGGAGTCTTGCAGTGAATTGTTGTAACTGACGTTTTCCTCAAAGTGCTTAGAAAGATACGGGTGCTCACCTGACATCTAAGTCGAAAGGACAACGAACAACATGGAAAAGTATAGGTATGAAACTCACTGATGATCAATAAAAAATGAGCATGCCATTCACTAATAATGGGGATTTGCTTTTTATCTTTTAGTCTTATTTGAAGAACTGACGAGTAAATTGTACTCAAACATGTTTTTGAATATAATCCTAACCCATCCTTTATTTCTGGCTTTAATTATTATTTTTAACACACCTGACCACAATTTGTACAAAGAACACAGTAATAGCTTCTAAGGTGCCTGCTGTCCGTCCTTCCATCCATCCTTCCTTCCATCCATCCATCCATCCTCTAACAACTTATCCTAGTCTGGGATGCAGGGACTTTACAAATCCTATCATAATAATTTGATTTTGGTCAAAGAGACCTTGCCTTCTTCACCTTTGCAAACGAGCCTTACTGACCATCAACGTCCTGTGTAAACACGCTGAGGAATTTGACATTAATGGTGGCCTCAGGTGTTAAATAAACCCTACCTGCATTAGCACACATCTCTGATGTCAGATCCTAAGTGGTTGGCAGCAGTCCTCATATTCATTCATTTCTCATTGAGTGAGCGTGTGTGTATGGGGGAGCGGGGGTTAGACGTCCTGAACCCACCAACAGTTATGAGTCCCAAATGATTACAGAAACAGGCTCACTGGGGAATCTGGCACTGAAGAGGCAGGAGTGTAGGACCTGCAGAAATTTACAGGGTGCATTCTCAGCTTTTCATGCTGCCACTGAAACCAGATTTTTAGCAGCAGTGGATGCTGGTACATGGCAGGAGTGCAGAATAACAGAAATGTTTATGTAAGAGAATGCTGCTTCACAAGCCCACTGTAAAGCCAGCTTTCAAGACCCATTTTATACAACACATGCATATCAATGCTTGTGATTTATTTTACAAACAGCACACAGACACACAGACACAGACACACACACACACACATAAATGCAATAAAACACTCCTACCCATGGTTAATGTGTGAAACAGGAAAAAGTGTTTTTACTCCACTTATGATCTTAAATAAGGGTCTCTAATCAGAGCATAAACAGTCTTTTCAAACACAGCATCAAACATAGCTGCGGCATCAGCCTCCACCCATGTGATTAAGATTTATTTGCTTTATATCGCAGTTCTAATTATTTCCCTATTTTCATTTCCCCCTTAGAATTACACCAGCCCAGATGCAGGTACTAAGTGGCTTTAATGCTTTGAGGCTGTTTTATTTCTTCCTTGACTTTTTCTTGAGTTGATCAGACTGGCTTCCTTCATTGCCATTCTACAGCATCATCAGCATTTATTTATACTCAAGAAACAAACAACCACTTTCAGAACATGCCAAACCTATTTCTCACTCCGGCTTCCATTTGACTTTTTACTGATTTATTTTTTGGTGTAAAACATATGCTTATTTTTTAGAAACAAATCCACCTTGTCTGAAAAGGAAAGCTCAGGCTTGCCCCGGCCTGAGATGCCTCTGTGTTCTTCATGGACCCAGCTGGACCACCTTGTCTGAAGACATGTGCCTGCTGTGACAAGACAAGTACCTTTCAGTGTCTGCCACACAGAACTGCCATGTTAAGAGTTAATGGCATTTGTCTGTGAAGAGCGTCTGCTGTGTCTATTCTTTGGTGGGTCTTAAATAAATCACAGGCATGGGGTTAAGGACTCTGGCCTGCATAGCAACAAATGAAGTTGCTTAAAAATGAGGATGGGGGTTAGCGAATCAGGGCCTTGGATGCTGAGCAAAAACAAGTCGATCATTTTCAACAATGACCTGTAAGCGACCAAGAGGTTCACAAAAAGAACCGAATTTCCTTGAGTGGGGATTTCTACACTTGCTTTTAATTGCTTCCCTTTTCAGAGGTACCAGGTGCTAGCAGCCATGTTATGCAGCCTTTCCAATGTGTTCAGACATTGGAAAGCTTGCTGTCTTTTTCTATATAAAGAATTATTGCACATCCGAAGCATCAAGACTTACTTCTTGTAAGGAGACCTAAAGGAAATCAGGAATGTACACATATTTCTACAAGTAGCATCCATTTAAACTGCACACTTTAACGTCTGGTGGTCTCCTTTTGATGCAAAACCGCGTTTGTGTCATTTGGGGTTAGTATCTATCAGCATTTCCCACTCAGTCACTTTGCCCGTTCCACTTGGCAGATTTACTCCTGGTCATTCAACTTAATGGTGCTTGGGGACATCAGTTTTAAAGCTGGTGTCAAGAAATCTCAATGGGCTTGAGATTGGGGTTTTTACAGAATTAAATGTTATTGGCTTCGGGAGCACCATCTCACTCAAAGGTGAATTTTATTCTAGAATGTTCGCCTAAAAACATCTGTCTTTTAAAGGAGCTAAACATGCTCTCTATCAAAGTTTTCACACATATTACTTCATTTGTTTATTTTTAACCAGATGTTTAATTCCTGCTGTTGAAGAGCACCTGTAGCTTGATGCTGCCATCACTCTGTATTAACATAAGCATGGTGTTTCTTCAGGAATGCACAGGAAGTGATTCAGTCTCTTATCGAACAACAGAACTTTCTCCCAGACCTTAACTGGAATATCCTCATGGTATTAGGCTGACTCCAAGCATGCTTTGAAATGGTTCAGTTTGAGAAATGGCTTCTTTCTTCCAACCATTCCAAAGACTTATGCTGAACTCATTGACTCATATCTTTGATTGACGTATTCCACTCAGAGCCAATGAACACTGTAACTCTTTCATTCTGATTGTTGCCCTCTCAATGGCTATCATCAAGTTCCTTTCTTTTTTATAAACAGAGTTTTCAGGAAAGTCCTTTTATAGGCAGCATCTATGGATTCCACTTTCTGATTATTGACCCGACAGTACCCACTGTGAAGTCTAAAGATTGTGCAGTTGTCTTTTACCATTTTCCTATTCTCTGTATTTTCATCACTTTTCACAGGTTTTTGGAACACTATTCAGTCTAACATTTAGCAACATTCTTTTCCATTCAACTCCTAATCAATTACCATTTTATTTGATCAATTCTCATTTTTCACTTATTTAAAAAAAGCCAATAAAAAACAAGTTCATGCAGGCAATTTAATTACCACTTCATAGATGGCTCCTTAAATCAGTTCATTCTTGTTCAAGTTTCTCATCTGTGAGAACACTTTCTCTAGGCCAGAGGTGTCCAATCTTATCCAGAAAGGGCCATTGTGGGTGAAGGTTTTCATTCCAACCAAGCAGAAGCCACATCTGAGTTCACTGAAAGCCAAGCTCAACTGATTAAACAGGTGGAAT
>JAACJT020000002.1:7611445-7647083 GCA_009936485.2 Gymnarchus niloticus | reverse complement strand
TGAGTCTGGTTCCTCCCAAGGTTTCTTCCTCTTAAGGGAGTTTTTCCTTGCCACTGTCGCCTTTGGCTTACTCTCTGAGGACTGTGGGCCCGGGACTATGTAAAGCGCTTTTGTAACCGTGCTTCGTGTTAAAAACGCTATATAAATAAAACTAAATTGAATATTTCTCCCAACATGGTCATTTCATATAGGATGAAACCTCAGGGAGACATAAATCTTTACTCAGTATCTGAATTGAAGGAGGTCACAAAAGGAAGAGGTAAAGCTAGGCATTGGGTGAGAGGTTAGAGTCTGGCAGCATGCAGTAACAGCGGTGGCATTGCTGAGAGCACGGAGCTGCGTGCTGCAGAGCTGCACAGATTAGAAAGGAAGCACTGTTCCTCTCCCACTTTAATAAGCCAGTCTCTTCCTCAGCCAAGTGCAACATCTGGCATCCACGTAGAACACCTCTCAAGTTTTCATCTAATTATTACCTTTCATCTTCACGTTCCCTGAAAAGAAGAAATAATTAAAACTCGGTACCAGGTACAGGGGGAAGGAGTAAGACCGATCCTGACACCATTTTAATAATTCATAGCACTAATTATGACTCACCCTTCTTGTTTACTCCTTCAGTGGAGGTGTTTTGATTTAAATGATTTCTAGCTATATCATTATGCATGAAGCTCAGAATGGTTGACCATTGCGGAATGTTGAGTGTTACTAAAGATTAATTTTTACTGCTGTTTGTCCTGTCTTGGCCACACACTCATACCCCTGGACTGCTTGGAACATGCTTTATTTTTTGAATGAGCTAACCACTCTCTGCTAACGTCCTCTTCCCTGAACAGAGACCCATTTGTGGATGGTGGGAAGCTGACTTGAGATGCCTTGCGGGCTGTGCAAATTTTTGACTTGCATAAAGGGGTGGATCAGGATGAAAAAAAAAAACTGCAAGATCAGCAAAGATAGGGTGGAAAGGACACAGCACTTTAACAGAGGCTGATACAGCTGCCTTTCCAGAAAATACTATTTAAAAATCACACCTCTGCTGAATATCAGCTCACAGGGACCCTGACACGTTTGGTTCATTTTGCCCTCTAAGAGAAAACTAAATCTCTGACCATCATGTGCTCGCTGTAGATTTTTTCTGTTTAACTCAGAAATCCTTAGCTTTGTGGTACAGTGGTAGAGATTAACATCAACTTCAGGTCTTTTTAAGTCCTCAGAGCACCACACAGATCGATGAATTCCCTGCCCACTTTGCATTCAAAATGGGCATCATTCCAACAACACTGAGCAAGAGTGCAAAATAGTTGGGGAAAGTAAAACATAAAAAAAAACAGGAAAACATTCCTCCTCACAACCCAAGGATTATTCTTGAAGCAGCTTTCTTGAGGAATTGAAGCGTATATTTTATTTAGACCAGAGCTTGTTTCCATTCATAACCTTTCTCATATTATGGTTTACATCACACACAGCCTATGGGAGGCCAGCTGGGCTTTCATTGATGACAGAGAAGACAATGTTTAAATTCAGACTATTGACAGTCATTGCATCATCAGCTAATTTAGGCTGATGTCACCTTAGCATACCGGACCCTGGGACGCCTGTGCACAGACTACGCGCACACGCTAAAGAACAGCTCCACTGTTGTCATCAGTTAGCAAATCTGGAGGCTAGTGCTGTTTGAAAATGAAATCTAATGAGCTCAGTGAGTAAAAGGGCCTGCGGGAAGCATATTAAAGCTGGATACTAATGAGACTGGGGATGGCCTGGGTGCATGGCCCTCTCTCCAGAGTCACTGAGACGAAAAAAGGAGCATAAGAACACCTACTTGAGAAAAAGACACCATATTATATTTGCCAGATTCATGGGGAAAGAAGCCGCAAGTTAATTACAAAAATGGCCAACAAAAAAATAGTGCTCTGGATTTGGCCGTTAGCCAACATTAATAGAAATATTGGTTAATGTGTGCTAATACACACAATAAAATAATGGAAGTTATATTGTTTATAAAACAACACTCTGTGGACATAAAATGAGAGTCATTTTAGGAACACCAAAACCGTGTTTTTGAAGTTCCTATCTTTAAGAAGAAAACCTGTAATATTTATGTTGTAAATCCTTACATTAGAAATTGTGTTGCATCAAGTTCAACAAGAAAACATAAATAGTTGTTCAAAAAATAGAAAGTATCAATACTGGTATGTATGGTTAAAAAAAATTAAGGAAAACTTAACTGACAGTGATTTGAAAAGATTGTATCGTTAAAACTATGCTGCAGTTGGAAAGTCTTCCTCAGATAACAGACTAGGGCAGTCCTAAACCATGCTGAATCATTTTGTACTGAACAATGATGAATGTTAGGATCTGTACACATTTACAGCCTGAGAGAAAGGGCCAGGTTGGGGGAATCCAAGGATAGGTGGATGGATTGATGGATGGATAGGTAACTAGACAGAACTCATCACACTCTCGACATCTACAAAGATTTAAGATCCTCTGGAGTGTATCATTAAGCATCAATCATTAATGTCAAACTTCAAAATGTCAACATAATATGGCTTTTCTCACAGAAAAATAAATAAATAAATAAATAAATTGCTCCCTGCTCCACAACAAGATTTAACCAGCTCCAAAGCAGTTGCTTGAACAGCCTAATTTTTTCAATACTGATAATAGGATGGAAAAAAAGGTCAGAAATGATCAAAGGGAGTGACAATTAAGCTCATAGAGAAGTAACATGATTTCCTATTTGAATCACATGACTCTCTCTGAAGGAGCCATGAGAGAGCCTCTTGATAATCCTCAGTGGTATTTTGCAGTCTTCATAGCTCTCTTGGGCCTTTCATAAAATGCCACATATACGTTTGAATACCTTCTTGTAGTTTAATAAATAAGCTCTTAGTGCTTTTCTAGCATACTGTAAAACTACACAGGAAACTCTTTCATGTTCCTTAGCAGAGCCGCTATAGGCTATTTCCGAAGGATTAAGAAAGTGGTTTAAATTCAGTTAAGAAGCATGCAGTTAATAATAACTAATACAGAGTACGAGTTGTTGCTTTATAGTGAAATTTTGGTCATATCAAAAGCAGTGGGGGAAATAGACATGGAAAACACAGAAAACTTTCATACAGATTTTTAAATAAAAATGCCATCAGATGGATTAGAATAAAACGCAAAAAATAGCAACTACTGTTATTAGTCAACACTAGATTTTGTTATTACTAAAATAGCTTCTACCAGTGAAAATGACAAATATAAAACTCTAAAAACAGTTAAAGCTAATCTTGGCAAACAGCAGCAATTTTTGAAAGACTTGGTTCTCATGTCATTTCAGTTAAGAGTGCACCGGTTTTCCCATCCTAACTTTAGTGGGCTCTGTGGCGACCGTGGCCAGCCCAGGCCAGGTGTCCCAAATAAACAGGCCAACTAGAAAACGTCATTCCATAGAAAGCTTTCCAGGTTTGGCAGCCTGGCAGTTCTTTTTTTGCTGAATCAACATCCTCTTCGACAGTCGTTCAGCTTAACTTTGTTCAGATGGATCTTGATTCTCGTTGCTATCACTATGATTAAAACAATACTGTAACAATCGCCATATTTTTGTCTTGTAAAATGCATTCTGCCTATAAGATTGTATCTCTGTCATTTAAATCATTATTTTTACCTATCGGTTTTTCCATTAATGTCTAAGAGTGTAGTCCACGGATATATTATTTTTTTCTGTAAATTTGAGGAATCTTTCAAGAAAGATATATTATCTATTTCTCGTGGGCAAGAAGTATTTAATTTTACCCTCAGCCCAGAAAGAATAAACTATCTGAAGTGTACGCGGTGCAATACCACAAAATAGCAATGCAGCTCAGATTTTGGTCTTGATATATAAATATATTAATTTTATCATGTATGTATTATGTACAGCACAATACACTCCCGACCTTCCGATTTGCAGATGCCTAGTTGAATCCTTTCGCCGGTATATGGACAGTAAACGTATAAACTTAAAATAATGCCATACACGGAAACCAATTTTAAACGTTTTAAAAACGCCAAGCAAAACATAACCTGTATGAGTTTAAATAAAGCCAAATTACTGCTGCATAGACAGATTTCCGTAACATAAGCTACACATTTTTGACATTATTTATGCTGCGATGCTGTCATTTTAAAAATGCTTAACAGGACGATACTTCAGAAGGCATGAACTACGTCTGAAAATGATAAGCAGAAGCACTCGCTAGGGACGTCAACGCAATACCTCGCCGTAGGAGGACTGACGTCGCCTTGCGTACAGTAATGACTCGCATGTGTAGCAGTTGCTCCGGCGTCACGCTACTTTCTTCCACATTAAATTAGAAGGGGGGCCGTTTTCTAGATTTCGGGGGAGGGTCCCACAGCACCGCGTCTCTATTGGTTGTCTCATGTCCCCCTGGGCGGGACCCTGGCAACCACTGGGAGAGGGAAAAGGAGGAAAAAGTTTGGAAGCGGCTCTGCAACCTGGAGGCTAGTTCTATTACTCTCTTTAGTGGACATCCATATTAAAACAGATTTGCCTTTCTCCACCTTAAGACTCATACAGACGCATAGATACTAGGTTCAGTTGCATTTAATCAGTATAGTTTTATAGCTGATTAAATCTTAGGAATGATTTTAATTAAGAGGAAAACATACCGGCAGCAACGGGTTTCTAATTTCATGAGTAAAGAAGTGGAGAATATGCGATATCAGTTATTCCCCAATAACTGACAGAGTAAGGGACCTGTACTCCAGAGTTGTTACATTCTAATTGTTCCATATTGCTTATTTAGATACATATCTAAAGTGAAGCAAAACCCATGGCAGTGTATGCTCTAACAGGATTTTCATTAGTCAGTTTGCTCAGTTTTGGGTACCTCTCCTGGGACTGGGTGAAGCCCAATCAGGTGGAGAATGAGCCTATTTCGGATTTCACTCACAAGGGCTCATCGTTCCCATCCAAACGTCCACCGCACATAATCTTCATACTCACGGACGACCAGGGCTTTCACGATATTGGCTACCACAACTCCGACATCCGAACCCCGACCCTGGACAAACTGGCGGCGGAGGGAGTGAAGTTAGAGAATTACTACATCCAGCCCATATGTACGCCGTCCCGCAGTCAGCTGATCACGGGAAGGTAAGTTTGTCTCCCTTCAAACTAGGTGCCAAACTGGCTAAGAGGTTCACCATCACCTTTTCCAAGAAGTCTCGGCATAATAAAACTAATTGCATTGTGATTGTCTGTTGCAATGGGAACTTGTAAACATGTGATACATTTATTACAATATTATTATTCTCTATTATTATTATTATTATTATTATTATTATCAACTTTTGTATTTGCCACAAACTTTAAAACAAGCATTTTTAGTTCTTTCTAGAACCAAAGGTAACTTTAAGTTTGGAATTTTTTTGTATACGATTCGTTTCTTTTTTATCAGTCGTTTTCCCCTGGTTCACACTTATCACATGCTTTTTGTTACACTTAAAACATTTTCATCTTCCATAAATTAAAGGATTTGCACTTTAACTTCAGGACGTTTTTATTGCTCTTCATTAGCTAGTAAGGTATCCAAATATGCATCACCTAAACCATGGGTCATTACTGAACTTGCAATTTGGTTCTAGAGGACAAGTAGTAAACAGTAACTTAATTATACATGCACAAAATTGGATGTCAGCTTTGCACCTGGTTTCGGTCCCAAATTATTAAGAAATCTTGAATTGCTATATTATAGTTACTTTCATGATGATGAGTTGATCAAATTGTGAACCTGGGAGATCTTTACAGTCCATTGAATGAAGAGTGACATAGTTTCAGTGCCACAATCTGAGTATTGTTCCTGAACATGTGCATCCCATTATGGTCACGATTCACCCATCTTCTCATGGCTACTGTACTTCCAGCAGAATAACGTGGCATGTCGCAAACCACAAGTCATCTCTGACTGGTTCCATGAACATGACATTGTTTCCAGGGTACTTCAATGGCCCCCCCTAAGTCATCAGATCTGAATCCAGCAGAGCATCTTTGGGTGGAGGAACCGGAGATTTGCAGCATGAATGTGCAGCTGATAAATCTGCAGCAATAACATAATGCAGTCATGTTGACATGGAGCAGAATCTCTAAGAAATGTTTCCAGCACCTTGAGTCCATGCTGTGAAAAGTTCAGGCCATTCTGAAAGCAAACTGGGGAATCTTTTCCAGCATTAGTACAACGTTCCTAATAAAGTGGCCAGTGAGTGTGGAATTTCTTTGGTGGATTGACCAAAACCTGCTCTGATGTTTGATGCACAGGTAACCGAGACAGTTCTCCTCGTCTGTGCAGCAGCTGTAAGTGAGGTGTTTCATTTCATTACTTTGCAGTCAGACTGGAGCGTGATGTCACCATATCACTTAAAAGAGACTCAGCATGATAACTGGACTATTGTGCAGTAGAAACCTATTCAGTGTCTAAGAGCAAAACCTTGGATTAAGGGGTAGTATGTTGGGTAACACTGTTTGTAATTTCTGTGTTCTCCCCCTGTTGTATGAGTTTCCTCTCAGTCCATGAATCCGATCTCACTGTTTCAAGTTGTGCAGTCAGGTAAATCAGCATCAATAACTTGTCCATAGTGTTTGATTGGTATCCAATCCTGGGTGTGCTTCTGCCTTGTGTCCTGTGCTGATTGTAATAGATTCCAAGCAATACTTTATTAGATAAGTGTTTGGTAGATGATGGGTGGGTGGAGCAATGCTATACTGTGTCTGTATATACAAAATGACTGCATCCTCAAAATGAGTGACTAAAAATCATTTCTGCATGGTTGTGTGACTTCCGTAGAGCGAGTAAAATGTTTTATATTAATATGGTATGCAAACAATATATATGGTATGGAAAATCTGCTTCAAGAGTCACTCTTCTTTTGCAGAATGCTGAACAATTCAATGAAAGCTTGTTTAGATGAATTGAACATTGTTGTTTTTTAATTTGGGTGTCACTGGAATAGTTTAGCTACTGTTTTTAATGAATAGCGTTGCAGGAATGTTTAACACATCCTAAAGTCACAGTAAGCTTGGACCTTAATGTAGTAAGCCCAGGGATGGGTACACACAAAACAAGACGCAAGCGCTAATGGCAATTTAGAATTCACCACTCTGACATGTCTTTAGACTTGCAGGCGGAAACACACAAACACAAGGGATAAAATACAGCCTGAACACATTCTGCCATGCATCAGAATTAAGCCCATTGTTCCAACAAACCAGAAGCAGTATCCCACATGAGCTGTAGTTATTCTTATTACTGCATGTCATCCCCGACTCCTGTGCCTCTTCAGCTATCATCGAACGTCATCAAATGATCAGCCACTTTGCTGTGAGGGTATTGGAGTTGGTCAGAAAGGGGAGAATGAATGGTGACCATTTTAAAGCTAAATAACTTACCAGAGTGTACCAGTGTCTTTTTGTGTAATATGCCTTTAAGCAGCTGAAATTTCATAGGCCCACATAAAGCACACATTATACAGCCTGCAGTAGATGTGAATCCCTGCTATAGTTAGACAAGTGAGACAAGATGCATTCATATAAAGCACAGTACCCTTCTTTTGACCTGAACAAGATTTTTTTTCCCTCAGAATGCAAAATGGATACATAACATGGTACAAAATTTGAACCCTGGTACGTTGGTTTTACTGCTTTCGACTGCGACCTCTGTGCTATGTGGAGTGATCCAGATTATGAAAACATTCGAGTTACGGTGCCAGTTACTACTTAGTGTAGTTTTTATTATTCACTGTGTTTGGCTAAATAAGAGTATTTGATAAGAGGCTGGCTGTGAGGAGGGTGTGAATGTTTGTGGGGGATGAGCTTGGAGGACAAGCCCCTCTAATCACCAGTAATCAGCTGGTAATTGTCTAAAGTGAGTTCTCTCCGCATGTGTAAATGAGAGAGACTGGGAACAGTGATCCAGGTCTTTTTGTTTTGCTTGGTTAATTTAAAGAGTGTTCTTTGTATCCTGAGTGTACTAAAAAAATTCTCAGTTCCATCCTTGAATTCCTGTGTCTCATGGATCTGCTTGCTATTCTGAAGATTGAATGTGTGTCATATTGGCTTTTCCACAATCTAAGGGGTCTTCACCTGGGTCTTTCTAGTCATAAATGAATAAACATTACTGTAAGAGATTTTCATCGGTACCATATTTCTGGGGCTGGCGTTTCTGTTACGCTGAGTGAAGAATCTCTCGTCTGTTACGAAACGCTGAACAATTGAAAGGGAGCTTCAGCACTGGGGTGGGCTGAGGACCGTGGGGGAACACTCTGTGCCTCGTATTCATCTGTTTAAAGGCGCCAAATGAAACTATTCAGCTGAAAGCGAAATAGAGAGCCAGGAGTGAGTCATCGAAGGGGAACGTTTTAAAACAGACAGAGCACGAGGGAACAAAGCTGTTCTGTACAAATTAATCTCAATACCAGCTGTTTCTGTCAGTGAATGAAAGAAATGCCATCACATTGCAAGAAATGTATACATTTATGCATTAGTACAACTTAGATTTCGATATTAAGTGGAAGAAGTTAGTTCAGTTATAGTATTTTGACTTAAAAAGTTAGAAACTACTCTAATATGTATTTAGTTATTTTCCTTTAAGTATTAGAAGAGTATCACTAGTTAATTTGTGTCATGGTGTAGCTTGTCCTGCTTTAACCAGAGTGAAGTAATATTTGGTAGATTTGAAGATGAGCGAAGGTTTTGCTCCGGTCTGCTGGTTTAGTTGTTAACTTTTGGATGTGTGTCTTGTCAGACAAAACATTGCTGAGCCATGACAGTACTCCAAAGAAACCAGCTGTGAGTTGTTTGGAGCAGACGGCTGTGTAATCCTTTAAATGTACAATGGCTAGCAGTCTCAGTATAAACTTATTCAAGGGAAGTTGACATAGCACCTGTTGAAGTCATCCGTGATTCATCTCAGTTACTCCGGTGACTACTGACTAGAATAATCCCTTAAGCACTTAAGCTCCATCTTGATAAGTAGCGTTTTCATATTGGAAAATAGGCAATTTCAAGACTGTGCTGGTCTAAAAAGGATTGGGCTGGATTTAATGCATGCACACACCTTTACTTTCTGTTAATGTTGCGTAAAGGGCATTTATTATTGTTTTATGATTAAGATTGCCTAATGTAAACTGAGTGCAATCTGTGGTTGTTTCCAGTCTCTTTCTGCTATGATTCCATGAACGGAGCTCATTTTTTTTTTTGACAGAAACTGTCGTATTAAAAAATATGAATATTTCCTTGGTGTAGGTACCAGATCCACACTGGCTTGCAACACTCCATCATCCGTCCTCGTCAACCCAACTGCTTACCTCTGGACCAGGTTACTCTGCCCCAGAAGCTGCAAGAGGCAGGCTATGCCACTCACATGGTCGGTAAGTGGCACCTGGGCTTCTACAAGAAAGAATGCCTGCCAACACGTCGAGGGTTTGATACCTACTTCGGCTCATTGACGGGCAGCGTGGACTATTACTCGTATGAGTCCTGCGATGGGCCAGGGATGTGCGGGTTTGATTTGCACGAGGGGGAGACCGTGGCCTGGGGTCAGGGGGGTAAGTACTCCACCCACCTCTACACTCAGAGGGTGCGCAAGATCCTGGCCACCCATGACCCCCGGCAGCCTGTCTTCATCTTCCTGTCCTTTCAGGCCGTGCACACACCACTGCAGTCTCCCAAGGAATACATCTACCAGTACCGGGGAATGGGTAACGTAGCACGCAGGAAATACGCTGCCATGGTTTCTGTGGTAGATGAGGCCGTACGAAATGTGACTTATGCCCTCCGCAAGTATGGCTACTACCAGAACAGTGTCCTCATCTTCTCCACAGACAATGGTGGGCAGCCATTCTTTGGAGGAAGCAACTGGCCCCTCCGTGGACGCAAGGGCACCTATTGGGAGGGGGGCATTCGTGGGCTGGGGTTTGTACACAGTCCCCTGCTGAGACGCAGGCGCCGTGTGAGCAAGGCACTGGTGCACATCACCGACTGGTATCCCACATTAGTGGCGCTGGCCGGAGGCAACATCTCAAGGAACGAGGGGCTGGATGGGTACAATGTGTGGCCAGCAATCAGTGAGGGCAAAGAATCTCCTCGTCTCGAGATTCTGCATAACATCGATCCACTCTACAATCATGCCAGGTATGGCTCCTGGCAGGATGGCTACCGCATCTGGAACACTGCTGTACAGGCATCCATCCGTGTTGGTGACTGGAAGCTGCTGACTGGGGACCCTGGCTATGGTGACTGGATCCCACCACAGATGTTAGCCAACTTCCCAGGTAGTTGGTGGAACCTGGAGCGTCACACAGACATCCAGAAATCAGTGTGGCTCTTCAACATCACAGGAGACCCTTACGAACGCTACGACCTTTCGAGTCAGAGGCCAGATGTTGTCAAGCAGTTGCTGGCACGCCTGGCTTACTACAACCGCACTGCCATCCCTGTGCGCTACCCGGCAGAGGATCCCCGGGCCAACCCTGAGCTCAACGGAGGAGCGTGGGTGCCATGGGCGGGCGACGAGGAGGAAGACAACTGGGACGAGATCTACCACAAGAGGACAAAAACCAAGAAGTGTAAGATTTGCAAGCTAAGGTCTTTTTTTAAGAAATTAAACACCAGGATTATGTCCAACAGATTATAGACAGACATTTTTGATATGGTTCTCTCTCATTGAGTGTATTGAGTGTCTCAGCTGATTTAATCAAAGTTCATCTAAAGACAGTTCCTGACAACAGGCATTTTATGAGCCGGCTGTGTGTTTTGTAGGGCTTTGTAGGAGTCATATTTATACTAGTGTTTACACTGAAGTGATTTTGTTGTGTTTGTTGTTCTGTTTCTGTCCTCAGTTTTCAAGTGTCATTTTGATTTATTGCTGGATTCTGGAAAGCAAAAAAGAAGTAGATTTGAGGGGTGAAAAAACCTAATGGCTGACTACCTTAACCAAAAGCAATATATCAGTGGAGGTGAGGCTCAAATTGCAGAAATACTGTGGAATCAGGTCTTGGCTTATCAGAGGTTTTGCAGTCAGAATCACATGCAGACTCCTCTGTGAGGCTTCTAACATGATGGTCAACATTTTGTTGGGGACTGATCCATACTACCTGGAGCTCATGGAGGATTCTCCTGCTGTGGGTGGACTTACATATGAGTAAAACTTTACCATCTGTTATGTGATCTTCTGTCTGTTTTCCTGAAACATCCAAATGGAAACAATGTGTCACAGAACATCTGCTTCCGGCTCACCTCCCAGCCAGTTCATTGTTTCGATATTTTGAGAAGCGATGTAGTCAATCCAAAATACAGTAAAATGGTACAATGTCCATGGTTAATTTTTTATGACTTGTTGCAAAAGTTCGCCTAATGCCTCATTTTGTGTCTGGTATTATGCTCCAGAATACTAAATCATGCATCTGTTCAGCATTTTTATGTACCATGAAATTGAACTTGTAGGCATTTAGCACTTCTTAAAATATATTTTTTCTGAAGCATATATATGGCACAACAAGATAGTCAGAAAGTCAGCAAACACAAACAAAAACCAGTCCAAGTCAATTTTCGCTAACCAAAAGGGATCCCTGCTGTTTCTTTAGAAGAACCGTCCGAGTTCAGTCATTGAGATGGTGTACGATGGATTTTACCACAATGCCCTGAAAGCATGGCATCCACCGTTTCCCACTCTGGAATGTCTCTGGATCTAGTGGCTTGTTTGAGGCTTCAGTCCGTGCTAAATGAAAGGCTACAGCGTATTAATGGCATCGCATCACCTTCAATGAATGTGGGGTTTGGGTTGCACCACTTGACTGTTATGAAATCTTCTACAAAGGCACACTAAACTTTCAGTTTTCTCTGAACTACCCGCAGCTTATTCTGATTTTGAAGTTAAATGTGTTTGAACTCTTCATTCTTTTTTCTGTTACTCCATCAGAATGGAGTATTCATGTGGCATG
This sequence comes from Gymnarchus niloticus, assembly GCA_009936485.2. Classification (NCBI taxonomy): domain Eukaryota; kingdom Metazoa; phylum Chordata; class Actinopteri; order Osteoglossiformes; family Gymnarchidae; genus Gymnarchus; species Gymnarchus niloticus. Next base: position 7,635,104 of record JAACJT020000002.1, on the reverse strand, counting down.
TCCTAATGTAAAAACTAGTGCTGAGACCAATGAGGCTTCACAACTTGTGGTGGGCAGGAGTATCTTGAACCAACCAATCAATGCTGGTGCTAAATTGCTAAATGAAGCTTTAAAACCCATGGTGGGTGGGAGTATCCCAAGCTACCAATTATGAACTCACCAAATCTGAACTAATCAATCAATCCATGGGATACTTTCACCCACCTTGGGTTTTGAAGCCTCGTTTGTCCCATCACTAGTAAGAACACAATGATTTACACCTTGTGGATCATTAAGCAAAGCTGAATGCTTTCAAAGTCAACATTTTCCATGCAAATGGAGTGGGGGAGCTCATTATTGAGCTTAAGTCTCAGCAGTGCCTTTTCTGTTCATTTCTTCCCAACGATTGATGAGGGGAAACTTTTCATTCAGTGCGTTTGAATTTCATCAAACCCTGGAAAAAAGTACCTCCAGGCAGCAGCTGTTTGAAATGAGTTCTGTTAATAAATTTTATCAGCCTGTAACTGGAACATGCACAGTTTTTTTTTTTTAATAACAAAATTAATAATTAGATGTGTCTGTCAATGCAAGGAAATGTCAACACACAAACTGAAGTATGGGAAAGATAAGTGGAGAAGCTTGTATAAGAACCACATGCTTTCCATCACCTCAGTGTGTCCTAGCAGGGGAAAGAAATAAGAATTATGCTCATAAGCAGGGCCAGAGACCCAGTGCTGGGCATATCGACTGAGCGATGCTGAGGAAGGCAGTTTGCTGTGCATCCCTTCAGAAATCACTGTGGTTTGGCTGCAGAGTGAGGCCCTTTCCTGCACAGACACTGGCAGTGCAGCTGGCCTAAGTTAGACCGCCTGCTCTGCCAGTACATCTGCCTGCCCGGGGGAAACCTGGCAGTGAGATTTTCCTAACACTTCCCTCCTCCCAAGACCAACTGGCTCAGGCGAGAGATCCTCATCTGACAGATCCCAAAGACTAGGGTGCCATCCCATGTAGACCCGGGTACAGGGCAAGATGGAATGGGTCCCTGCACATTAGCCAGATGATTTATGCAGACATACCCATGTGAAACGTCACAGTGAATTTCTAAAGGACATCAGCTTTGCATTTCGGTAGATAACCCATTTAATGTCACCGCTTTTTTCTTCAGAAAGGTCACTGTAAGAAGCTCCTATGGACCAAATGTCTCACCTTAGCCATGCAGTTGGTTTAAGTCAGTATGATTGCTTTTGTGGCCACAAATGATTTGTGAGATATGGAGTGTAATACCTTTATCCATTTATCTCCTCTCTCAGATGCATGCAAGGTTTATCTGCACATCAGGAAAACACGGCTCCCGCACTGACTTTGAAGTGTCAGTGTGGATGCATGTTTGTTTTATTACTAAACTGAGCACTGATATCTTTCTTGGAATGAAAGACAGAAATGCAGTAAACACAGGAAAAATTAAGCCTTACTGGCTCCATGCTTTAGTTTAATGATGTTATTTCAACAAAGATTTTTATGTAAATGGAGTAAACATTGTTCGTGAGCCCCACCTCTTAAACATGGATCAAAACATGGATCTGGTGTTGGTGTAAAATACGAAAAACAAATGAGATGGCTTTTAAAAGTATGCATATTTTGGTACTGGTTTGATTTTGTGAAATCAATACTTAACCTCTGTCAGATTGACTGGGATGAGCAGTTGGAGAGGTCTAGCTGGTCAAAATGTGGGAATAGAGCCAGGCTTGTGGAGAGGTGATGATGATGTGCCAACACCACCATCCAAATCCTGACAACAGAGTGCGTTTGAGCCAAGAGAAAGCAACGGGAGTCAAAACTGGCAGAGCAGCTGGCACTGGGAGGGCAGAAATATGCAGAGAAAGAGATGAAAAAACACAAGCTGGAAGAAAGCAGGAAACATTACATATATCTGGAGCAAAGTAAATTAGGATACGAGATCACTCTCACTGCTTCTTCCAAGCGAATTTCCATTTTCTGTCTAAAAAGGTATGCTTGCGTTCAACACCGTAGAAACGGTGGAAGAACGTTTTTGAAATGTTTAATTAAGGCAACCCCATTCCCACTAGTGATGCGTCCTGTGCGATTTTAAATCACTTAAAGCCAAATTTCTCGGAATCCAAAGAGAAGGGGTCCAGACAGTAAGCTGAGAAACACTTAGTCACTCTTTCATTATGTGACTTAATGGCTTCCTTTGTGATCTTTAATACGATGATCCAGGGATTTACAGGCCTAGAGAACATTAATACCTAAAGGCTGAAACACGGGGTCATAGCTCGTGTTAAATTCCTGTTGGTGTTCATATATTTTCTGATAAACTGAGGTTTTTTGAGCTTCTTGCTCACTAGGGGAATGCTGTTTGGTCACTACCTTCATCACTCCTGCTTGCTGTATACTGAGATCCCACACTGTGGGCCAACATGCCATCTTTGCTGTAGCCTACCCTGCAGTGTTATTAAACATTGTGAGGTTCCGCTGGTGGACCTTAAACACTGCATTCCCTCATTTTATGTTCCAGGTTATTTTTTTTCTTTTTTTAATTTTATGAGATGGAAACCTGGAGGGTTCCCAAAAGTGTTCTTTAAACTAATTCAGATGTTTGTTTTTTATCAGTGTGGATAGTCATGTTAGGATGGATTTTGTGACTTGTAGAAATGTTAGTTTAACCTTAAGAGATACAAAATGTGTGTGGCAGGATGGTGTGTGTTTGTCCATTGTGAATCAGTAAGACAGTAAACAATTTATCTAAAAAAATAACCAAGCATACAGTGCTGAGGCATAAGCTGTGAGATCATGATCACTTTACTCAAGTTAATTTGCTTTATCAGCAATTGCATCCTAGCAAGACAGAGTAATACATGTGATCTGCGATATGAAATTTAAAGAATCCTTATTTAAAATCCAATTTAATTCAATATACAATCCTGAAAATCAGCCGCCCCACTTCACTTCTGTATGACATCACACATCAGGCTAGCTCCAACAAGCCTTGAGACTGTAAAGATAACATAAATATTCAAAAATGTGGCATTATTTGAGCTCTTTTTCCTATTCTTGTGCATGATTTTTTAATGTACAATAATTCATACAATAAGACTTGCCTTTTTTGTCTGTTTTTCTCCCTTTATTAGTGTCCTGTGACATGATATGTATGACACGTGCATTTTAACACTCTTCCATTAAAATATTATATGCATAGGTTAAAAAAATGAATTGTAAAAAGAGCCTCAAGACAATGTTAACAAATCAACGCATGTTTGATTTTAATTGATTTTAACTGCATCCCTTGAAATGGGATTAGTGTCACTATACTCACACAGCAACAAAAACTGAAAGATCAAACTGAAAGTCATTTTCTTTCCATTACAGATTCACCTTAGAATTTGAGTATGTATAGGATTTGAACTAAGATTTTTCATTTTGCTGAAGACCTGGCAGATAGAAAATCCAGCTTGAGAGTGTTGTTGAAATATGCACAGATCTGTTTAAAGGTGCAGAGTATTATTCAAACATGTAGAGATTTGTTGATACATCCAGAGTATTGTTCAAATGTGCAGTTTTGTTCAAACGTGCAGAGTTTTGTTCAAATGTGCTGAGTACTGTGTTTCTCTGAATGTCCAAAATGATTGTGTACCTTGTGCATATTAACAGATGGATCTTTCTTCGGCAATAAAAAGGAAAATGAGAACCAGGATTCTGTCTTACTTCCTTATATAATACACAGATAACTATCCTCCTGACCACACATGGCTCAGACGATGGAGCTCATCAATAACCTTATCCCATCTTTAATGCATTTTGCTGTGATTGGGTCAGAAATTCCCTGCAGCATCTGGATCCAAATGCAGAATGTGAGTGAGAAGCATGTCATTTTCAGGCTTAAGCTAAACACGGCTAATTCATTTCAGACCACTCACACTTATACACCCCCTTCTCAGTCTGATTGCCTTATGCAAAGTTATTGATGATGTAAGCAACTGAACCAGGGTGATTTATAAGAGCCTACTGACAAAGAAGTAGATCTGAAAGCAGAAACACTTGCAGTGAAGACCACATAGGGTACAAAAATCTGGGTCTCCTGCTGGTTAAGTGACAGGCCGTTTATTTCTGAAAACTTGTCCAGAGCACATATACTCTTTGATGCTTTTTTCTCCAGCAGACAGCCTTGAGGATAGCTCATACTCCCTATTGTTTGTGTGTTTGTATCAGTGGGTGCAATGTGGATGTTTGCCAATAGAAAGCAATGTCCTGATTCCATGAAAATAAAATCTGGAACAGAAGTAATGTTTTGATTTGGATTACACAGGGAATACATGAGTAGAATAGGTCTTTGCCACCTACTGTAAGTGTTGTCTTAGTATGCAGTGAAGGCACCATGGTGGTGGCCATATTTAGTATTCTCTCAACTCCAGTCTGGCAATCTTGTTTTCCAATATCATGCTTCTTTTATTGTGGGTTAATGTTACTGAGTACAGTTCTAAATGCCGGCAGTGAAAGTCAGCCATGATTTCCCATTGATCTCGACAATTTTTGTCAGGTACAAGCAAATGGCTACCTGTGCACCAGTCTGAGAAAAATTGCTTAAAGGCAGGTGTCTTGAACAGAAGTTTTGATTTATTTGGTGTTTGTTGTCCTTTAAAAATGATCCTTGGAGAAGGAAACATTTGGACAGCAGGGTTCCTGGTAAGTCTCTTATCACTCTCCTGGCATACATTGGGAGTTCTGTGCTGGTGACATGGAGCGAGTGAATATTGGCCACCTCTCCCTTCTGTAAACATTGGCAGAGGCAGCACTCTGTGTGTGTCTGTGCGTGTGCGTGTGTGCTGCATTTGTTCTCAGGGAGGGCTTGCCTTCTGGAATCTGTAATCACTGTTGACACAGCACTCCCGGTTGCCTCTTTGGGCTCTGGAATGGGAGAGGGAAGACATTATGAGAAATAAACCAATTTGGGTGGAGGGAGATTTTCTGTGTGATTGTGTGTGTGTGTGTGTGTGTGTGTGTGAGAGAGAGCGAGAGAGAGAGCGAGAGAGAAAGAGTGCATCAATTGACTACAATTAACAATAATTCCCTTGGACCTCAACAGAACTATACAATGAAACATATTATTGTTTTAAAAAGGTTGGCTGTCTTGACACATTCTCCTGTCCCTGCACAGGAGTTACTGCAAAAGTCATTTTTTTATGATTAACAAATTGAAATTGAGTATTCAGCGTGAGTTTCACTCACTCGCCTCTAATCCCTTGCCCCCCCCCCCTCTCCGTAGAGGTTGTCATGGCTTTTTCTTCTTGGTCTGCCTCTCTGAACATTGTATAGCTTTTATCTTTAAAGGGATCAGCTGACATTTCACATCCCCATTCCGTGTTTTCTTAAGACAGAGCTCCCTTTTCCCCCAAAATGGTCCAGCACATGCTGAGAGCTTGGGGCTACAGTAAAGGCACCTCAGTTTTGTACATACAACTGCGAAGGCACATTCCCAAATGTTCGTGAATAAATCATCTGTAAGTCAAGTAGTATGCCAAGCTGCATATGCAAACAGCACAAACACAAAGATATTCTATGTGCACTCTGTATGCACATGTGCACAAATGTCAAAAAATTACTAACGCAAGCATTTTACACAGAAAAACTGTTTCCCAGTCATTAATTGTCAAAGTATTAAAACTTATGAATGAAATTAATAAATGAAATTGTCATGATTTACAGAAAGTTTTGAAATTTTGATCAGCATTCACTTGAAATAGCAAAATCATTACAAGATTGACCAAGCTGCAATACCAATGGTTAACACTAGGTAGCAGTAGCAAGCTTTCAGGTTTGTTTTCAGAAGTGAAAAACTGTTTATCCATCAATTGAAATGTCAAGAAGAAATGCTTAATGTACCTTATAGTTGTAATTTCTCACCACAAGGAAGTCAAGTCCTCTTGCAGTTGCAAGCAGAGGTATGGCTATGTGAGCATTGCTGTCGCAAGGTTTAATTTGACTAAAGAACATTTTTTAAACTGGAAGATGTGCTGAACTCTGTAGAGCATTGGCTTATGGTGCCTAAACGCCTGTCCAAGAGGAAGATACCCATTTGGAACTGTTCCTTGTAGGTCCTAAGTCAATGCCTGGTCATGATCTCAACACCGAAAATACAGTATTAATCATAACTGCCTGAAGAGAGTAGACAGGCAGCATGAATCCCAGATGATGGAAAGCCCAGGACTAATGGAGGACTGCAAAAGGAAAAGGTTTGTGGCTTCTAGCACTGTCATTGGAATTTATTTAACTGTTATCTGAGTTGTCACAACAGCTGTGGCTACAAGGAAAAAAAGTGTCCTTGTAACATATGATTTGATTACCACAGCCGGAGTGGCAGTGAAATGTTTCAGACCTGTACATCTCCTAGGCAAAAACTACTCAGAGGAAACCAAACCAAAGTAGGAGGGAAGGCAAAACAGACAGGAGTCTCTGGATGATACTTAGCTTTCCAGGGATGCCAAAGACAACGCAGCACATAACAGTGCTCCAGAGTTCTGAATGGGGGATGGGAAAACTCATGAAGTCTTAACAAGATTCCAGCCTTGACCGGTGCATGCTATTTCCTGCAGCTCCGTGGCTTGTCGGCAGTCATTTGTCTGGTTGACTTCTCCCAGGTTGGACTGAGGAACAGGCTTCCCCATGTCGGATCAGCTTACTGTGAGCGATTAGCATGGGGCACAGTGCCGCAAGGGGATAAAAGGTATGAAAATCACCCAGTCGCTGCCTCATCAGCTTCTTTGATCAACACTTGACTCTCTTTCATGTTTTGGAATGAGAGCTTATGGATGATGAGGGTCCTTCCAAGACTGGGCTGTCTCTGCACTGAGAATGACTATTTGATCATCTGATATGAATAATCTATGATTAAATGAATGCCTTTTGAGAGATCGCTTATAAATAAGGATTGTCAGACTGTAACCAAGAAAATGAAATACTGAGAAACTGTAATCTGGTAATCAGTGCCATAGTGTGAGTGTGTGTGAGCTCTATATTGCACTGGCATTGTCCTGGGTGTGTCTCTGCCTTGTGCCCAGGACAATGATTCCATAGACTCCAGGCCAACCCTGTGACCCAGTACTTGAAAGGCAGTCAGAAAACGGATACATGGGGATTTTGTGTGTAATTACACCAACATACCTTCAACATAAATTTTAACTTTCTAGCCTTATGTAAACTTTGAAGGTAATCAATGATTAGGGATTGGCCAAATACTGATTAATTGGCTGTGGGTAACTTTGTGTGTGTGTGTGTGTGTGGGTGTTCCATTGTGGCAATGTGTGTATGTGCGCTTATGTTCACTTATGCATGTGAAAATGAGCCAGTGCGGCGTACTGTGTGAACAAGTGTGTGACTGGGGATGCAGTTGCCATGACAACGAGCTGTGTATTCTAGAAGAGGGCAGCCGGGATTGGAGGAGATACAGGCGGCTGGGCGGGCCCGACAGACCTGTCAATCACCCAGCATCCCCCCACCTCTATTTTTACTCTGGAGATTGGAAAAGTGATTTAGAAGCTCTGTTCAGAGTGTGCTGTCTGCTCAGACCTATCTACGTCTCTCACAAAATAGAAGCAGAGCAGTAGCAAAGATCTGCAGAGCCTCCACATCAAACCCCAGCATGGCCACCATCACCTGCACTCGCTTTACTGACGAATACCAGATGTTTGAGGAATTGGGCAAGTAAGTGTCTTTCATGCACTTGTATCGTTTCATCACTGAATTTGAAACGGAAGTGAGATGGTATAAAGTGTACTACATCCACCGTGGAGGATAAAAATGTGGCAAATTGTTTGAGATGATCTCTTTGTTCTACTTGGCTGACTGACATGCTTTGCCTAACTAGAGTTAAGAGGAATCAGGGTAGTAAGATTATTACAGAAAATGATGCTCGATGTTATGGCTGTACCTGGGACCATGCTTTCATAATGAGGATAAGAGTTTTTTGAGCCGAGAAGTTTGTGATGTGCAAACTGAAGTCAAAGACAGAATGAGAGCAAAAGAGACAGGTTACTGAAAACTGCTGGGAAAGAAACAGCTAAAAATAAACATCATTTTTATTAAGGCGCGTGCTTGTACTTGTAAAGGAGACATGATGGGAAATATTTCAAATGAAGAAGGTGCTCCACTATTAAATAAGTTATGACAAATATATAGAGTAATTTTGTTAACTTTGGAAAGGATGCTGGCAGCTTGTAAATGATATCTGGGTTATGCAGGTGAAGTTTGGTAGAATGAAGAGACTTACCATGAGCTACTCTATGGGTTATTGTCATTCCTAATCCAACTTTGTCAAATTCCATACCCTGTGACCCAAACTGAAACCGAAGATTAAGATTAGGAGTAAAGGATATGCGTGTGTGTGTGTGTGTGTGTGTGTGTGTGTGTGTGTGTGTGTGTGTGTGTACATGTGCCCAGTGTGATTGTATTCTGTTGGGAGAGGAGGTGTGTTTGTAGGCATACAGTACATCTGTGTTCTCAAGATTAGTCAGTTAGGTGTGTCTGTGTGCTTGTGTATGCAGACCCAGTAGGTGTGTTTTGAAGATTGTGTTGAGGGATGTGTGTGTCTACACAGAATATGTGTGTTCATGAAATATGATAATACGATCTGTGTGTGTGTGTGTGTGTGTGTCTGGCTCAGTCCTAGGGCTGAAATGAATAAATGAAGTGATTTTCCCTGGCACTGAACAGTTTGTCTCACATAGGCTTCAGCCCTTGTAATATGTGAGTAATAGGCAATAATTCCACCTAATTCCAGTCTGTTTTCTCCCCCTCCCACTGGAATAGAACAGAGCACAGAGGGGACGTGAACAGCGTCAGACCCTGGCTGGCTCCAGCTCCTCCATGCTACACCCACTCTCTCCCCTGTGGCCCACGCCAGGCACGGAGTACTGCTTATGTAATTTGATTTGGGGGTGGCAATCCAATACACTTAAACTAAAATATTTCATAACCAAACGTCCTCCGAGCTGTCACATGTCGATCTCACGAAGGCAGTCGATGCAGCTGCATCCGCTCGCTCTCTTCCGTTTCAGACTCGCTACCCAAAGCCGTCGAAAGTAGGAAGAGGCACAATTTTTTTGTTTTGCTGTTTGAGATTTAACACTGCAGTGTGACATTCATTGTTTGAACAGTGTGATACCTATTAATAAAAAAAATGACAGAGAAACCAAAACCTTAGGATAACCATGTCGATCTGGGGGAAAGACTCTTCTCTGTCTGCTTTACCCCTAAATCCTCCTGGCCATTGACACACTCATTACACCCCACACACATTACAGTCTGTAATTTAGCTGGCTACAAAATCCCATACATCAGTCAAACTGCTTTCCTGGAGAGAGGATTACCTTGTACATGGTGCTGTTTCAAGCCACTTTAGTTTCTTTTAATTTTCTTTTCTGTAATTGACTGGCAAGAGTTTTCACATTGTCCAGTAAATATATCCAGATCACTTAATCCATGATTTTCTTATGTTTCTGTGAACTAAGGAACATTCATAATAGCAGCTCAATTAAGAGACTGCATAAATGTTTGTAAAAATGAGAATGAAACCCTGCTGTCCTGCTTTCTGAGGGAATACTACGGGCTTTGACTCTGAGAAAAACAGCTAGCACAGTTAAAAAGACTGAGGAAATATATCAGTCTTGTTACACATGAGACCACTGAGTAATATGACAGAGGTGTGGGCTATTGTCCATTTAACATCAATATACAACCTCTATATAGCTTGAGGCTGGGAGGGAAAGACAAAAAGCATCGCTGTCTATTTACGTCAAAGCTGTATCAGATCAAGCAGACCCTGGGACTTCAGTGAAAGCATATGGTCAGTCGTTTTCCTTCTCATTAGTGAGTAGGGAGGCTTGGCCAGTGAGCTGTGTTACTGGCCGGCCTGCCAGGTATGTATGGGGCCCTGCTGGAGAGCTGCCAGGAGTAGCGTACCCTGTCACCGGCCCCTCTGACAGGGCCCTGAGCAAATGAAACGAATTCGCCAACAGCTTGAGCATGACATTGGACAAGTGTCCCACAACAAGGACCAAAGGTAGCTAATTATGAATATTATCAAACATCCTTCTGGGCAGTCTGCAGATCCCTCACTAAAAGTGAACTTCTGGTAACAGTTACACTCCGATTAAATATGTAAATTGCTTTCATTTGGCAGCTGTTCTCCACTTACTTAAAGCAAAGATTTACTAATGATGCTGGGAATAACATGCGACCTGCAGAGAAAATAAACCAAAAGCACTCTCATGTGTACATTCATCCTCTGCTTTCATCTCATTTCTTCCCAATACCAGATTAGCCATCCTATCGTCTCCCCAGCCCTGTGAATGCATGTTCATTTGACACACATAGACGTAGAAGCAGACATTCAGTACATATCAACACACACACGCCTCCATTTGAGATGGAACCACAATCAAAAATCTCTTTGTCCAGAAGATGCAACGCTACCAATCGGAAAAACAGACAAAGGAACGGAATTATTTCAAAGGATGAGCCAGAGATTCTATACTCAGAATATATAGTTATGGTATTAAACACCTAAAGATTATTTCAAAGGAAGACTCTCGGCAAGATTTACATCTTTTTCGGAAATTGAAGACGGCAAAATTTGGATGTAACTTCCGCAAACACAGAATGATGCCGTTTACAAGGTAGCTCATATCTTACAAAAAATTGAAACTTACCCATATACATCTTTTAACATCAAAATAACTGAAGTCAAGCACTTTGGTTAAAAAGCACCAAACTATTGTCTCACAAGCCTCAGCCTGCATTATCCCAAATTACTTACCTCTCACGCAGTCCCTAACAGGTACTTCCTACACCATATCTGGCTTTGCTCAGACATAGCTTTGCTCTACATTCAAATTCCTCATCAAGTCACTTATTGGAAGAAGCGTCTCTGCCCAAAAGGAAAGAGGAAGTTGTAGAGAGATCTCTGTTTTCTGGTCCAATTATCCATGATCAAAACAACATTCTCAGAAAAAATAGCCTTTGAAAATTTCACAGAAAAAATCTAATACATCTAAAAAAAAAAGTGCCTGCAGAATTTTGGAGAGTCTCTCCGTCTATTTCAGAAAACAATGAAATGAGATTACAAATAAGCTAACCTGCTTTTTCGCTTGAATTCAGTTAATCACAGATCTCGTCTTTTAAATGATACTGGGAGTAATACTTCATGAAGTCGAAGTTGAGGCATTCAGTGTTCCTTTTAGAGTTAACGTTGCACTTGCCTAAGCTGGAATCCATAACACATCTTGACATCTTGAGTGCTTTTAGAAAAGCAAAAAAAAAACAAATAAGGGTGGAGAAGATGTCAATATGAAAAGAAAATCCTGAATAGAATTAAAATTCATCTGAATAACTCCAGGTCATGGCTGAGTGTCGATTCAGAGGGTTTTTCTTCCTCTGTTTTTTTATTCCTAATAGGTTCATTTTCTCAATGTGCAATGTCTTCCTTTCTTTTGTTTCCCAGGGGAGCCTTTTCAATAGTCCGAAGGTGTGTGAAAGTGTTGTCGGGACAGGAGTATGCTGCCAAAATCATCAACACCAAGAAGCTTTCCACCAGGGGTAAATATTCGTTCTCAGCACACTCCGTGTGTAGTGCAACACTCCAGCTATCTCCTCCATCTATACCATCATGGAGAGATGTTTTTGAGGTCACTGAGTATTTGGGTGGCAGTTGATCCTTTGACCTATGTACAGCATGACAGCAAAGTGTTAAGTCCTCAGTCATAGACATATCATCAATAATAATCTTTAAATTTACATATAGGGCATCTTTGAGAATGCAATGAAATGGTTGAAATAAGTAAATTAGTAATTAGAAACGAAGGAAACAAATGCCTCACAGTTTGCCATCTGGTGATTAGCTATTTTGTTTATTGCATGGCTAATTTGAAAAAGCCTGTCTCTGTGCTCTCAGAAGTGTTTGTACACTGCAGCCTTTCTCAGACTCCTGTTTGCTCTTTGATTGCATTGGGCAAGAAGGGCATCTCAGCACCCTATCATCAGAGCAGATGGAGAGCCTGTGTCTTCTGTCCAAGCTTCCCGAGCGAGTCTCTGTGGGGCAGCTGAGCAGAATGGCAAAGGACGCGTCAGTGTAGGATCTCACAGGGCATCCATCTAAGGCTCATGGAAACAACATTTCTGGGATGGGTTTTCAGGTCCATGAGGAGTAACTTGCCAGCTGCAGAGTTTAATGTCGATGTATGTAATGGACGATTTTGGCCCCATTTGCTTGATGCCTGTTGTAGTCCACCCATACACAACAGGCTGGCAGCAAAGATTTTGCTTACTATGTGGCAGTAGCTTTAGGAGTTAGATAACGGCCCTACCATTGTGAATGCTGCATATCTTCTTGACTGAGTTGGTCAAGAGCACCGCATAAGCCTAAGTACACTTTGCCTGTATTATCTTTGACCTTGTGTTATTTGTAATTTCTCTGACAAGAAACCAAACTGAATATGGGAGAACAACAAAACCTTCAGGTCACTTGAGTTTAAAGTAACATAATTGTTAAATTCTGACCTCAGACACAGTTACAATATGGACGGTGATTGTTTGTCAAAGTAGTCAAAGGCATACAGTAAATGCAGCCACTGGGGGCTAGCTGACAGCTTTTCTCAAGGTTTAAAACATGTTGTTTGCTGTCTGAGAGCCTGTCGTATTTCCACCATAAGGGCCTCAGTTTGACAATACAGGAGAAACACAGTGCTGCATATTCTCTGGTCCACTGACCTCATCTCTTATATGGACGGTATGAAGGGTCTCGGACTACTTAGTGTGCTTTCTCCTGAAAGGGCTTGGAAGAAACCGCGCTTACGCTAAAAAGTGAAAGAACTCGTTTTATAGAATTAAGCAATGATAAAAACAACAGTTATTGAATAAAGATGCTTTATTTAATTTGTGGCGAAATACAGTGGTGGATGGGTAGCCTCCCCAATGGTATTTTAATATTATCAGCAGCATCCACTCCTCACATTTAGTTCCTGGGCACCTAGTTTGCATGTGGTGGTGGGTTTTGTGAGAGGAGTGTTTCCCAAATGGTATTGATTTAGTGGGGGACAAGCCAACCTCTTTCATTTGTTTGCAGCGCAGAGAAAACAAGAACATACATGTACTTTGCATACTGAAATCTTATGTTATCACTTTCAAAGAAATATACAGCAACAAAAAAACTATTTTATGATGGATTGACTTGTAATTTTTTATCAACTTTTCTTTTAATTCCTGGTGTTGTTTTCATCATTGGATTTTTATTTTACTTTCCTTGAATGCATTTCATGTTCAGACTTTCCAGTGCTCTGTAAGCTGGGAACGATAGTGGCTCGAGCTGAAGATAACGACCCTTATCTTGAGTGATGAGAGCACCCCTTGTGCAGGGAGGCAAGCTGTCTCAAAAGGGAAGGACCAAGAAAAAAAAGCTCATTTACTCCCAGAGGATAATGAATGTCTGGCTTATGAAGCCTTTAGATTGCTGGTGGATGGACACAAGGGAGCGATAATGGAGCCTGTAGAAGGGGGGATAATGAAGGCCTGGCATGCTTTTGTGGTGTATTATCTACCACAGCACAGGGACTGAGGGAGACCAGGAGGCACTGGTGATTCAGCAACGCAAGCACAGGAAGAAGAAAGAGAAAGAAAAAAATGGCATTATATAATACATAACTGCTGTTACATTTGTCAGTGAGAAACCCAAAACACAGGCTTGCCAACTTTGTCCCAATGACTGCAGTTAAGCTGTGACCATATAAAAAATATTTCTTTCGGAACTGCAGATGATGCTAGCCCAACTGATTCGTATAAAAATTTATGCCAAAAGACTAATTAAGAGTCCGAAAACCTTCAGGCTGTTCAGTCACAAAGAAACAATTTAAATCTTTACAAAGTCTTGTAGCACGGTGCTGTGATTGTGAGACCGAGGCTCGAACTGTGACAGCGGTGCAGCGGAGCAGCTGGTATTATACTTTTTATAAAATGCAAAACACATCTGGCGCGATTTACTTTAGGAGATGATATCTGTTTATATTCCTTTTTTAAACTGGCCAGATTATATACAGTTCCGTGCAAAAGTCTTGAGCCACCCCTCATATCTTTATATTTTGCTTGGAAAATGGAGCAATGGGTACAGTGATTTATTGCAACATCATCTGATTATCTGTAATCATCTGCACCTGTTTCTTCACTGGTTCATGCCTTAAGTTAGATGACTTTGTTGTGCTTGAATGATTCATATGTAGGTCACTGTGTGGCTTAACAAACAAGAAGCATTGCTCTGAAACCGGTCAGGTATGGAAACTGGACTGAAAATGAGAGCCAAAAATTTTGAAAGTCTTCAGGAAGCCTGGAGAACTATTCCTCTAACCTAGATTAAAAAAAATACAAGTCTGGCTCTTTGGAAGCAATATGTGAAGAAATGAGGGGTGGCTCAAGACTTTTGCACCGTACTGTACATTTAAGATGTAAAGGAGACAAGACATGCCTTAAGTTAGAGTGTTCTGTTGTAATTTTGCAGGGACATGCATTATTATGCACAGGAAGCTGACACCACATGAAATCCCTTGGTCTACACTAGTGATCCCTGAACAACCTGCTTTTTCACAGCTCATTCATCATCCAAGTAATTATATCTCAGAGACCCAATGGCGGTCCAAGTGTTTTGAAAGAGATGTGATCTAATTAATGTAGCTTCAACTAATGTGTTTCCAATGAGTTTGGGTGTTTATTTAGTGGCTGGAGAAAAATTTCTAACAAATGTTGACAATGTCCTGTGATGGTCTGCCATCTCATCCACGCTGTGTACCAGCCTTGTGCTCTATAGTGCCCGACATAGGCTGAGGCCACCCTGTGACCCTGACCGGGATAAGCCGTTATAGGATGGATGGATGGCTGGATGGATGGTTGGGAATGTTGCCAATTGTTTATAATTGTAGTAATGTGCAAAAGTCTTAAGCCACCAATGAAAATGATGCTTAAATTATATTTATATATATATAAATATATATATATATTTATATTGGTGTAAAACTATGATTTTATGTCTGCCAAAGTGTGTCAGCTTAGCCATTTCAAAGCCCTCTTCAAGTAACCACAGCATTCAGTATGTAGTAACCATTAAATGTACAGTACTCAAAGATTCTTGAACTTGACCACTAGCACATTTACTTTGGCTAATCAAAATCTCATAAAAATACTCAATTAATTGAGCTGGTGGTAAAATGTAATGAATTAATACCCAGCAGAAGAGGCTTAGAAACCAAAACTGTTCTCTTCTAGCCATCTGTCATTGCCCTCTGTAGTTTTGGGAGGTGGAGCCATCAGCCAAGGATGGTGAGGACACAAGTGCAAGTGCAAATGCGGTTTAATGACCAACAAAGAAATAAGCACAAAGCTTTGACCTGAACATAAGGGAATAAACTTGAAGCTGAACTAGACTAGACAAGGCTCTAACTGTAGACACAAGACACACAAACAAGCAGACATGACTAGGGCATTACCAGTCCAAGAACCAAGAACAAGACTAGGATATTAAAAACAGGACTGGTAATGCCCCTTGAAGCCTAAATGGACAATCATAACAAAACAAAACACAACTGACCAGAATAACACAACAGACCCTTCACCAAGACAAGAGGGAAACCTAAGCATAAATAATAATGGAACCAGGTGGGACACATGAGAGTAACCAGGGCAAAGTCAAACAGAATAGGGAAACGAGGACGATGGGCATACCCAAAACCCGGTCAATCCTTGGGGATTCAAACTGCTGGTTTAGATTTAACACCATCCAACAAGATATCAAAAACTGAGGTGTTTTAAAGACATTTATGCTACTTTATATTGTATTTAATATTCTAATATTAAATAGTGTTTTTTTCTGAGCAAATATATACTTACTATGCAAATATATGGCTTTAAACTGCCAATGGTTCCACTCAGTCACGTGACCTGCATAATGTATATAAAACCCAGGAGGAGCCTACCCTCCCATGTCAAAGCATTACCTTTACATGTATTTACATGTATTAACTTATTTAGCAGACACTTTTGTCCAAAGCGATGTACAAGTGAGGCAGTACATCACAACTCTGCAACTGTCAAGGAACCAAATTATGTACAAGTACTCTTAGGCTAAGCCTCCAATGACTCACCAGTAATAAGTGTAAGATAGTATGGGAGCTAGAACTATTTAAAAATATCATGATCTAACATTAAAAAAATCTATTCAAATAAATAAAACCAAGAGACTAGTAGGAGCTAAGTGCAAAATACATGACCAGAGCAACCAGCAGTGACAAATAAAACCTTTTCTATGGAAAACCCAACAAAGACAGAGAGCTCATGTGGGTCAGTGGTAATATGAAGTTAGCTGTGGTGTTCCCAGAAAAAATGAGTGTTAAGACATTTCCTGAAGGTAATTAGGGACTCTGCAGATCAGCGTCTTCCAACACCACACGTCAAAAAACTTCTAGTACTACACTTGTTTTATGTGGTGGAGAAGTCACCGAACAATATTTACTTGCTGACTGTAGGGCACAAGGTGGAATGCAAGTTCTGATATGTGACTCAGTTGTGGTGGGTACCATTCTATTATTGCCATTCCATTGATTGGAGCACCTATGGGGAGTCACTAGAGGGAAATGAGGAGAGGTGTTACTTGAATCCATTTTGGTTGAATGAATATCAGACATACTTCTGTATTTTAAATGATCTGCAGTGGTTTTACAACACATGTTATCAGTCCTGTTAGTACCAAGTTGTGGTAATATAGTCGTGAGATGACAAGTCTGCAGAAGATGGTGAGCTACCTTTTCTAATAGGGAAGGACTGATCTTACTGGTGTTATACAAATTAAATCTACATGCTTGGGAGATAGCTGCAATGTGGTCAGCAAAGAATCACTGGTCATTTATCGTTACCTTGAAAGAGAATGTTGATGATCCAAGCTGGAAGACAAGAAGAAGACAAGAATTTTCATTGTCAAAAGGTTCAGTTTGAGGGGGAAATCCCTAATCCAAGCAGCAATGTCAGTGAGGTGTGTGGAAATCTTAGCTGAGGCTTGGGTGTCTACTGGAAGGAAGGCAAGGTTGAAATAGATGTCATCTGCACAGTCATGGTAGGAGATGATTTACAGCTGGATGGGTGGATCAGAGAGAAGAGAGAGATGATCAGATCAGAGAGAATAAGATGGGGTCAAGAACTAAACCTTGAAGCACACTTGATATGATTTAGACACCTCAGCTCCCCAAAAGTCCAGGAAGGATCTCAGAGCAGTTCCCATGATCCCAAGCTGAGAGACGGTGGACAGGAGGATCTGTCATTTCACCATGTTGAAGGCAGGCAATCAAGAAAACAGTATAAGTCAACATTTGAACCTGGACTGGTGAGGAACCAGTAGGTTATTTTGTGGGAAAAGATAGAAACTTGTGTGAGGACTACATGCTCAAGAATTTTAGCCGACTGGTCTGTAGTTTTATATTTGTGATTGGGTGAGTGTGGGTTTGTTTAAGCAGCAGAGTTACTTCATGTAGTGTGAAACATACCAATCAGGAGCTATGTGTTGATGCTGTGAAGACAGACAGGCCAAAGTGTGGATGAGATAGCGGGAAGAAGACGAGAAGGGACAGGATTCAGGGGATCGTTGGGGTCTGTTAGGAAGGCAGAGCTTGGAGACACAGGTGTTAGAGGAAGGGGAAAACGGAGGTAGTCTTGGACTGTCCGTGGTGGGGGTTGTATGTGCATCCAGAGAAGTCAAAGAATATTAGGGTAGTAAAAAAGTACACAAGGTTAAAAAATTAGAAAACTGAAAGGAGAAAAAAACAATATAAAAATCCTTTGGTGGCAGTGTAGGAGTTTAGAAACTAGACTTTTGGCAGATGTGGTCTTCTGAACAAGCCATACCAGTGCATGGTATTTGAGAATTTTGAGTAAATACTCTCTTAAAAATGTACGTAGGTAATGTTTACCAAGGTGCAATGATAAAAAATATTATTACTATTATTATTGGATATCCATATGATGAACACATACAAGTGAAAAATGTTAAGATCTTGAGAGGTAAAATTCTTTAGGTTTAGGTTTTCCGTGAAGCCTGAGTCATGAAAACAGGTGCAGGGATGCAGTGATGATGTGAAAAAGGAAGAAAAAGCCACAAAGCCTACAAGGTCACATGCAAGGCAGCAGAGGATTAATATCCATGCTGCCCACAGAGTATGTGTGGGTGCATGTTGCCAGACAGCCAACGCTTTGTCAGCACTCGCCTCTGGATTGCCTGAGGTGCCACTGTGCTCCTTAAAGGCAATGTGGTCCATCAGTTTTCAGGAAAGAAGCTAGTGGTCATTTTATTACTTATTCCTCAATCATGAAGAGATGGAAAGGAGTAAACTTGATTGTGACATTGCTTGTTCAGTTTTCTTTCCTTTCTTAAAATGGAGCTGGTTTATAAAAGCATTCTGCTTGGATAGTCTGTCTTCCGTATTCCAGTAGAATGCATTTCAAGTGTTTCATGCTATCTATAAATTAAAACTCATTGGGGAGGGGAAAAAAATGTAAAATTGTGTAAACAAAGTGAATATAATGGAGACAATTGCCCTTTTGTTTCTTCTGAAAATAACATCCAAAGCAGGGAAATTGATGTAAATTAAGCAAAAAACAACAAAACAGTAAGTGAATGGTCCCACAGTCGACAAAAACGCTCACCTCACCACTGGGGGTCCTGAGCAAGGGTCCTACACCCCTGAGACTGCTCCATGTATTTTGTGATGTATCTGTCTCACTGTATGTCACTTGGAACAAACGCGCCTGGTAAATTAATAATTTCAAATGTAAATTACTAAGCAAAAGGGTCTCACCTTCACAAAGCCTAACTCTCAGGGTCCCTCAGATGCACGTAGGACGGGGCTAAATAGATTAAAGCCATTAGCCAATCTGTTGGCTGGCTGACCCATACATATTCTACTGAGGAAGGCAGATGACAAAATGGGGACAGTAAGGTTCAAGAAAATATTAACAGAACATTAAAAGTGACTCATGGTTGTAACTGGTTTGTATTATTTCTACATAAGTCCACTTAGTTGGAAAAGATTCAGCATAAGATAAGCATTACCTACTAATAGTGTCCAACAGTGTCAGACATCAACTTTTTGCTCCCTGTTAAGAGGTAACCCCTAATAATGTAATTTATAGCAGCAGAACAAGTAAAAACTCCAATAATGGTAATGTTAATACGAGGAATTATTTTAAAAATTTCACAATACCTTGGTGGAAAGATACCTTTGTATATGTATTTTATTTCAGAAGTTGCAACAAGCAAGATTAATTATGAATACTAAGTAAAATATTTAAAAAAGGATTTTCCTTTAAAACCATGTAGTACCTGCACACCTGTTTTGTAAATTGACGAGAGGTAAACACACATTCCTACATATTTCTAAGAGGTATGAATGTCAATGTGCCAAAATATGATTACTATACAGTATATTTTATTTATTCCAATTTGGACAATTGAGGATATCATCTAAAACATCATGTCGATATGAAATCTGAACCCAGTGTGACCAGGGCTTGGCTGTCTTAGCTGCTTTCTGATCTGGAAAGGATCCGGCCATCCATAGCCAATGTTTACCATCAAGCTGACTTGGGTTCATGTGCCCTGACAGACCATGAGGGATTGAATGTGTCAGTGGGAGACATGTGATATGGTGTAATGGGATGCTTGACTGGAGCCTCCTAAGTGGTCACCTTAAAAAAAAATACCTGCTGTATCCAACCTGTGTATGTGTCACCATTAACACGCAATGAGAGAAGTCGCTATTGTTTAATACAATAATCCACATAATTAACCATGAGAGCTGCCTTTATTATGAAAATCAACTCAAAAGAACATCTAACTTTGAATTGTATGTATAACCTTGTAAACACATTGCCAGGGTAAACTATTATTACATTATAATTTTTACTGAGCTGCAGACAAGAAGAATGATGATGAAGTATGAGCAAACTTGCAAGATGGGTTACGGTTGATGTGGTTGAACTGTCAAAAGTTGTTGAACAGTCCAGTTTACGTTTGGTGGCCCACAACAACACCAACACCTCACCTGGAGTTTGCGGTGCTTCATCTAGTTCTACACCCAATTTAATAGAGAGCACGGAGGATAGATTACAGTGAGGTGACTGGGGGCAAGGAAGGAGAGAGTAAGGCGAAGATGTGAGTGAGGTGCTCTGTGTTCCTACAGCATAAGCCTGACCTATTGGATATGCCTATATGAATATCATTTAATGCAGTTTTTCTCAGTTTTTTTCTTTTTTCAAATTTAGGTCTGGAGTTCAGCATGACTGCTATAAACTGATAGTCGCCATATGATAAGAAAATGCTGACAGATATTATTTTTTGCCTCATGTACAAAACCACCGGCATTAATGATGGCTCATTTTGAACGCGTTCTTCTCCTCATGGAGACAGAGATTAACTGTCTGTTCCAAAGACTGTCAGGTGCGGATGTCTGATGGCTTATGCATCTGTACAATACCATCGATTGTGTAACAGCCTCTATTTGGGAATAAATTTTCCACAATTATTTTTGCCTTGTCAGGTTTAACTGTGCAAAACTTGAACTGAATTGTACAGAAATCCTTGGCTGCCCCCTCAGGCTGTGGACAGGCATGCAGAGTAACAGAAGGCGGGGATAGGTTGTGCCTTTTCACTGTGCTTCCATTTAAAGCTGACATTGGGAGCATTTGTTTAGCTACAGAAATGGTTTAAAGCCAATGCGCTTCAGAAGCTGGTCAGTGCAAGCTTTTTGTTATAACTTGTTGGTTAGCTCCTAAACTGGGTAGTAGGGTTAGATCTGTTTAAAGAATGGGGGAAGCTTGATCTACCTTTTTATTCAGATCATCTTTATTTGCTTGGAATAAAAGCCACATGGACCAACCAATAATGCATCGTTATTAATCGAGGGTCTTCAGAGTCTGCTTGATTTTACACATTTCACTGACAGAAATAGAAGAGGCACATCCCAGATCTCCCCTATCTGTAATCCAGACAGGTTGCACAACAAGAGTATATAAGGGAAACATCTTTGTACTCCAAAGTCCAAAATATTGCATGGCAGCTAACTGCAAAGACTTGCCAGCTGAAGTCCAAAGCATAATAGTGACACTGAACACTTGAAAAAGGTCTTTAGGCTGAACTTTACCAGTAAAATATAAAATCAGAAACATTGGATAAAAGCTAGGGATAGGCAACATAATCATAACACTGACTCTAATGCAAGAAAATATGTAGTTACGGCTTTCAAAACCAGTTGGAGAATGTCACCTGCTGTAGTCTTTTGATAGTAAATGAATATGTTTGTTTGTGTTTGTGTGTGAATGTGATTGGTGAGCTGGTGGGACTTAATAGACATGCAAATAGACCTCACAGGGTAAACAACAGCTTTGATGACAAGAGGAAATCACAGTCTGCCCCCACGCCCAGTTCACCTGCTGTGCTACGAGTCATGATACAGCCACCTGTTGGTGGTAAGGACAGGACCTCCACTATACTGGCAATTAGGATCATGGACAGACGGTGTCGTGAAAGAGGGACTCCATGAAAAACTGTGTTTCCTGCTGCTTTTACTAGCGAAATTGTGTAGCTTCAGAGGCTACTGCAGAGTGGAAGGCCATTCCTTTCATTCTCTATGTTGTTTTAGATTAATATGTTAATTAGAGAGAATATATGGCTTGTAATTAGCATGGTTATCTAACAGTGATGCGTGTCAAAACGCAGACTGAAAAGAACATGTCAGAATCTAAGAGCATTGACTTATTTGTCACTTCAGAACGCAAATGTAATGAAAAACTGCCGTGTTTATGTAAAGGTTTCAAAATAAGACAATCTATCATCAGATTTTACACATATATGTAGTATATATAAATATCAGCAAAACACGCCAACTGTCATCTCTTCACTGTTCTTTGTCACATTTTGTTACATCAGACAGCTACGATTGCTTACTTCACTTCTTTGTTATAGTCCCCCTGATATAAAGATGCAGCTCTAGTGGGTGTTAAATTAATTGGCATGTACAGGGAGGAACGTTACTTTTCGGGGTTACCAACCGGGACACTATTCAACAGGTGTGAGTCGAATGAAAGCTTTAGAAGGTCTCTAAATTGGCTTTGTGACTATCCATTCACAGCAGTGTGTCAGTATCTTGCAGTAAGTAATATGTATGCTAGTTCTGTAATGTCTGAAATTCAATTCCATTTGGATTTTGGAGAGACCATTTCAAATCCTAAACGTGTGGAGCTGCCTGTGCACTGTCAGTGGCTCCCTGGTCCAGACGAATGGGATTAAGAAAACCAAAGGTTTAACCAATTTGAGTTATGGCTGCCCGGTGGCTGACAGTGCACAGGAACCCCACCCATCTGGAGTTTTTGAACACAAGTAGAACACGAGTGCCCCTCTGGTATTTTGACACGTGTGCTGTAGTGACACTGGAACAAAGATGTACATGCACAATATGAAGAAGGAGCACATATATGTTCATACTCATACATGCACTTAAACACATGAAGTGGAACACCTGTAATCTACTACCTGTTCCTATATATAACAGTAATCTGAATACGGAATCTTCTGAAGCATATACAAAGATGTCCTAACATCACTCCAATACGTCATATATCTCATCATACAGCTTGTATTTTAACTATTAGTGTCGTTTCTAAAAATATTCAAATGATGTAATATTTCTATGATGGTTCTTAGGGAAAGACGGAAGACAAGTTCAGTTTTTGAAAGAGATAAGAAATACCCTTAGGAGATATTAGTTTTTGGACAATCTAACAAAAAACCATTGCAGAGTGAACACTGCCAGGAGTTCCTTAGAACGCCCTGCCCACTTAATGGCATCACACTTAGGGACTCCCTTGCACTTATTGGCAGGTGGAAATGCTTTCACTTGTGTGTCACAAATGACGATGAATCATGATACATTTTCTTTGGAATTTTCCTTTTCCTTTCGGGGGCACAGAACCCACTGTGAGACCAAATGTGTCATTTTCCTTTCCTTCTCAAGTGACTTTAAGTGCTGATTAGAACCTTAATTTAGGTGAAGTTCTTTGCTCACATTCTAAAAATGCTGGACATTTCAACCACCGCAGTATCTGCTTACAGTTTCAGCATTCTTAGCTGAGGAACAAAAAGAACAGGTCGAGAGTTTCTGGTGTAGATCTGTGGGGTCTTTTATATCAGAAGCTGCATTCCAGAGAGCCTGGCAGAAGGAACCCCTTGAGAAACCGTCACTTCTGATGAGTGTAGCTCATTCCTGTCAGGCCACATAAGGGGAAGGAATGGCGACCTCCCCCGACGCACCGCCCGGCGGACCAGCGGGCCGGAGAGCGGGGGGAAGACGGGGGACAGGAGGGCGCGACTGGGGGGAAAATGGAGGGAGAAGGATGGGGAGTGGGGCTTGATGACTGTTTTTGCCGTTATTAAGGCTGAGTGGGGGGTGGGCGGGGTAGGGGGGGTGCGCGGGGTCCGGAGGGGAGGCTCTTCGGAGGTGGGGGGTGTGCTTGGCCTCGGAGTGTGGGACACGGCGGGGATCATTTTCGCTGGGGGGGGGTTTGCTTGGTCTCAGAGTGTGGAACACGGAGC
>JAACJT020000002.1:7540387-7602604 GCA_009936485.2 Gymnarchus niloticus | reverse complement strand
AACTAGGGATTCTAGTCGGTCTAAGAGAATGTCATGGTCAATAGTATCAAATGCTGCACTGAGATCTAAAAGCACCAACAAAGAAAGACAACCACGATCTGAGGCCATGAGTAGGTCATTAGTTACTTTCACTACTGCAGTTTCCGTACTGTGATATTGTCTAAACCCGGATTGAAATACTTCATTTACGCCACTCCTCTGTAGGAAGGAATCCAATTAATTCTATCAATTACAGTGCATTAATTCTATCAATTACAGCAGGGCCGAGCAGATTCTGGCAGTGATCTGTGGCAGTGGTACTATTTTGGATTATCTTTCTGATGCTAGTAATTTTATCATTGAAGAAAGCCAAAAAGTCATTGTTTTTGAGAGAGGTTGGAATCTGTGGGTATACCTCAGATTGATTCATAGTTAGCTTAGACATGGAATCAAACAGGAACCTAGCATTACTTTTGTTATTCTCTATCAGCCGGGAGAAATATGTGGATCTAGCTGTGACCAGGGTTTGTTTGTACTTTAAAATACTCTCTTTCCATGCTATTTTGAAAACCTCCACGTTTGATGAGCACCATTTACGCTCCAACTTTCTTGAGGCGTTTTTAAGTTCACAGGTATGGTCAGTATACCAAGGAGCATATTTCTTATCCTTAAGCATTTTCTTCTTAAGAGGAGCAACCAAGTCAAGACTGCTGCGAAGTGAGTGATCAGTGTTAATTGATACTTGTTCAAGCTCAAATTCATCTGTAGGCTTAACAATCTGGGAGAATGTCGGGGGAAGCCTGTAAGCACATATTGACTGTAGATAGGAAGACGTGTTCCTCAATCAACTCACTCCTTTTTGCGCTGAAACTCCCAAGTATTATGGGACAAATGAGGCTTCAAAACTTGTGGTGGGTGGGATTACTCTAAACTAACCAATCAATGCTGACACCAGCTTTGACTAGCAGTTCATGATACTCCTGTCCACCATGGGTTTTGAAGCCTCATTTGTCCCATCATTACTCCTACGAGTCAGCTCTGAGCAGTTGTGGTCACGTGGGGGAACAAGCAGCACAACTGACTATAGATAACTTTCATTGTGAGGCAACACTAGTAAGCAGTAAAACCACTTTAATGGCTTGTTAATGTATATGTCATGTTTCATTGAGATAAAGGGGATTAAAAAGACAGTGTTACTGCCATAAAGATCTTTGACATCTTTCTTCCTTCAGTTGCCTGAGCTGCCTGGATCAGAAACATAACAGGAGGCTCAGAAATTTTTGAATGACGAGAAAAGCAGTTGTCGATAAAAGGTACTGGGGTGACATTGATACCAACATCCCCAAAAATGATGTGTTTAAACGCCATATGAACTTTATATGAAAGTTACATGCATCAGGAGCCTGTCATATATACAGTATATATATTTATAGGGCAAAATTCACCTGGCTTACATGACTTTGGACTGTGGGATCCATACTGAGCTGGCAACATATTTATTGTTCTATTAAAGACTGGTTCATTGTGTGGTGAGAATCTAAATAGTATACATTGTTTAGATCAGGGGTGGACAACCAGTGTCTTGTGAGCCACGTGTGACTATTAGTTTGTACCTGTGTGTCTCTTCAATATCATGACTAAGAACCTGATATTTCTGTGGCTATAAAAATAAAACTCCACAGTTCAATTTTGTGAAGTCTGAGATTTTTCTACAATTTCTTAACATCAGCTAATAAGTGGAATTTCCTGCTCTTAGGAGGGACCTCAAATTAACATAATGTTCTATTAAATATAACCCTGGCACCTGCTTTTTTCCCCCGAACCATGTAAAGTATCCCAATAAATTGCCACCCCCACCTCTTTGTTCCTAACTGGCTGACCACCCTCATTTAGTTCCATAATATAAGCTGTTCTGATTCTATACCTTATGGCATCCATTTATCATCCTGGGTTCCAATTCCAGATTTTTCTTTTAAAAAATCCAACTCTTACCATTGAGCATTACATGTATTGAAGACTAGGTTTGTTTGACCTATGAAATCCGCTGAATGGCAAGAAAAACATGAAGTTGAAGGGATTTTAGTTTAAGCTGACACCAGAGTCAGCACAAACTGTGGCAAAACAGCTATCTCATCTTTCACTGTGCTTTTTCTTGCTGGTCAATGTAATAATACAGAGACCTTAGCTCCAGGGGTCCACAACTCAGGCCTTGAGATGTACTGTACTGCATTGTAATAAAAAGGTAAAAATTTGCATGCAAAAGAAAAAATTTGAGACAGTAGTCAGGTCCACACAGGTAATAGGCAACATATGAGGTCAGGTCCCAAGTTTGATCCAAGGTCACTCTGCCACTATCATTTTGCAAGGATATTGGTAAGTGAAGGAACTGGAATGACAGCATGGTTCACTGTCTCTCCTCGCTCATTGCCCACATCTCATGCACTCACTCTCCCACGCACTCTTGAAGAATTTTAATATTTCTCATTTGTGTGGCTGTAGGCGTGTGTATGTGTTTGTGTGTGTGCGTGTGTGGATCATGTTTATATTATGTTGGGGGACAAAATGTCTGCAGGAGGTAATAAAAACCTGACATTTTTATCTTGTGGAGACATTTGTTGGGTCCCCAGAAGGGAAAACTCAATTTTATAAAAATCTGTGAATGCAATGAAAAAACCAAAAGAGCCAAAAGTCTTGTATTATGCTGGTTAGGGCTGAGTAAGGGTTTGGGTTGCCCTAGTTAGGATTAGGGTGAGGCCCATAGAAATGAATGGAAGGTCCCCGCAAGTTTAGAAATACAAACGTGTGTGTGTGTGTGTGTGTGTGTGTGTGTGTGTGTGTGTGTGTGTGTGTGTGTGTGTGTGTGTGTAAGAAGGGTTGGAGAAAGATTGATTTTATTTCATGTCTTTTGAAAAAAAGCAAAAATACATAATTCAATCAAAAACACACCAGAACATAAGTACACTCCACATTTGTGAGTTTGACATTCATTTCTTACGAGTGAAAGTATAGCAGTTTATCAGGAAAAAACCTCTGTAGAAGAATGACTGGGTCAGAGTACCATAATAATAGGAAAGACTGTACTCAACACTGCCTCTTTTTTGTTTGCAGTCCGTCTTCATGACAGCATCTCAGAGGAAGGACACCACTACCTTATCTTCGATCTGTGAGTATTTCTTCTTCCTACATAGCTGATCTGATTTTGATATCGGTCACAGACTTCTTCACCGTACGCAGCATAGCAATATGAATGCACATTCATCTCCAAGAGGAAATGCATGACAGTGCTGAGCTGTCATCAGTTTTAGTGCCTTTGTTCAGCTGTGCAGGAACCTTGTGGTTCTGTCGCACAAATATGCGCTCACAGTTTGTTAAGGTAAACCAAGGATTGCTGAATATATTTACATGAATAAGTAATGTCACATGAATTACGAATGCATAATAACGATACTGATCTCTGAAGTAATTGTAACTGCAAATGTAACCTGTGGGATGGTTATGAATTTTCTAAAAAATAAAACAGTGAATAAATGGTCTCACACATTTTACTTGTACAAACTTTGAATAGGATTATTCAAACAGCCTTATTCAGAGCAGCTACATTTATTTCAATAAGACTGATATCTTGACTTTACAGCAACGAATATGGTAACCTTTTAAATACACCAGGTCGAACCTGATCAATTCCAATTACCCGGGATGAATAAGAGCTATTTTTTACTCATTTACATGACTCTATTCCCCAACTTTTTGATCCAAAGCTCAACACACAATGTTCGTTAGCACCTGAAGTGAACCAGTCATGAGCGTGAATGGGACTTCACTTTGAAATGGTTTGGAAGGCCATTACAGGCTAACTCTTATCCCTTCAACAAACCTGATGCAACAGTGTATCAATGCACAATGCCACAAATTTTAAAACAGCGCAATTACATGCATGCAAAAAATGAGAAGGAATCTGACCAAGGCAAAAAAATCCATTTGGCTGGTTTGTCACCGCTACATTAAGGCATTCATTTCACTGAATTCTGGTGACTTCCCTTTCTACATAGTTTGAGAGTGCTCCCCATTTGATGCAGATTATTCAAAGCACAAACGTGAAAGCCCAAAAGTGGGCTCAATGTGCAGAGTAATGCTAATATCAGTGGAGATTTTTTGGAGGTGAGCGACTCGAGTTGTATGACTGGACTCAAGGTCAAAGCTGACTGAGATCTTAAAAGGTTCGTACTTGAGACCTGCTTGACCGTGCACAAAAAAAAACTGAGTGGACTCTGACTTGGTGAACCATGACTCAAGACTTGACTTGGACTTGACACCAATGGCTTGTTATAACATGATATTTGATCAATACAGTTATTCATATTGTAGCAGTGGTGCTACAATCTATGGTAAAACAACCAGGCTTCACAAAGCGTTCAACACACAAATGTTTTCTAGCCACTCCTATACTCCCACACTGTTCACTGTACAACCTGGGGCCAACCAAGCAACCGCCACACACATAAACATGGTGACATTAAAACACAGTTTACACACTAACACACGGTACACTAGAACACTTACAGGATACAGCAACACAACACAACAATACTCGGATTCCCTCCATTTCAGCCCCAGTGCCACATTATTATGATCTCCTTTCCCAAAAATCATCAATCACGCTATAACAATAACTAAATACGTCATCATTCATAATGTGTTAGCGGGAAAGAGACTGCATATACAGTAGACTAAGAA
This sequence comes from Gymnarchus niloticus, assembly GCA_009936485.2. Taxonomy (NCBI): domain Eukaryota; kingdom Metazoa; phylum Chordata; class Actinopteri; order Osteoglossiformes; family Gymnarchidae; genus Gymnarchus; species Gymnarchus niloticus. The sequence continues at coordinate 7,597,891 of JAACJT020000002.1, read as the reverse complement.
TCAATAATCAATGCCAAATATTGTTGGTTCTGAATATTCACAGTTGACAGTCGACTGCACTCACAAAGAAAAAACAGCCATTTGCGTCAGCAGCACTCCGACCATGACAACAAATTTCATTTGTCATTTTAAGACCCATAAAGATAGGCGTGTTAACTATAACTACACAATCCAAGTGTGAACAGCAGAACCAGTCCTACCCTCTTCTTCTGCTGTCCAATGTACCGTAGCGTAAGAAAACAAAACACAATTCTACGTATCCAAAATCTCTGTTTATTAAAAGAAAAGTATTAATATTTTTTCTCCATTCTGCATGGAGAAGCAATATTGTTGCCATTTCATTAGGTGCTGCGTAGAATCTGTTTTCAACATTTAACCAGTCAAATATACAAATGTGAGTTGTTACAAGTTTTAATATTTTAAATAGACACCAGACATCTGTAATGATGTGACAGATGAACAATAGAGACTGCAATTTTCATTAAACATGAGTCAATTTCAATTTGCAAAGACTATCATAAATAACTCAGCATTCAGTTTGCATTCTCCAGTGTTTGCACTGGGCGTGGAAAGTATTTTTTTCCTTTTTTGCAAAATATAATGTTCCTACTGCTTTGAGTAATAAAATTGTTCCTGACCCCAGAATAAGGGCATTCTTTTACAAGCTCACAATTATTTAATTTGTTTTTGCAGCAGAATAATTGGAATGTAAGAATTTCAAATTTTTCTTCAGCCTTTGTCTTGCAGGTATTCTAAACAGTAAGGTCTTCAGTGACCCTAAGCAGTTACAAATGACTCAGTCATTTTTTATTGTAAGCCACAGGTAATTACTTTAGCCTTTTCCAGCTTGTTGCTTTATTTTGATGGGGAATACACAAATCGTAGCTTCACAACAAAACAGTTAATTGTGATTCTTCTGTGTAGCTTTTTATCTTCTTTGGGTTCTGTTGATGATTAAATTCAAAGATCCAGTCTTCACATCGAAGCCTAATCATCATACAAAGCAGTAGTAACATACGTCAGGTCAAATTATTGTTTAATCAAAAGCCTAATGTGTTTGATATGACTACACCTCTAAGACGACTTGACCTGACTTGCCCGATTAAGTAAACTGACCCGATTTGACTCGCTTGACTAAGTATACTGATGTGACACTTTTTAGATTTGCTAAACATTTGCTCCTACCTCTGTTTGTTTTCTGACTACTAATGCAATGTGTTTTAGCTCACCTTAACCGCAGATTACAGATCATTTTCAAGAGAGACAGCCGCTAAAATCAACAATCACTGAAATATGTGGAAATGTGGAGCTGAGACCACAGCACTCAAAACATCCACACGCATTTCAACTGCAGTGAACTTAAGTGATATTATGCAACAAGCCTGAGATAATCATGTCTCTAATTTAACCCAGCATCCCAATATAGAGTTCATAATACCTGTGGCTACAGAGTATTTTTGTACAGACTTTTCATTGAACCTGAAGATACAAATAACCATGTATTTATCAGAGACCACTCTACATATCCAAGAATCCTGTTTAAATTGACCTTCATTTGGAGGTCCTAGTGAACACGAACAATCAATGATTTTGTGATATGCTAATAGATGTTATAAAAGAACCCTCTATAGCAAGATTCTCTAATCCTAGTCCTTCAATTCATCTTTACTTCTTGACTAATTATCCTTGATTGTGCTGTTGAATAAATGAATGCCAATTTCAGTTAAGGGGATGCTATAATTTCTCAGTCGTATTAAATCAAATTTGTGTTAGTCATGTAATATCAGTAATTTTGAAAGTTACTATGCAAAGCCACTGACACCCTAAAAACTTTAAATCATGCCCGCAGATTTAATTATTCAAATTTATTCTAGAAAAAGAGTTGCAGGTCTATTTGTACGTTAAATGATATTCTCCTCTAAAAACAAACAATACTGAATTAGTCCTGAATTTCATTTAAATTAATTAAACCCGTACCTGACTGCTTTGACAACTGAAAAATCATGAGTCTTCAAATACCTTCACATGATTTAAAATGTGCTGTTTATTCAATCAACACCCTATTTAAGGCTCATTCTTTAAGAGCCTGACTGGAATGAAACCAGAATACACACTTCACTGGCTGGACCATAATTAAGAAAACCTGCTCTGTATGTTCCTGTTGGATAGAAAGGCCTGTATTCAACGGCTGAGGCTCCCTGAACTGTAAACTTCATGTCAGAAAACAATTTGCCTTTGTGGGTTTTATTTGCAGCAAAGTGCTGTTACAGTGTGCAGGCCAGTGCTGAGAGCTACATATATGCTGAACAGGATCACCGCATTGCTACATGCTGTAAACATCCATGCATTGGGTGGAAAACGGTCACGCCTGTGCTGAAAACCGTGCACCTCATAAACATGCCATGGCAGGATTTTGAATCGGTATTAAATTAGTCATTTTATGTATTTGTATTGTAATAATGTAAGTGTTTAACACGTCTAAGATGTCATTTCAGTTTTTTTAAACTATTTTATTGATGATTTTCTTAAGATATAATACGTTTAAGCTCTCTAAAACGCGCAAGAGATAGTATGCTAGGTATTACTGGACTGTGGGCCCGGGACTATGTAAAGCGCTTTGTGACCGCGCTCCGTCTTAAAAGCGCTATATAAATAAAATTGAATTGAATTGAATTGAATTGAATTACAGTATTTTCAACCTTATGCATACAAAATGCTTCATTTTAATCATCAAAAGGTATGCACATATGCAAAGTATGCACAAAATATACAGCAAACAGAGGAACATTCAGTTAACCACCGCGTTATCTGTGGGGGTACAGTGACTCAGTGGGTAACACTGATGTTAGAAGTTCAAAGCCCACCTCTGTATTGTATGTGTGTAGTTTGTATGATCTCCCTGTGTCAGGTAGGATTCCTCTGGGCACTGCAGTTTCTCCTTGTGATCCAAATGTATGCAGTTGGGCTAACTGGTGTCCTAAATTGCCTGTATGCATGATTTCCTACGTACATGGCCTGTGATGGACTGGCATACTCTCCAGTATGTACCCCAACCTAGACATAATGCAGAAGACTATTGCATTTTCTCTGAACTTATAAGGGGATATGATGCTTTTATTAATTAAAATGATCAATTTAAATAAATTAAGATTTTAAAAAGAAAAAATATTGTTTGCTGAATGCAGTGGGAATGAAAGTTAGATAACACTCTTCAGTATTACAATGAGATAAAGCTCTTGCAAAGTGAACCTTTCTTATTAGACAGCACTTTGAGAGGATAATCTATGAAGCAGCCCTTTGAAATATAAGGTTACAGTGGCACACTGGCAACTGAGAAATAATTTCAATTTTGAGTCTAGAGCAAAGTAATCTAATAGGCCAAAGAAATTCATATGATAAAATGTATTCTGTTAGCTTCCACAATTCCTCTTCTTCCTCTTGAATTGAGAGTGTAGTGAAGTTCATTCCTAACCACAAATAACAGGCCATAAATAAATCTCTACTTTTCCTTAGGCTGCATGTCCGACCTGACAAATAAATGATTTTCTTAAATAAAGCCAGCTACTGTCCCTGGTTTGTCAGGCAGAGACACATGGACGAGAGATAGGTGCCAGTGGTGAATCAGGGAGGCTTTACTGAGGTTTGTGGGAGGCAGGGAAAAATAAGGATAAGCACGTGAGGAACAGGCAAGGAAAACAAGGCTGGACTCAGAGGAGCTTTGGGCAGGGGGATCTGTAAGCTGCTCACAGAATTGAGTTCAAATTTTGAGGAGACACTAAGACAAGAGCATTTGTGAGGGACACCAGGAAGTCAGTTCAATGACCAAACTATAAGACCTAGGGCCGAAGGGACTAAACTAGGCAGGAGGAAGGGGCAAGTGGTGACAGGTGTGCAATGGGGTAAGTTAATCAGGGACAGGTATACAATGGGGTAACCAGGGACAGATGTGCAATATGGTAACCAGGGACAGATGTGCTCAGAGAAGCAAACTTGGTGAACCCCAGGGGAAGAAAAAGCAAGCCTTGGTGGTGGTGCAGCTTGTAACACTACACTTATTTTGGGATGCAGCCAGGAGCAGGTTGTGTGAGCAGAGAAGGATTTTTAAGTAGTTTTGAGGGTGGTAGTCTGATGCTGTATCCACAGAGCTTCTGGTCCAGTGGCTTCAACTCTTCAGTGATTTGTCATCCAAACTTCAGGCCTTTTCACTCTGAACACAAAATGAATAAATGAAACAAGCATGCAAAATACTCAAATGATTAATGTGTTCCTAAACCCTAGGTACCATCCATCTATCTTCTAACCCATTTATCTGTCAGCATTGTGGGAAAGCTGGAGCTGATCCCAGTCAACTTTGGGTGAAAGGCAGGGTACACCCTAGGCAGGTTGCCAATCCACTGCAGGGGGAACACAAAGATGAACACACACCTATGGGCAATTTAGAGCAGCCAATTAACCTACCCTGTATGTCTTTGGATTGTAGAGTACCTGGAGGAAACTCATGCAGGCATGGGGAGAACATGCAAACTCCACACAGAAAGGCCTCTGTTGACTGCAAGGACTGAACCTGGAATCTTCTTGCTGTTAGGCAGATGTGCTAACCATTCAGCCACTGTGCTGCCCCCCTACATGCCAAGGATAATGTAAAACTAGCTAACAAACTCGCTGTGTACTTCCACTGCTTAAGGCACAGACAACTGTTCCATACTTTCATTCTTGCACTAATACAATCCCTTGCACTGATACGGACTCATCAGTATTGTACAGTACTGTGACTTGTAATCTATAGTTTTTTATTCTTAATGTTCTGATTTGTTAAGTATCGTGTTGTTATTGTCTATGTGTGTGTAATATTGTGTTACTTTTGCTGCTGTAAAGCCTGAATTAACCTTCAGGGATTAATAAAGTATCTATCTATCTATCTATCTATCTATCTATCTATCTATCTATCTATCTATCTATCCAGAGTTGTTATACTAGGTTCATCCAATAAAATGTCAACGCAGGAAATTTCACCTGCTCTCTTAAGAGTTGAAGCTCTACAGTGACCCTTTCATTGTGCTTCAGTGCATTTAAATGTTTCAAATTCCATACCTGGAAATTTCTGAAATTCAATCTAACTTAAAAGATTCAAATGCAAAATACAACCTATAATACATATATTACTTTCGTCAACTACCAGTTACTTTTCATTTATCATTTGAATATACTTCACCGGACATTATCCCGAGTAGACCATATAAACCCACCATATCAAATGTTTTGGTGACTTTCATCTTTGGAATTCTCTGGAAGGGGTAAAGAACTCCATAACTTTCAAGTCATGTAGAGCAGATCATGGCACATGGGTCATTAATGATGTAGATGAAACATGACATTTTATTGGTGGGTTGGTTTTAATGCACGAAACAAACTCAGAAATCAAACTGGCTCAGATTTAAAAAATGGCAAATCACATCAAATTTCAGACTCAGTGTGAAGGAGTTCATAGAGATTGATGCATGCATTTTAAAATCCTATTGTGCATTTTTTTTCCATACAAAAATATCATACTTGGTATGAAAAGGCCTTTGCACTGAGAAGTTGAATTTTTGACACAGGACTGCTCTCCTAATCATCTGCTCTCAGTGTCCACAGGTGTCATTGTACTTGGATGACTAATTAAAATGAATGTGCATATGTTTTCAGGTTTAAGGACCAAGAGAACAGGAAATGTCTATGTCCATCTGTCATTCAAAAGTCATGTGACTTTGCCATTTGAATGAGGCTGAAGGAAATGTCACGCCTGCCAAAATCATATTCAAAATTGAACCTGTCCTTCTCAGTTGTCCATGAGGCAGTTAACAGTACAGTCTCCACTGTTCATGTATGGATGTCAGGCTTGTCATGCAAATCCATTGTCGATGGACTGGATGGCACAGTGACACATAGACGCCTTCACAGCCAATGGTCATGGAACATTTCTGATGAATACTTCTTCAGCTGCACTTTTCTGGCACTACAGATGATTTTGAGCAGTTGAAAACAAACTTATTTTAAAGAGGAAATTATTGATTGGGTCTCTTAATCTTTTCAGTGTTGTTGCTGCTACTAAATTTGTTACCCATTGTGTCTCTTCTGCTTCACCCAGGGTGACGGGCGGTGAGCTCTTTGAAGACATAGTAGCCAGGGAATATTACAGTGAAGCTGATGCCAGGTGATGAATTTACTTCATGTCTGTTTCTTTGTGATGTCTTAGGGTTAATGAGTGATCAGACACTGAGCTACTATACGCTATCAGCCATAATGTTATACTGTGAGTTTTGAGATGTAAGTTTTTTTGTTGGTGGCATCATTCACAATGTCTACAGTGGTGGGACACTTAAATATGACCACTCTCAGTTGCTGTGGGTGAGTTATACATCCCATGAGAAACCAGTAGTGATTTGCTGGATATTGATTATGTGCTTTTGATCTGCAGTGAGTGAAGAATAATGTGAAAGCAGGAATTCAAATGAGATAATGGAACACAGAAACGTCCCTGAGCTGACAGAATGACCTTCAGGCTCATAATAAAATGGGTGTTTTCAGCTGAGATTTTTGCAGAAATCTTTTACTAACATCCCTGTCCTCCACTGGCAGATTAGCATATGCCACCGCTGCATACATCCCATTAATGTATAAACATCTTTTCTTTTATATTAGTCATTGTATTCAGCAGATCCTGGAAGCCGTGCTGCACTGTCATCAAATGGGGGTTGTTCATAGAGATCTCAAGGTAAGACTTCTTTTTGCCTTTTAACCTAACAATGGATTGCTCTCAGTTGCTGTTCCTAAAGTGTGTCCAAAGATGGCAATGCTAATCTTATAAATGTGACTGTAATCTAATGGGGAAAGACATCTAGGTATACACTGTCAGCTTTGTTACTCATACTCTACATGTTACACACATATGATTTAATGCACCTATCGCTGTGGGGACTATCCAACAAATCTCATGTTAATCAAATTAACAATGCGTAAATCCACCTTGATAAAAAGGGCAGATACGGCTGTTAAAAAGGCATTCTTTCATTGGATGTCTCCACAAAGTCTGCTTATTCAGTACTCTGTGGAAATTTTCTGTTCTCTGAGGTTAGTATTGTGGAAATAGATTTCTTTTACAGTCTTGTAGTGTCTTTTCACTCAGAATATAGCACTGACTTGTATTGTATTACAAAATATATTTATACCTAACCCTTTAGAAACAGCTCATTTGAGAAGAAGAGTAGAGAAGACGTAATGTCAGCAAAAACAAAGCGGAAAAAAACTGGAGTGTGTCAGTTGTGTAAGTGCTGAGGCTCTCCTGCAGGGTCAAGACAGAAATTACAGCTGCAAGTCTTTTGGGGAAAATCTCTGCCGGCTATGAATGCTGGCTTCCAGCTATTTTTGTCCACTCATGCTCTCTTAAATGTGTGAATTGCTAGCAGACTGCAGTTTTCAAGTCTTTCAATACATTCTCCTTAGGATTCAGGTCAGGATATTTCCTTACTTTTAACAAGGAATTACAATGAAAGCTGTCTGTTTCCTGTGTTTAATTTTAGAGAAAGTAACTGGTTTACTATGTGCTGTTTCATAGAAAGTTGTAAATTACATACACATTAATTTCAGATATAGTCATTGGTTTCCTGTTCTTCATTTTACTGAAGATCATGTTTTGTGTGTTTAATTTCACATAAATTAATCGATTTTCAGTTACATATATTTAATTTCAGATAAAGCCATTGATTATCTGTGCTGTTCATTTAACATAGAGGCAACATTTCCCTATATTTGATTAAACAGGAAGTCATCGGTTTCCTATATGTCAGATTGTAGAATCAATTTCTTGTATTAAATTTTATTTAAATTCATCAGTTTCCTAATATTCATTTCACAAAAAGTTACGTATTTCCCGTGTCACATTTCAAAAAAGCTATGGGTTATTTATGTTTCATTTGACATAAATTACTTGGGCAGCACGGTGGCTAAGTGGTTAGCACGTCTACCGTTCCAGGGTGTACTCAACCTCTCGCCCAAAGACAGCTGGGATTGGCTCCAGCATCCTCATGACTCTGATGGATAATCAGTATAGATGATGGATAGATAAATTACTCACTCTCCTGTGTTTTTCATTTCAGTTAATATTATAGGTTTCCTGTTTGTCATTTCACAAAATGAAAGTTAAAAATAAAGTTGTCAGATTCCTGTTTCAATTGACAAAAATGCACTGGGTTCCTGTTTCATCTCACAGATGGTCACTGTTTACATACATTTCATTTTAAGCTAAGTCATTGCTTTCCTTTGTTTTTCATTTCACAGAGAGGCACAAGATTCCAACATTCCATTTCAAAGGAAGTCATTAGTTACATACATTTTATTTCAGATAAATTCATTGGTTTCCGTTTTTCATTTGGAAAAAAGTCGTAAATTTTCTAGCTTTTGTTTTACAGAAAATCATTGGTTTCCTGTTTCATTTCACAAAAAAAGTCATTGATTTCCTGTTTTCTTTGGCAGAAAGTCATTCACTTCCTAGTTTTTCTTTCACAGAAAAGCATTTGTTTCCTGTGTCATTTCACAAAAAAGTCATTGATTTCCAGTTTTTTGTTTCACAGAAAGTCATTAGTTTCCTGTTTCCCATCTGCTTACTGTAATTTCTATTTCCAATTCCTCTTCAAGCCACCCCTTTTACATCTGTTGTCTCCTTTTCCTGTTTCACTCATAAGCACATGGATGCCGGTTTTCCTTGAGTTTTTCTTTTTACTTTTTGCTCTCCACTGTGAAAAACTCCCTTGGTGAACACCTCCACAAAGTAGCTGAACTAACTGAAACTGTGGAAAAAAGAACAAGTGAGCAGTGAAACAATTATTGGCTTTGTATCACTGGGTGTCAGGACAGCCATGAATCCCTCAAATGAATTATGTGGTCAGGGTGCCGGGTAATTGTGAAATTGATTAGCTAGGCAATTGAGAGGAAACTGGCATGTCATGATTTATGGGGAACAAAACTGTTGAATTGAGTTTACACAGCAGGAAATTCTTCCCTGGAGGCCAGCCAGCTGATTAGAGTGACTGAAAATCTGAGAAAAGTAGTTTACTAGACGGAGGAAAACTGAATAATTTACAGGTCAGATATCAGGTGTGTGCATTTTTAAAGTAGGTAGAACTTTAACGAAAAGAGAGGCTTGGAAGGCCTGGACTTCTCTATGTTTAATGTTACTTTGTGTTTTTTTAGGAGCTTAGTAGATGCTAAGTTAGGTAGCTTGCTTAAGGAAATGGCAAGGCTTATGCGCAATTCTAATGCAAGATGTTTGGAATCAGATAACACAACACACAACAGCTGAGCTCCCAGTGATCTGCACGGAACATCCAGCACAGCTGGATGAAAGCAGCTTTAATGGTTGTCAATCAAAATGCATGTCCCGCTGTGATGATTTATCCGTTCATCATAGCCCATCATCCCTCATGATTTTACACAGGACGTGGATGAAACAATGATGGTCAAGGGTGAATCTGTAAGCAGCCACAGGAGTCTGATTTCTTGCATCGCACTATTCTTTGAGCCTTGTTCAAAATTGTTTTAATCAGCAATCAGACAGGAACTGTGTTTCCTGGGAAGCTCTGTCCCTGTTGACTGACAGCCTTTCTGTTGCCATGCACAGCCTGAGAACCTGCTGCTGGCATCTAAATCCAAGGGGGCAGCTGTGAAGCTGGCCGACTTCGGCTTAGCCATCGAGGTTGAAGGGGACCAACAGGCATGGTTCGGTAAGAAAAGAGCAGACAATACCGGATCAACTCAACAGGCCACAGTCTAAACACAGAGACCAGCTTTGCCTGAATCCTTATTGGCTAGACACAGGTAAAATGCTAACGTACAAAAACATTACAAGGGTAAGGAGGAATGTGAAGTACACTACACTGAAACACACCTGCCATGTGTCTGTGCAGTACTGGATTGGCAAGGGAGTTTATCAAAGGAAACCGAGCACTCAATCCAAACCCAAAGCACGCCGTGTGCCAGTGCAGAATTAAAACCAGGAGGAAAATACTGAGTAAAACAAAACAGGATTGCACACAAGACCATGTGAAGGGAATGAAAAACAAGTCAAGGTTAGAAAGTAATTTCGAACATCTAAATGATTATGGGTACAACAACAAAGAAACACAGCTGAAGTACAGCTGAAACAGAGAAGGTGGATGGCAACTGTACATCTGATCCTTAAGTCACTTGTGACTATGGATAAGGCTATGCTTCCAGCACAATCCATACTCCACTGAAGGTGCACCTTAAGGGGTGCTGCTCCAAGTTAAATATTCTCCTTCAATTATTTGTACACCGAGGATCTCCCTAAATTTCTGGTATGAGTGATTCTTAAAGCGCTTTGTGACCGTGCTTCGTGTTAAAAGCGCTATATAAATAAAATTGAATTGAAAAAAAAAAATTGAATTGAAAAAAAAAAAATTGAATTGATTCTTCACTTGAGACGTCTTGTTCTTGTTTTGTAGTCTCCTTTGTTTACTGTTTCAAAGACAAGGCAAATCGCATGGCAGAAAAGGGGCAATGGTATGTTTTGCACACTTCAGCATTGTCGCATTTATGGTCAATGAATTTTCATACTTTGCTTCATACTCTTCTTATAGTGCCAGTCAATCAAATTGTTTTGACAAGGGATGGCTTTGCTGCTTTCAGAAAAAGAATTCAAATTGCAAAACCAAAGCAAATTAAGTTTGCTTCACATTGCATGTTTCTTCAAGCGATATGTCTGATATTGAAGTTAAAATAACAATTACAATTATGCAGCTTGATTCAGGAATGTAATAGTTTTATTCCTCAGATATAGTCGTAGTACTATGGAAATTGGCCTTTAATTAGAATATTCAGGAGTCATAGAGAAATCTAATCAATTAGACCAAATTTGTACTGTTCACATGGAAAAAAGCAATCAGAAGTATGAAAAAGAAATTCACGTCATACATTTGAAATGATCTCAGTTGCCATCTGAGAACGGATTCACTGGAGTTCTGCAGACACCTTTTCACTCCATGTTCTGTCAATTCCATTATCACATACAAATGATGAACTTTAATTTTCACCCCATTTAGCTTGGTGACCCTGCAGATCATTCTGCAGTGAGCTAAAACAAAGTCAGGGTGACATGAGTCTGAAAAGTATGGAAAGACTCATAACCTGCTTTTTCATAGGGGTTTGCATAACCAGCATGGATCATCAGTCTGTTCTCTATGATTGATTTACAGAGGTCCATGTAAAGGCTCCAATCTCTCACTCAGTGCTGTAATCGCAATATGCAAAGGGTTGGCATTAAATAAGCCCTTAAATGCTCATCAGGCATCACAAAAAAAATGAAGTGACATATTAAGTGGCTGTAAAATAGCATTTCAACAGCTCTGCTAAAAAGATAATTAGTAAGCTAGTTATTCAAAACTGTCAGGTTTCACAGAATAGCATCTGCATGAGAGTCCCATTTTGTTTCCACACCTAAAATTAAATGGCATTAAATGTGAAGGTGGATGAAAATACAACTGTAACCACATTAATTACATCTGCCTCTCCTGAGATTATCAGTAATATTAATAATTTTCAATGAGACATGCTGTAGATCAAGAAGTTACGCTAGTCTACAGTTTGTGCTGTTAATTAATGTAGAACACTATTCTCAGATTCAATTTGCCGTATTTTATAGAGCAGTGGTTGTTTGTCATAATGCTGGTAGAGCGTGAAAGTAATCAATGTATTTATTTAAGACCTCTGATAAGGTAAACATGTAATAATTAATTCAGGAGTTAATTTCGCACTTACTGAAGGGGTATGATTTTGTCAGTAAAAATGTTTCACCTATCAATCCATTTTCAGTATCCAGTCAAACTCAGCTTATTCAAAAAAGCACCGGGAGGAAACGTCAGCTGTTTTCTGTTCACTTTTGAGCTGACAGTGTCACAAAGGATCAAGGGTCAGTTTTGAACCAGCTCACGTACAGCTGAGCCACCGTGCAGCCTACACAATTTGCCCATCAGAATTAATTCTCTTCTAGATTTACAGATTCAATTCTCCCCAGAAGATAATCTTAAACCAGTTTAATACATTCTAAAAGCTCCGTTTACACTGACTGTTTAACAATTGTAGAGAGAGTTGCATATTTCTACGTGGAAACAGTTATGGTCATTATAAAAGCAATTTTAAAAGTAATGATGCTTCCATGGAAACAGAACGAAAGTAATTAAATCAGCTTAAAGGCACACTTTGCCTTTCAGGTATGCCTCTGTCATTTGCTTTCTTACTTAAAGTTATCAAAGGACAGAATGATATCATCAATCTTCACAATGAAGCAAAAAGTCAACCGCTTATATATGTGTGATATTTCCTTTCTTTCTGTATTTTTCTGTATGCACATGTGGAAACACGATGCATGCTCTTAAAGCCAGAACATCACTTTGGTAGCATTAAAGCTAAGTTTGTAGAATGAATATCTGTAAAACAGTCCAGTTTCATCCTAAGATGAATTTCATATTATATATTGTGTTTATGCTCCAACTTGTTTCAGTTTGCAATCTTTTCACCGTTTTACTAAAGAATTCTTTTTGTCATGTTGCAGCAGAGGTCCCCACATTGTCCTCCTCACACATTGTCCCCACATTGTTCTTCTTGCACATTATAACCCTGCTGACTGCTTAACTGTCTGTCTCCACACTACTATAGGCTTTGCCGGCACGCCTGGATACCTATCACCTGAAGTCCTGCGAAAGGATCCATATGGAAAAGCTGTGGACCTGTGGGCATGTGGTGAGAGATGTGTGCATGGTTTCAGACACCATGTGTTCTTCTGTTCCACTCTGGATTGAGCCACTTTGTGCTTCATCAGGAGTCCTGGGTGCCTGGTCCCAAAGACACCTACATGACCTGTAGTCATCATATACACCTGTACATGCCATAGTTTTGGTCCAATGTGGCTACCATCAGAGCACAAATAAAAGTCATAGCAAGTCTGCTGGTCAGAGCAAGACTTAGTTGGATATGATGTGTGTAAGATCATCATTCTTTCAAAGCTCCTTCACTACTGGGCTATAAAGACTCACTGTGAGAATGATTCAGCTCAAGTCTTTTTTAATGGCATCAGTGTCTTTCTCAGAGGTCGTCACCATCCTGACTTCAGCTGGACATTTTGATTGAAATTGTATTTTTACCGTAGACACGATTAATGTTAAATGATTACTGTTTGACCGGGGATGGGGGTACCATTGACCAGACTGTCTGACCCATGGAGTGGGTCTTGAAAAAACTGTCTGACTTAGAGGGGGGGCATGAGAAGCTAAGGGAAAGGGAAATACACGTTTTTTCTTTTTTTGACTAAAAATATTTTGCCACGGACCAGAGGTGCTGATTTATGTTTCTGCCGATGGCTGCCAGAAATGCTTGTATTTCGGGAGGAGTGCCACGGCAAGAAAACTGTGCAAGCAAAGGGGTGGTGACATGATAACATTTGAAGGTGCGGGTACTGTGGTGCCGCTCATTATAGAGCTTAATTTGTGTGCCGTATTACTTGTGGGTTGCTGACCGGTTGTTGCCTTTACACATTTATTGTGAGATTTCCCTGTGGTTTCTGGACTATCTTTCTTGCTAAATCGACCCCCTATGCAATGGACGCACACAGGTCTTGCCACAGATACGTTTATCTGTGAACGTACAGGTTGGTGATCCCTGGTCTTTCTCCTATTTGGCCAAATCTTTAAAATTGGAAGTTTACGACGTCGCTGCATTGTTAAATTTTGTACTAGGCCGAGCCCTGAAATAGTTTTTTTAATAACAGGCTTTTTGTGTACTGTTAATTCAGGCCTTCTAAGGTCTGCTCATGACTCTGTTGGCAGCTCTGTAAATGAGGGGTGCATTTGGCAAGGCGGGGGGGGGGGGGTTGTATACACAGTCCAGCTGGAGCTTAGCATCAATGACGCCCACCCCCATCTATTAATACATACATACATTCACAAAAAATATCCATATTCTTGAAAATCATCATTGACTAACTAATGTGAGTATATTAAAAGTATGGCAGATTTTTGATTGATGCTTGTTTAACCAACAAGACACCATCATTCCAGTTATCTAACTGCATCTGCAATAACTTACTGGGCAAGGCAATTAACTTAATGGTTAAGCCACACAGACCCGGCCTGGTCCAGCCCAGGAGGCTCTCGCCCGTGTTCGATGAGCTAAGACAAACTGCAGAGCTTACTGAAACTTCACACTTGGCATGGTTCATAAAAGCAACAGAAAAATTTTAGCAGTTCAGCTCTGAATCATATAACAGAAGATTTTAACACTGAATTTGCTGTACAGTCATCCAGGTCCAGTGCTTGGGGGTTTAAAAAAACTGGCAGTACAATTTGCGTGTCATGTACATTATGAATTCTCTGGAACTTTCTCAGAGATCACATTAGCCACCTTTGGGAAGTGTGTACTTTGGCTGTATAAGGACAGCATTCCACATACCTCTCTGGAGTATTTTTGGGTTCCCCCAACTTCCAATGACAGAAGGCTTAAAACTATATATAGAGCACCTAAAAATACAAAATGAAGTTCCTAGGATGTCCTCCAGAGAAAAATAAGTAAGGACCTTTTGTCAATGCAACCCCTTTAGAGCACAGGTGGACAAAGTAAGAAGTGCACAGGGCTAAACTTAACCTAACGAAGCAGTAGCACACTCTGATGTGCCCAGACTGATGAGTATGGGTTCAATAGTAGTCCAACATACAGGCCAACATCGCTAGTGATGAGACAAATGAGGCTTCAAAACCCATGGTGGGTGGAAGCATGCTAAACTATTCAATGAATGCTGCTGTTCAATGAGGCTTCAATGCCTCTGGTGTGTGGGAGTAACCTGAACTGACTAATCAATGCTGGTGTTAAATGGGACTTCAAAACCCATGGTGTGTTGGATTGTCCTGAACTACCAATCGATGCTTGCAACTCACCATGGGTTTTGAAGCTACATTTGTCCCATTATTGACTTTAACTACTGTGAGCATGTCCTAACAGTCAAAGACAGTATAAAGTAACAAAGACCCTCCCTCTTTTTCCATTGGTTGTGTGTAGGTCAGTGGGCTATGCCTCTACCCACATGTCAGGAAAGCCCTGGGTTTAAATCCTGTGGCTGACAGAACAATCATATCACTGTTGAGCCTTTGCCAGCAAGGACCTTAACCACAATTGCTCTAGAGTGTGTTTCTCATGGACAGTAAGATGGGATATGTGAAGACTACTCAATTTCCTTGTAGGGATGAATAAAATATGACTATTCTATTGTGAGAGGCGGCTTGGAATCCTCCAAGAAAATTATGAAAAGTCTACTTATTGGACTAAGTAATATAGGTCATACACAACAGAAACCTATGAAATTTTCAAGATACTTCCCTGTTAGGCTTAGTCAAATAAGCGTGATGTAATTCTGTTGTAAAAACACTAAAATTCTGTGAGGATTTTTTTTGCTAAATGAATTGCTAACTTGTCAATAAAGCATAGATATTAAAATGATAACATGTACCTCCCCCCACCCCTCCAGGTGTAATATTATACATCCTGCTGGTAGGCTACCCCCCCTTCTGGGATGAGGACCAGCACAGGCTCTATCAGCAAATCAAGGCCGGAGCTTATGATGTGAGCAGATGTACTTCAGTTTTTCGAGATGTACATGAAGCGTTTCACCTGTCTGCTGCTCATCCCGCTCCTCATGTCCCAGTTCCCTTCTCCTGAATGGGATACCGTTACCCCGGAAGCCAAGGACCTCATCAACAAGATGCTGACCATCAACCCAGCAAAGCGGATCACTGCCTCTGAGGCCCTCAAGCACCCCTGGATCTCAGTGAGTGGCTCCCCTCCATTGCCCTCCCCTCCTCCATCTTCCTTCCCAGCTGCCCACGAGGCACTGATCCAATCTCTCTTTGCTCCACCTGCAGCACCGCTCCACCGTGGCCTCCTGTATGCATAGACAGGAGACCGTGGAGTGCCTGAAGAAATTCAATGCACGGAGGAAGCTCAAGGTACCAATAAGCAGGGTTGAGGGGGGTGCAGCAGGTCAGGTAGTAAAGGGGCACTGCTGTGGATGACGCAGGAGCATAGAGCTTGACCCATCTTGACATTAGTTTCCTCCACATTGAGGAGCCATGGGTCTTACTGAACTAGTACAGGGAATTTGAATACGTTTATCCATAATTCATAACAGGCTTAGATTTTAGTCCAAGTTGGGTATTTATTAGATACAAAGTGTCGTACTATTCAATTAAGATGCAATTTCATTTGTTAGATCCACCATCTTCAGTCCCCTGTGGGACTGCACTACTTTGGAGAATATTTGAAACAACAACATTTCAAAGAAAAACTGTTGTCACGGTTACAGCGGATTCCCTCAACTCCATCCTCAACGTGGCACTCTGTCAAGTTTGTGACATGACAATGGCAGTCTGCAGTGTACGAATGACCTGTTTTCTTCTTGTTCCAGGGTGCTATTCTTACCACTATGTTGGCAACGCGAAACTTTACAGGTAAATTCTGAGGAGGTCACTTGTCCTGGACGTAGCCATCTGAGTCAGCCTGGGTAAAAGTCTCACCCAGGGCTGACTTGCACTGATATCCACGATATGCCGCGGGGCTCTGGAACAGGTCAAAGTGACACCCTGTCTAGTTCAAGAGAGGGGCACCTCCATTGGCTGTGGACCACTTATAGCATCATCCTCTTGGGGTCTCATTTCTGAAACCACCAATGCAAGTGTTGACAATGGCAGGGTTCTTGCTAGATTTTGTAGAAGGAAGAAGAAAAATTGTACATTTTTCACTTGATGGGGTAAGTAGAGAGTGTTTTAACCAATTTGCAGGACAGTAAAATGAAAAAGTGTTAGACACTTCTGTTCCGAGCTTCTCATCATAATTCTTGAAGCTAGTGGTAGTTCTGATATATGCGGACTACCTTGTCGTTGCTGCTGGCTAAATTAAACAGACAAACTCAGTGCCTTGCGCAGCTGAGTAATTTAAATCTGGAAGGAAAATGCCAATGATACCGCATTCTTTGTTTTCTGCATTAAAAGACCCTTTTGATGGGTGAGTGAGGCCCTACATTCAGATTGTGTTTGTTGGATACAGTTGTACTGTGCAGAAAAATGGGAATTCTCGGACATGAAACATAACAGTTTCAGGTGCTGAATATGGTGTGGGTGTTAAAAATGCTGCATTCCCATTGGAGTGCTTTTTATTTTTATGAATTGCAATCTGCTTGTCTTTATTTTACATTACTATTCCTCCTGACATCTGGGCCTGCAACCATGTGGGTCCAGTTTTTCTCTTTAAGACTTGATTTTCCGTACAAAATTGCACGGTAATCTTTCACATTATACATTACCATCAACCTGGATCCAGAGCTTGAAATGGCAAATAATTTATAAACAAAAAGTACATTTCCTCCACTCAGATAAAAGGGGGTTGCCTAACTGACCATAAGCCCTAACATTGGTCATTATTAAATGACAGAATAGGCCTGGAATTTCTGGCTATCAGGAATAGACTTTCATCAGCGTGCCAGAGAATGTAAGCACAGTCTGCCAGTTAGTCTCAGAAACTTCGCTGAACATGAAACACTTCAATAGAGGGAACATAGGCTGAAATTTCATTTTAAAACCAAACAATCCAGTGCTGACTGAAAAAGGCACTATCAGAAAGATATAGGACGCTTCTATTTTTGTCCCGTCCAGAAAACTGATTGCTGGATAACTTGGGCCAGTCTGTATCTCTCTGCTCTGGCTGAACCGGTCCACCCAGTCTCATGAAGCGGCATTCAACACAGGGACAGGAAGGGGCCATAAGGCCGGCGGGGGGCTGAGCTTTGGACGAACTCCCCAGCTGCTGTGTGATGAGCTCCGCATGACACACCCAGGACAGCGCCTATAATTAGCCAAGTGTCAATTGAAATAACATCCTGGCTGGTCTCTTCGAAGAAGCATGTCAAATAAACTGAGAACAGGGAGACAAAGAGAGAGTGTGAAAGACAGAGCTGATCTAAATTACAGTAGTTAGAACAATTCTTCAGAAATGCTCCAGAGTGTTCAAGAGACATTCATTTTGTTTCTTAATCTTTTACTCAATCTGCTGGTATCTATGGATTAAGCAATATATTATGCGATACATCCGTGTGGTGCTTTTACGATCACAGAGAGACATCAGCCTGACCACAGCGTGATCAGCCAAGCACTACAGTAGACAGAATCTCTTTCAGTCGGCCAATTTTGGGACACTCTGCGGGTTGGACAAGCCATCCTGAAATGCCTTTGGCTCTTTTGTTTTGGGCATCTGCGCCTTTTCTGACCGCCTTCTCCCTGTATTTCTTTATTTCCCGCTCAGGAGCTAAGACTGTAGCAAATAAGAAGACTGATGGTGTAAAGGTAGGAGTGAGCAGAAACCTCGATATGTGACTGGGAGGCACCTTCTGTGGAATCACTCAGAGCAGTGACACTTCGGAGAGAGTGAAGAAGTCTCTGTACTCGCTTATGGTTAAAACCCTTCTAGTATTAACTACATTTTGAACAAGAAAAACAATTCTGCTGGGTAAGTTCTACAAAGTAGCATTTTGGTCTAAAAATCAAAATGCTGCAGGTGATTGCCTTTCTCAAGTTTAAATCATAGAACTTCATGATGGTTTGATTTTACAGAGACAGAGACTGTCTTTCTCTCTCTTAAGTGGCTGTTTTTCGGGCTGAGTTCACAGTGAGTGGCCCAGCACTGCCTCTTTTTATAGCGTGGTTATGTTATATGAAAACTTCTACTTGAAACTGTTCTGTAGTCCTGGAGAACGATGTCCAGAGTGTCGATTTTACACAAACCCAGCACATCTCAGAACGATGGAGAACAGCGCTTCATTCATAGTCCTCCATTGAGCTCACTGCACCAGATTCCACGTTTAGCTTGGTGTTCTCAGGAACTTAGAACGTCTGACAGTTGGACCCTTCTGCTTCCCTGAAAGTCGAGTGAGTGAGCGCCGATTTCTAGCAGGCGTGACCTCCTGAGACCTGTTGTGTCTGTCTAGCCGGAGTGATGTGTGCCAACCCCATTTATGAATGTAAAATTCACCATGGGACGTCAGCCCCATGCATCACGGGTACGATGATGGGACGTGTCGAGGCTTACAGTGCATGTTTCAGTCTGTGTATATTTCTGTCTGTGCCAGGGGCCTGGTTTAGGTCATGACACATTTAGGCACATGAGTGGCTGGTTAGAGGAAGGCATCACACAGGAATAACTGCTGGCTCCAGGTGGACTTAAGAGAACAAATCCCACCCCTTTTATCAGACACATTCCTTTCCACAGGGGCCCAGGGTGTGCCCTGTGAGTCAGCGCTGAAGCTACTATCTCTCTAGTGCTCACCATCACACAGATACACGCACACTCACAGTCATCAAGATGCAGACATGCATCCTCACACCCACACTCTCACATACAAGCAGCAGTTTGCACCCCCCCTCAGTCATGTCCAGGCCCCCCCATCTCATCCTGTGCATTTCTTCTCACTTCTCTTCCAGAAAAGGAAGTCCAGTTCCAGCGTCCAGCTGATGGTGAGTGTACAATCCCCTCCCCACTTGGTCTCCCGGCTGCGGGAGGCTTTACAAGTGGGAAAATGACCGCTGACATGGGAAAACAAGGCGGCAGTTTAAAACGGAGCTGGACTTTCTTTCTGTTGTCCTCTGTTGTCAGTGTGGCTGTATTTCATTCTTAATGTCGTCAGAATCGTCCTTCCGATACTCCTGAATGCCACTGGCCAGCCAGGCCACTATTCCAAAGGAGGACTTCGTCATGTACCACATCCGGCCCCCTTTTCCCACTCAGACTGTTTCTTTTTCCAGAGGTGCCAGCTTGGAGGACAGAGTTCACCGAGACTGCATGTAGACTCCTACCAGTCCCTCATTTCCTGTGTGTATCCCTCTGCAGGAGTCATCAGAAAGCAGCAACACAACCATTGAGGATGAAGACACCAGAGGTAAGGATATCACTTCCCTGCAGAAGCATCTGATGAAACCTGTAACTATCATTGGAAAGTATGTTATTAAAAAAATAAAAGCAGAAATGATGTAAATCTCCACTTTGCACTCGTGTCAGATTCATGGATACATACTGTATACTCAAAACATCTGGGAAATTCTGGAAAGAAAACTTAAGCATAGTTTAGGTGTCTTTTAAACTGTTGTATAGCATGAATGATAAAATACAGACAATGCAAGCACTGCCAAGCATAAAATTATTAGTGTGCTTTTAAACAGGTTTATGAAAGAGTTAGCTTTCTTTATGTTTACTTTTGAGGTTCATATAGGAAATGTGAACAAAACAGGATATCCAAAAAGACTAATTCACGAGATGGCAGGTATATTAGGACATCCCCTGAGCAGAAAGAGTTAGTGAAGCGGGTGAACTGTGAAAAGCTTGCCCCAGAAAGGCCTCCCATGCCACTGCCGCAGGGGACATCGCACATGGACAGGCATTCAGTCGCAGAAAGCATGCTGTGTGTCAGCAAGGGGCCAAGTGTAAACACCAGGTGGAGTTTCCTCCAGCCGGCCGTCTGGCCCCATTCATTCCTCAGTTGATGATGCCCAGCTGACTCTTGTTGATATTCATGTTAATTGCAGAGCCAGCTGGGCTGACAAAGCCCTGTGGAGGACTGGGGAGCAGATCATAGTCACAGAATTCAATGCTACCATTGAGCCTGCGTCACACAGATATTTGCAGTCTAGCAGGTTTTAAAACCACTATGTATAAGAATACACCACAATACATAGCTGAACACTACTGAGGCATTTATCACATATATACACACACTAAGTTCCATGACTAAGTGTTTACAGACACTCTCTTCAACACAGTGAGAAATGAGAGAAAGTGCTTTATGTACAGCTGGCCTCATTACTTCAATTATGATTATACACCAACATAACATTTCAAAAACGTTCATTTGTCATAACACTGTAAAAATACTGACAACTAAGAACACAAAAGACTACAAAGACACAATCAGTACATTGACATCAAATGAATCCATCTTACACCAGGTTATGAATGAGGATTTCACTACTTCAGCTTCAGAGTTAATTTCTGGTTTTGGAGGAAGCTTATTCTAAAGAATCGTATCAGGTTAAACTTAGACCGCATGTGTGTAGATCAAGGCCTGTGTGAAACAATTCCTCTTGTCGATTTTAGCTGTTGACACAGAAGTTAACTCTCAATTCACACAGTAAACTTTGAAAACGGAACAGAAAACCTTAACTAGCATAATGTCAATTTCAAATTTTCTTTTCTATGAAGATTGAGCAAAGTAATTGCAATTTGGCAAACTGATACAAATTTCAATTTCTACCATAGAATAGAAAATTGCATTAATTTATACAGCTGCTGTCCTCAAATTGTAGACAACCACTTTCACAGATATTGCTCCTAGGAAGTTTGTCATGTCGCTCCCATGTCATGCCTGTGTAATAAGTATATATTTTACCAACTATAAATATACACAGTTTTAGTTTAGCCGCATGACACGCATATCTACAGTATAGTGAAGATTTTACACTAATCCTGCAATGCTTTTTCTGGAATGTTCTTATGTGAACTTTACAACAATTATAAAAGTGTATTCCGTTTCTATCCATCCAGGGTTATGAAGCATACAACATAACCCAAGTTTACAGCACTGGAACATTTGCTGGCCATTTGCACCCATGTTCACTGAGCTGCACCGCTAGCTATGGACTGTGCATGCTTTAGCTTTTCCAGTTCAGCTGAACTGGACTGCAAGCAAAACATCACAGCATGGAAAGCAATCTGTCAGCCCAAACACTTAAACCATGCATGAAATCAACTCAGGTCTTTAACTCACATCTTTTTATTTTAATGATTATGCAAGTGAGGCAAGTTTTATTTTTCACAAACAAATGGCAAGTAAAAGAACAGGAAATAACTCTTTTTTTTCTACAGGTCACGTAACTATTACGCAATGTTTATCTTACAACAAAATGATTATTAAACAAAAAATTTAGGCAGACATGGGGAGGGTTAACATTTTAGGTGATTTAAAAATGCTTTATTTACATAGATGCTTTTGAAAATATTAGCTTGTAGCTCAAAATTTTATTGTTATTGAATCCTTATCAGTGTTTCCTGAAAGTTGTTGCAAAAGAGGACCAGTTTTCAGATTGAATATATGTTTTTGCTTTCTGTCTTGTGCAGTGAGGAAACAAGAGATCATTAAGGTGACAGAACAACTTATTGAAGCCATTAGCAATGGAGACTTTGAAAGTTATACGTAAGTTAATGGGTCACTTCTGTTGAGCTGTCATTTTCCTGCATTAAAATGCTCAGGTTATTTCTTGCCAGCTCTCTTTACACCACCAACTCCATCTTGAAATTTCTGCTGAGCCTCAAAATGCAATTTTTTATGTCATTGACTTGAAGACCCTGAGCACATTAATCAGCATATCTGCAAAGAGTCAGGAAGTCATTTGAGTGGAATTTAAAATGTATGCTTTCATTGTCGTTCTGCACTCACTGGTTATGATTTCAAAGGGAGGCAAATACAATTAGCTCAACTTTTGCTTTAACATTTTTCTGTCTGGTTAATGAGATATATTAGTCTTTGAGTCTTTGCTCTCCTGATGTTTAAAATGCAAAAATTCATGATAATAATGGGACATAATGGCAGCTATCATTTTTACAGGCTTACCCAGTGCTAAAGCACACACACGGCCTCATGATTGTGTAGGAAGAGTGTCTGCATTGTTTGATTTGTATTGGCTCCAGTTCGTGTTCCAGTGCCCTTAAATATTCGAGTGAAAGGCATCACATGCTCAGTATTTTACTGAACAAACACTTTGACGACACTCTGAGAGCTTTGATAACCCTACTGAATACTATTGGCTGGCAAGAATGGGGTGTGACTTCCATCGTCTTTTCCTTTACCGTTTTAGGCCACTTCTCTCACAGCCTCAGTAGTGATTTACCACTAACCGACTGCTGTATTGTTCCCATCCCTGCATCCACAGGAAGATGTGTGACCCTAGTGTCACTGCTTTTGAACCCGAAGCCCTGGGAAATCTGGTGGAAGGTCTAGACTTCCACCGCTTCTACTTTGAGAATCGTAAGCCACGTTGAAGCGTCAACTACACCATCATCTGAATAATTTAAAATATAGCTTTGTGGTAAATTCTGTTCAAAAGTAAAGTTCGAATGGAAGTGTCAGCAACAACCTTCATGTAAACCTTCACGTAGAAACCAAGAATTACTAAACCTGTCCAGTTGTGCTCTTTCCAAACCTAGCCACTAAATGAATTGTCCTGGCTATCAATTTTGTTATGCAGATAATCGAACACAGTAGCAGAAACAGTAGTTTTAGTGAGAATGTAAACTGGGAAACACACTCTCCTACCCCCATGCACAATGGCCCTGTCCCCAAATCAGTAAGTATAACCAGCCTTTAACACTCAAAGCAGAGCCTTTCTTGGCATGCAGGATTTTTTGTCATACAAATACTCCACGAAAAGAAAAAAGTATTGTTTAATTTAAATGAAAGACAACCTAACACAAACCAGATTTTGGACTTCAAAGCGATTGACACAAAAGCTAGCACATTTGATGGCATAGCTAATTTTGTTTAGCCATATGAAAACTCTCTGGCATCCCAGCTTGTGTTAATACCTTCAAGCGAGGACCATATCCCCCTGAATAAGCATATCCCAATGTTAATGATTTCAGTAACACTGTTAGCACTGGGCAAGCATGGATAGTACACCACAGATGATGTTCTTACACTATAATTAGACATAATGGTGTTATTTTGCCTTGGCAGTGTGGTCAAAGAACAGCAAACCAGTTCATACTACCATCCTGAACCCCCACATCCACCTGGTCGGGGATGAGGCCGCATGCATCGCCTACGTCCGCATCACACAGTACATCGACACCAATGGCATGCCACGTACAGCCCAGTCCGAAGAGACTCGCATCTGGCACCGGCGTGATGGCAAGTGGCAGATTGTCCACTTCCACCGCTCAGGAGTGCCGTCTGCCATTGCCAAATGAGAAACAGAGGTCAGTTCCTCATTGGTCCTTCCTTCAGTCCCAAAGAGCCATCTGGAGGTCTGAAGGCACAACTGCACAATGTTATTACAATCGCATAGAGATGGGGACTTCCCCAGGTGTTTTCATCATTCTTACTGGTCTTCTATATTGTTTCACCCATTTATCAAACTGAATTAGCAGTGAAAGAGCCGAAGACAAGACAGCATCTCCTGGGTCCTAACTACAGCCACACGATCTATGTATTTTATGAAAGGGATGAGAATTCAGAATACTTCTGTAGTATTTTGATTTAGTATACAGTCTTTTCTATAAAATAAAATCAAATTATTCTCATGCCAAATTATGCAATGTTTAAAACATATTTCAAGGTTTTAAAGTAAATAGAATTTTCAGTGAATTTTAAGAGCATTTCTATGGAACTAATTGAATCTAGTCAAACATTTTAAATCAGTGTGAACCGCCTCAGAAACTCTACAGTCTGGCTGTACATAATGCAAATATTATCTGTGCAGCCTGGCAATACAGTACCTCTAACCATATACTCTGTTCTCACATCACAGGTTGAATTTTGGGGTATCAGTAGGATTTTTCCCTGATGGCAGCGATCAGCTGACTGGGTGGAAGCTGGGAAAAAGAAGCGCGGGGGGGGCAACATTGCCATGAATTGGGGTCATCTTCATCTCATTGTTTCCCTGAAACCTGTTTACACCTCCACTCTGTCAGCATGATTGGCCATTCCCACATTTTCCCACAGACACTTGCATCATCAGCTTCCTGTTCCTTCATGCTGTCTATTTCTTCAGAAAGGCAAGCCTACTGCTACTTCTGATATATATATAGATCTTTTTTCTTTGCTTTTACTCAAGATAATATTTAGAACTCAAGACACCACACATTAAGCTTGAATATGAACTGCTGTAACCGATCCACATCATTACAGTTACATATAGCGGAGGCACACAACGGTGCAAGTCTGTATTTATTAATCCGCATTTCTCAGAAGACTTCTTTCCTTTATTGGTCTTTGTAAAGCACAAAATTTTGTCACTCAGCGTATGTTTAAAATGAAAGCTTAACCGGCATCTTTGATACAATCTATACTTCAATGGTTTTGTACTACTTTGGAATGAGAATTGTTCTATGTGTGCTGATAAATCTCATTTAATTATAGCTGCTCCTATTTATATGTGTAAAAATTATATATTTTGGTGGCAATTTCCGTAATTTTGAGGAAAAAAAAAGTTGTAGAAAAATGTTTTGGGTCAGGTTCGAACATACTCCATTCCCACGACCATAGTGCCATCTTTTTTTGGGTGAGAAGATATTCATGACTCAATCAATGGATTTTCACAGCCAGAAATGATCAAGGAAGGTTTCACCTCTTGGCAAGAAAAGAATCAGGGTGCTGTGGTTATCCTGTAGGACTTCACAGAGCACTTTGTCTTTGTTCTTCCACTGAAGTACTGTATGTAATATAAATAATATCCATTCCATTGATTTTTTGATGATCCTTCTATAGCCTGATAGTCAACCAAATGGCAAGGTGATGTGTGTGTGCGTGCATGTGTGTGTGTGTGTGTGTAAGAAGTTGAGGCACGCTGTCCTCCATCTATTTTCAATTAACTGTATGTGGTGTTAAAAATAAATGGAGAAATAAAACAAGTTACATTTTTGGAAATGGGAGTGCAATAAACATGTTGTTATATCCTTTTAAAATTTAAAGTGGGATTGTTTTTTATAAATAGACTTTTTTGTCAAAAAAATTAAAAGAGGCTACTAATTTCACATAAATGACAATTTCCAATTAGGTCATTATGACACAGGGATATGATAGGAGAAAACAGAGACATGCTTACATGAATACATACATTTTATAATGGGAATTACACACATTTATACATATTTTTTTTCTTCAGTGTGCTATTGAATATAGCTAATTGAGAGACATTTTTCTTCACTTAATAACACTAACTGCTAAAATTAAGAATTTTCAGTTGCATCATTTTCACATTCCTGCTGTTGTACTTTATATGAATTGCCTTTAATGTACTTGTTTTTATTTCAGTCACTAATCTGATCTTGATATAAATATCATTTTTTAAAAATCCACAAATTACATTCAGAATACTAAGTCTTGGTTAAATACACAATTTACTCCAAATCAAAACCCCAAACGCTTATAATATTGTTGTTTTGTTGCTTACAGAGATACGTAATAGCTTTAGTGTTGTCACCAACATTACCCAAGTGTTCAGGTGGTGGGTGCTGATCTCCCTCTAGTGGTATCCATTTTAAATCACTTTTTGGTATCTCTTAATGGCATCCCTTTATGGTATCCCTCCTTGTAAGCTTGAATTTGGTTTCTGCATAACTCGACACCCGTTGAAGTTGGATAAGAACAGGCATTCATAATATGACTGAATATTAATATGTTATTGAAAATGGTTGTACATCTCAGTGTCTGCAGAGTGACACCAAACAGTCAGTTGATTCATTTGGTGGAAATTAACATCGCCTACCTTTCTCAGGTGTAAAAAGTATACATATGTTCAGTTATTTTCTCGTAACAGTTTCAATTCCTCAGTTAATTTCGGGCAAAGAATAAAAACTCTGCAGACTGTGATGGTCTAAATTGCAAGAAACTATAGAACATAAAAAGCTTGAAGATTATTTAAGATTTTGTCCCCATAACTGCAGCTGTAAAAATTCTGTAAAAATTGGCCCCGCCCAATCAGAACTGAAGATGATTTTTTTTTAAAAAAACATGACAATGTGTGGTAAAAGAGAATGATCAGGGCTCCTCACACACCTTTATGTCATTCAAAAGCATTGTCTTCCGTCGCTATCTGATGCAACTTCAAAACAAGACTTTTTCTTTGGTTTTCATTCTCATTCATTCATTCATTCATTCATTCACTACAGCTTGTATCAAAGCCTCTTGAAAGTTGTGTATAAGATGACACTGTATATCAGGAAGATATGTACCAAATGCACTCATATGACACGAATGTGGTTTTGCATCAAATATATTAGTATTTATGTGTGAATACAATGACTGCCTTATGCATTTTTTGAAGCTAAAATAGTATTGTAATTTATTGCATTACTGCAGTAGAATAGTTTTAAATTTACTCTTTCTTGTTGCTTTGATTTTGTTTTAAATTTTATTCATTTAAATGTATCACTGCCATGAAGAAATATTTGATGGTGTCTGAAAATAAAAGAGTATTTGCCAGCTACTTGCTTAATAGTTTTTATTTAATAGACACTAATTATGCTGTAAACCACATTAATAATGTTATTAACCAAAATTCACCCAGTAACATTCCTGGTCCTTTAAAATAGTACAAAACTTTTTGGTTTAATTTTTGGTTTCCTTTTTTGGTTACAATAATGCTATTTTATTCATATAATATATCCAAAGACATTTTCAATGCAACCTAACAAACATACCACTTCGATATACATTTGTATCAGGCTTTATTTCAAATCATATTCATCAGCAGAAAGTTAAAAAAACATTTTCAAACTTGGTGAATTATA
This sequence comes from Gymnarchus niloticus, assembly GCA_009936485.2. Lineage (NCBI taxonomy): Eukaryota > Metazoa > Chordata > Actinopteri > Osteoglossiformes > Gymnarchidae > Gymnarchus > Gymnarchus niloticus. The sequence continues at coordinate 7,570,249 of JAACJT020000002.1, read as the reverse complement.
AATATCATACTGTGCTATATGATTAGCTAATTAGTGTCAACATATGGTAATGAACTTGGAGTAGAATAGTTATATAGTAGCCTTCTCATCCAGGGTATATCTCGGCCTTGTGTCCCATACAAAGTTCCAAGGCTCGCTGTACCCCTGCCCAGGATAAGTGGTTATAAGACGGGTGGATGCTTATTAAAGTCATACAAAGATTATTCATACCAAGGCAAAGGCTACTGGTCATTCAAAGATTGTGAAGATGCTGGTAAAGAACTTTAAATTACCATTCATAGTTTGGAATATGGCTTGTGCCTGTATGACTGAGAACACATTTGTCAGAAGTCTGATCAGACAGCACATTAAGAAGATGTGAGCCTACAGTCATGCATTCTTTGTCTTAAATGTTAATTTCTTGATGTTTGGATGTGACAACGAACAGGAAGTACAGGGGATTATGGGGCTGTTGGCATTGCTGTTTGGGGCTAAACTTTGAACTGGTAGAGCAAGATAATAGAGGATTCTTCTGTTCTGAGCCCAGCATTCAGTTGAATTTTTTTTTAAAAAAACAAGTAATTGAAGAGAAATGGTCTAAATGTTTGTTGCAGACAGAAGGCATTGGATGTTCACATACAGTGTAGAATCTTAGATTTACAAAAACTAATGCATATCTATGCATTTATCTCTTTAAAGACAGATTAATGTGTCAGAGGGGGCAAAACCATTACATTTAAATAGGCACTTTAAAGTGGTTCTGCAAATGGCGTGGGAGGCTTTTTTAGGATGGTTTTTGCCAGTATTCACATTTGCATATCAGGACAACCATATATGTGTTGTTATGGAGACAGAGTGCAGATGTTGAAATAGGTCACATTACCAGGTTTGCTTGTAGTCCATTGTATAGACTATGTTCTGTTATTTTTCATACATATGAGTGGAACTTTCTCCCTTTACTAGAATAAACAGAAACAAGCCCTTGAAAATAAACAGCCTTCAGCCTTTCATTTCAGATGTGTCATGTTGATCATGTCGATAAATTATGGGAACTTCATGTGAGATTTTCATGTATTGTGCTGGAGCTGATAACTACATTTTGTATATTAAACTTGTATTGTTGTTAAGTCTTGTTTCTTCTGACCAGTGCCTTACATAGACAATGATGCCTTCATTTATTTTTGATAATGAATAATGGTTGCCTTCATTTTACCACATGCAGGAATCTGTTTTTAAGATGTAGAGTAATATAACTCCATTCAAGTAGTCTATGCTTTCTACTATTCAATCGACATGTAATTCAAAGAACTATTTTCTTCATAATGATTTTATTTTCATCAGACGTAACGCTTCTTTTCAGTCATGGACAACAATCTCCTGGTGTCTGCGTCTATATGCAACCGAAATTAAGGCTCGCCATCTACTGGTGCTACTAGGAAATGCATCACAGCCAAGATGTTATTTTTAAATATGCAATAAAATATTCTATATGTACCACGGTGCTGTATAATTTTCAATATTTAATGTAGCTTTTTATCAGGATTTAAATCTGCATGAATGTGTTAACAAAACACACAGCAATGCCAGAATCAGCCAGACAGAACCTAACCTAGTGGAAATCTGAACTGGATACTCAATAACCAGACATGCGCAACTTATTTCTCATTTTAGGTTGTGTAAAAATCATTCCTTACAACAAATTCAGCTTATGTGCTTTGCATCCTATACACAGTGGCATCAATAATAACTAACGAACATCTAATGACTAACAATGGTGACTCATCTAGGTTTACAGTTCCACAGACTTCAGATGCGTTATCCTGAGAGTTTAGAAAGAAAATCCGACTGAATGGTCTCATCCTGTCAAATTTCCTGAGACTAGAGCTTTGTTTAATTTTGCTTTAGTACTTCCACTGCTTCACTGCAAGCTTTATCATCAAGTATATACTAAACTGCATAGCAGATTAACACTACTGCATTTACCCAGTTGAGTTTTCTACTTGAACTTTTAACTGATCAAGTCACTGTTAGCACCTGGATTTCTATGGGTGAATAAGTCAAAGCTAATAAGGTTCATGTGCAGGACGTCATGACTGCTGCTACGGTGAGGTCCTGTACACACATTCAGTCACATCAGACCTTGGATGCTTCCTAGGAAAATGCTGCAATAACACCACCACACTTGCCTTTTCAGGCATGTTCTGACACCTACGGCAATGACAAAGACTAGACTTTTCACACATTTTGATGTTATGTAATGTCGACTTTGTCTTAACTCATCCAATTTTCACAGGCCACTATAACTACAACCCCTGCATACACTCCAATGCAGTATAATATATGCAAATTCATAAAAATGGTGGATGGGTCCACACCTGACACAATACACGCAAAGCCACATAAGCAAATACAGGCAAGATAGGTGCCGTCCTTCAAACAATTATACTATAGAAGTTCTGTTACGCACTTCTGTCAAATCGATGTTGAGAGGGATGCAGAGAATTGTTGAGTGAGTGAACGTGTGTGTACACACATCTCAATCAGTGAGGCACCCAGTGCAACTCTAACATTAATTGAAAGTCCGATGGAAATAACTAAAGGAAGAGTAGAGGATCCCATTCCAGACAGCATCAAGGCAACATGAATAGCACGTGAAAACGGAGACAAATGAAGGACAGGATTTAAAAAAAAAAAAATAAGGTATGCGAGAGGCAAAACCAACACAAAGGGAAAACGCAAGAACCATTTTAAAAATCAGTAAATAGTATTGTTTTATTGGCTTCTTTAAATCTGCCTTCATGCTTTAGAAAAATCAATTTAAGTCAACAGCATCGCATCCAATTACCACCTCAAAATAAAACAGGAAAAACTCATTCAGAACTGAATATTTTTGTCCAAGGCTGTGCAAAGGGCAGTTATAAGCATGATCACTGTTTCCAAACTCTCATATAAAAAAACCCATCTTAAAAAGGTTGAATGAACATTTCTAATTACAGCAATATCAATAGTAGAATACAATTCATTCAAAAAGATTACAATCAAAATTTAAATAGCCATTTTGAATAAGACACCAAATCCTGTTTGCCAATGTCTACACAGCTGCAAATGTAAATCCAAAAGTCCATCATGCTGTGGAGTTGTGGAAGGTTGTTCAGCAGTATGCAGAGCATTTACTTTAAAATAAGTGGGAGGGCCTGCCGGAACAAAAATCTGACCCCCCACCCCGATATGTACATCATCTACTATCAAATACAGGATTGCCAACAATGTGAGATGTATGGCAGGCTGGACTTTCCCCCGTTTTCACAAAACTCAGGTCAGCACTCTTGGCAGAAGCATGTGACTGATCCAGGATCTGTCAGCAAAGAGCTGGGGCTACTCTAGTCCAACTGAGGTCCTGCAGAGAGCTCTGAAATAAAACCTATTTACTATTATGCCTACACTGCAGAAACATGAGTTCAAAAAAAAAAAAAAAAAAAACTGCTGCTTAAACCCAAGAGCTAATGAATTTATATTAGAAATAAACGTTTTCTGAAACGCTGTCCTCAGAGGCACTGGTTGTCCATAATTCTGAGCTCACAGTTCTCCACTTAAAATGTCCTTTATACTGTCTAAAGACTTGGTTTGTAGCCAGTCATCCAGGACTTACCAACTATACAGCAGTAACTGCATAAGTAGGATTGAAGAAACATTACTGTTAGATTTGCTAATTACTTTATGATCCATGCCCATAAAATACTGGATTTACATGACTTTAAAAGGTGAAAAAAAAAAAAAAAAAAAAAATCCACAGTTTGAAATAGTTACATTAATTGCCATTAACAACTAAATAAGCAAAAATATGCAGTCATACCAGCCAGGCTGGATATATGAAATAGCCTATAGATTGCGTCCGATAAATCAGTAGTAAAACAATGAAATATTTGATTACAACCGCACCACCTTGCCAATCAGCCATAACAATGCACGGGGGGGTGCAATGCGTATGTACGGCATCTCTATGTCTATATGAAAGGTGGTGGTCTTTATCACCTAGCACCTATCACCTGCCCCTCCACCCTTCCCAACCGAAACCTATTTACTGGCACTTCCCCAGTATTCTTCTACAGTGGATGCAGGATTCTGACAGTGCAGAACAAAAAGATAAAAATTCTAGAACAGCATTGAGTTGGGAGAGGCAACTAAAAAAGGCCCGGAGGGAAGGAGACTGATCTGGAATCATCTACTGACAGATAGCCTGCAGGAATGCTTACAGGCCCGGGAAAAACACGTCCCACAGCTATCTGCACCAGTTCGAGCTTTGCAAAAAGGGGTAAGCGCCACATGGGGTATAGTGAGGTGCAACAGGAATCCGACAAGGGTCTGCAGGACCTGGCACCATGGAGAAGCCCAGGCTACTGGGATGAGTCACCCTGCTGGAGCTCCCATCCGCCTGAGTGTCGGGAGGTTTCTATGGTTACGCTGAACCAGGCCTCTCCGGCTGTGAAGTAAGACTTCCTCCAGACCACAAGCACCCTGCCCTCCCTGACATGGACACATGTACAGCTGTATAGCGCTGTGCTGCTAGAATGACATTGCCGGAATAGAGGGTTCAGACAGGACCCTACAGGAAAACACTAAATCAGACCCCGGAACAGAGCCGTCCATAACCCTCCTTATGACAGACACAGGCAAGATAGGTGCCATTGTATGTACCCAGCTGGCATTTCAACGTTTAGTCATTGGTGAATCCACGTCATGGACCAAGGTAGAATCACTGTTGAATTTTGTTTCGATTTTGAAAATCAAATCAATGTTGCAACGCTATTTCAACATATCACGGCATTGTTTCAAGATTTTTTCAACGTTGAAACAACAACTGACATTATTTCAGCCACATTTCAACGCTGAAGGTCGGTCACGTGCCGGCTGGGTACATTTACACTATACAAGTAGTCCAGAGAATCCTGGGAAAGGTCTTGTGTTTTACAAATTAAGACAGCTCAGGCTTAACATTTTAAATGAAAAAAAAAAAGAATGAATTGACATTTTAAAAAGAATGAGAAAAAAGTAGCCAATTGCTGCTAGTTTGCTATAGAGAATAAGAGGGATACAATGTTTAATTCCCACTCACATCCCTCGTGTAAAAATGACAGAATAGTAGACTTACATTCGCTTGGCTCCCCCCCGCCCCATACAAATTATAAAATCATTCTGTCATCTGTGGTCATTCCCAGGTTTTAAAAACAAAGACAGAAGTAGTTCTTTGGAATAAAAGCGGGAGGGAAAACGTCCACTAAATTCAACTAACTACATTCTGTTACTGTTAAAAATTTTTACATGTGTTTTCAGACTGATTAAAAAAAAAAAAAAAAAAAAAAAAAAAAGGGACAGAAGTTATTTTAGCTGCCCTCAAGAGACCATTTAACTTAGTTTACCAATAACCTCGATGTCCACCGTGGCCATAGTTTCGGTTACCATAGTAACCCTGGTCTTGGTAATATGAATTCCACTGAAAAGAATGAAAGAGGTGCATTTAATGTTCTTCAACAGCCTCTTTGCCTAAGTAACTTACCCTTCTACTTTGATGGAAGTTACATAGAGCAGGCCACTCACCTCCCCCGCATACTGCCGGTAGTAGTCCCTATACCTCTGGGGGTTGTAGTCACGGCCATAGAAACGGTCCAACTCTGTCCGGTGCTGACCGTAGAAAGGCCGGAAGTCCTGACAGAGAGCGGCATATTACATTGATTTAGCAGGCTCTTTTGACGTACCAGTGAGACAAATGCAGTGTACGTGGTGATACAAGTATTTTTGTATTCACTCGAGGAAGCTTCTGATTGACAAGATCAGACTCATACTGACACAGAGGTCAATCTAGACCCAGCACACCCTGGCAAGACAGGCTGAGACCTTGATCAAGGTACACGACCAGCCAAGACATTTAGGGATAATAATCTTCAGAGCTAGACAACCTCCAAGGTGACAGTGGGTATTATGCCTGTGAATGACGCATGGAATACCACTTAAACGAACTGGCATTGATGGGTAAAGGACTGAAATGATCCAACGCTTCCTACATGGTCATTTACTTTATACAATGAAAAAGTAAGTAGCAGTTACCTGATCTGTTTGTCTGCTACAATTAACTAGTGGGCACCTAAGGGTATTTAAATGCTTCTCCAAATGAACTATACATTTTATACTGATCAATCACAGCATATTTATGTGGAGGACAAGTATCAATCAACAGAAGAGCATTAATGTGGGGGTCACTGGTCCAAGAAAATCCACGTCCAGTACACCAAGCGCTTAGGGGTCATTGCAGCAGCTGGCCAGGTTTAAGGGCACATTCTCACCTCCCGGCGCTGGGGTCCCCAGTAGGGTGGGTGTCCATACGGTCGTGGGTTGTAGCTGCCTCTGTTCCATCCTGCACAGGAAGGCACATGGACACGCCAAGACCATGACAAGTACAGTTATCACTGGCGTTCTGTGTTACTCAGCCCCCCCACCCACGATGACCCCACTTCCTCACCTTGGCCCCACTCTCTGTAGTTCCGGCCTGGGGGGCCGGGAGGAAGAGGTTTGTTCCGCCAGGTGCGGGGCTTCTTGCGCTTGGGTGGGGTGGGCAGTAGACGGCGAGCCTCCTCTTTGTACCCAGCCAGCAGCTTTTCAGCGTCACTGCGCGACAGCTCTGGGAAGAGCACCTCCTCCAAGTAGTCCCCCTGCTCCGGCAGCGAGAAGCTCACTGGGAATTGGGCAGGAGGACAGCTAGTCAGACACCAAATGAGACACACTGCCTGTACCTACCACAAGGCTTGGGCGCCCCCCCCTCTGAGACCCTCACAGCCTCACCCTTCACTTTGAGGAGGGACATTTCAGGCACCTCTTCTCCCTCCTGCTGCTGGTGCAGCGCCAGACGTCTCCTCCACTCTTCATCCTCGGGGCAGACCACAACTGCCCGCCGTTGGAAGCCCCCAAACCGCTGCATTTTGCGCCGCTGAGCCGAGGAGTACACGTTGGCCTAGGTATAGAGGGGCGGAGAAGACAGGGTGAGTCAACGGGGGGCGTGTGCTGGAATGCGAGGTGATGGGCTGTGGCTCTCCCATCATACCTGGTCCAGGATGTAGTTTCGACGGCGCCGTGCTGCTATCCTGATGAGCTCACTCAAGCACTGAGTGGCCTGCTGCAGAACCTGGTCCTTCTGCCCGGGCTCCGGGACACACTGAGGGACAGGACATGGGCCAGTCGGCTGGTCAGAGTGGGGCACAGCCCAGGGCAAAAGGCCGGATGGAGCACAGGCTTACCCTCATGGTGCTGAGGACAGTGCGTGTGCCCAGCAAGTTGTAACGCTTCTCCGGGTGCTCGGCCATGTGGCCCTGGGCCCAGTGCGTCTTTCCAGAACCAGGCATGCCGACCATCATTAAAACCTGCCACAGAAACCACAATGACAGGGGGAAGGGGGGGGACCAGCCACTCTGACCTACACGATCCTCCTCAAGGAGTACAGGCACCTCAATTATTAGACACCATACCTCACAGTCCCGCTTTGACACTGGAGGCAGTGGGGCTCGCACCCGGAGTTCAGGGGGCAGGGCTGAAATTAGAGTGAACCCAGGGGGACTGGGGTGCCACGGACCTCCACCGGGAGTTAGATTGAGCGCGACTGAGCAGTTCCTGCAGAGCACGTGGGGGAACAGGGCACGGCCATTCAAGTCCGCGTGGCACAGGCGGAACGCGGTGCCAAGGGGGTGTCCGTTCTTATGGAAGGAGAGCTCCACCTCACCGTCCAAAAATGCCTAAGGGGGAGGAGAAAGCGAGCAGCACCGCTTTTCAGGTACAAGCCATGGAATAGAACAGTCATTAAACCGGGGGGGGGGCATTCAAGGACAAACAGGGACAAAAGCAGGGAGAAGCGTGGAAGGAGAAACCCAATCTGCAAGGATGCGAAGAGAGCTGCTGTAAAGGAACCGAAAGGTGAAGGCTAGAACCCCACTCACAGCATAGCAGCCAATGACGTCGCTTTCTGAGAAGGGCTCCCCAAACTCCTCCTCCTTAGCCTCCGTCACCTTCCTGCCCCGCCCATCATAACAGTAGGAAAACTCCACCTGACCTGCCAGGGGGAACGGTCAAATGGACATTACAAGCAGGCTCATACAGGATAAACATGGATGCTCACCAAGTCATTGTCCTTTTTGGTATAGACAGGAATCAAGCAACTCAAGACCAATCAGTGATGCTTCCAACCAAGACTTTACAAGTTATTTAAATCTGTATACATCTAAAATAAAAAGGACGAGTTTCTGTTGTTTATGATAACATGGAAGATTAATGGGCACACAAATGTTTTCCAAAAGCATGCATCTTGTCATCTATTCTTTGATGAAACCACAGTACGATACCCTCCATGAGGCAAAGGCTGATCTTTAACAAAAGATGTTACACAATATTTTGGCAGTTCAGATAACCCTCATATCCTCCCATTCAATCTGGGTTACACCATTTCTTCACATCCTCAGGCAAAATGGGACTGAGGAGGCTGAAGCTACTCACCCAGCTGGAAGCTGGAGTTGTCCAGAGACCAGCCCACGCTCAGAACATGGGTGTCCGATTCCTCCAAGTTGAGGCCCGTTACAGGAAGCTTCTTCACATACTAAAGAAAGAGCAAAGGCTGATCAAACTATACAACAATGAGGAACACACAACCAACTGGCAAGTTAACAGCACTGTACGTGCCTTACGCTAGCACATTAAATGAGCGAGATAAAACTGAGCAAGAACTACTGTGATTACACAAGGCGACGGTGTTCACAGTCAAATATAAGACGAGATGCAGAGCAAACCGGCAGCAAAAGGGTTCCTCACCTTAGCTTCAAATCCCACCTTCCCCTGATTGACGCCGTGGGTCAGGCGGCATCCCGACCACAGAAGGGGAAATTTCTCTGTCAGCAGGGGTAGGCCACTGCAGCCGTCCGCACTCACTTCGAAGTGCAGGTCGCAGTTGTCTAATAAAGCAAGACCACAAACCGAGCGAGTTAACCCAACTCATTCAATGAAGCGTTTTGGTTACATGCGAGGGCTTCAGACATGGGGACTCCACTTTAAGCACTAATTTGAAGTGCAGATCCCACAGTAAAGCAGAGCAAAGGTTCATTAGAAATACATTTACATCCGAACAGAAGGAAACAAACAAGTGAATGGATATGCGCGTGCGAATGTGCGTGAAGGCGGGCCCTCAGCAGCCACATGGCAACAGCAGGTAGAAGGACTTACAGGAGTCGAGTCGTACTACTCCTTCATCTACCTCCTCCTCCAGCTCTGGCTCAGGCTCCGGAGACTTGGCTCTGAAGGGGGAAAATAACATGAGACAGAGAGGCACAGGGTCCAACCCCACCAGCCTTCTTTTACTGTACACCACACCTCTTGTCAGGACTGGTATTTAGCTCATTACGTGTCTTACAAGAGCGTCACCTACTGGGTGCCTGTGAGGGGGCATTGCAAACATCAGTAAAACATCTCACTTCCGGTCCCTGGAAATTCACGTAACTAAAAAGCATGTGAAATAAACAGCCAAATAAAGGGAAAACAATGAAAGACTCAGAGGCAATCATGTAAAATAGGAATGATTAAACCTGAAGAAAAGAGCAGGAATGAGGACTGTGGAGACACACCCAGTTCAGGATGGGGAGTAAAACTTGGCAAAACCTTCTGCTTTCCACTTCTACTTTCTCAAACCCTCATTTTCACTTATGTATAATTTCACTTATTACATTAAGATGGAATGGAACTAGAAATTATATATTTGAGAATGTCAGTTGTTTTAAAATAGAATATGCCTTACACCTCTAACATGGGGCTTCAAATTCCACCAATGTGTGTGTGTGTGTCCATGTCTTGTGGGTTTATGCAGTTGGGCTTCTTAACATCTCTAAAATCACCCTTGGGGTGTCATTGTGTGGCATCCCATCCAGGGTGTTCCACAGCCTTCTACCCAATGCTACCTGGGACAGGCTTCAGGCCTCCCTGTGACCCTGACCAGGAAAAGCAGTTAGAAGATGGATGCATGCAAACAATAAAAGGGAGTTGCTACTGTAGCAAAAGCTCCAGTACCTGTTGTAGTTGATTTCTTCTTTGAACTCATAGTAGCCCCGCCCCCTCTCACCATGGGGCCGCTTCTGCCCCCTGGGCTCTGTGTCACCCCCTGCTGTCTCAACCCCTTTGGATTCTGTGGAGAGAATGTGTAAGGGAAATGCTCTGGGCATCATGGGTGCACCAGCTGATCTCAGGATGACAAACCAGTAAGGAGGGGCAGAAAAACCACCTGAAGTGATACAGACGAGCATCTTAGAAAGGTCTCCCCCAGTTTTCTCATGGCTGCATGACCAGTACACTAGCAATCTAGTAAACACTACACAAACTACAGACTGACGCAATGATTTACCACATATGTGCCAAAGAAAGACCCATGGAATAAAAACCATTACTTTATAGGTTATGAAGAAATGCTCATGTTCTGGTTATTTCTATTCAGCATCACACTGAATCCCGCCTAAAATAGCCGTCATCCATCAACATCCCTCTAAACGTACGATTAATAATACCTTTTTTTTGAGAGTACACGTCAAGTGTCAATTTCCCACCGGCCATAAATAAAGGTGCCGCTCTGTTAACTAAGAAAAACAAGCCATTTAACCCGACACCAGCAGCCAAACGTGAAGGCAGACTAGTAAACAGACGTTTTCGGATAGTTTGTTAAAGTTCATGGACTGAAGGATAAAACCAGCGGACAGACAAAAGCGGAAACGGCATTATAAAAGTTATAAATGAACATCTTTGGCGCAAATTCAGTTAATCGGTAATGAAAGTCAAACGTCGTATGGTATGAAATGCTCTTTGTATCACTCCTATTCCATAAGCCGAGCTGAAGAGTGACATTTGATTGACGGTCCTTACTTAACATCGCCGTATGAAATAACCACCACATCATCATCATAATCATCATCAGGATTCTACAGCTGAAGTTTGGATGTTAAAAGGCAGACCCCCCGCTTCAATCGTGTCAGCAGAAGTTAATAAAGACCACCTTAATGTCTGGATCAGCTAGAGAGCTCCCGGAGCCCATTACCCCCGTGTTTACGGAAGGACACGCGTTTCTGCGTGTTAAAGTGTGGCTATAAAGCAGGCAGCTTTACTCGGTGAAAAGGCGTCAGCCGGTCTGGGGCAGGGGATTTACGGTAGAGGCATCAGCTACCAATAACACAGTTAATCAGGCGAGGCGAGACTTCGTCGATGAGAAAGTAAAAAGCCAAAGGCGGTAACCTGCGCTCTGGCTCTCCTCCTCGCCGCTCTTCTCGATCCTCTGCCCGGAGCCGCCGTTCAGCCCTTTGTCCTCCTCCTCGCCGCATTCACTGTCGGCGTGCTCGTCGCCGGCTGGAGAGGCGCTCACTCCAGTCCGGGGTCCGGCGGCCTGCTGGGAAGCGGCTACCGCATGCCGTTCGGGCTCATGACTGTTTCTCTCCCGCACCTGTTGTGTCTCCTCCGGGGCAGCACTTTGCACCACAGTAAACTCGGGCTCTTTTTCGAACTTTTTCTCGTAGTCTTCGTCCGGGATCGGGGACGACTGTCGCTCAGGTACTGTGGTCATCAGTTCTTCTGTCTCCAGTACCGCCTCGGTGTGATCCGGCCTAGAAGGGCTGCTTTCAGCTGATGTCTGTTGCGAAAGCTTCTCCTGTCCCAGCACGGAGGCTACGGGAAACTCGGCATGTAAAACTGCAGCACCGGGAAGGCCGGAAGAAGTGGACTCCTCGGAAAGCCCGGCTCCCAGCATGGCTAATCCGCCTGCTTGAGTGAATCCCTGACTCGTTTTCGCTATCGGAGTAACTTCCGCTACTCTGGTCGGCAGTGCTTGATCCACTTCTGCTGTAGATTCCGCCGCTAACACGGCTCGATCCATTACAGAATCATCCTGGGTTTGCATCCCTTCGTCTTCCTTGACAGGCCCCTTCTCATCCTCGGTCTGGCCTGCCGACGTGCCTTGTGATTCGGCTTCAATCGCGCACATCAGACGCTCCACAAGGTCGGCCTTGAGCCCCTTTGAATCCAAGCCTCGTTCTTGAAGTTTGGCCCGTAAATCGGCCACTTTCAATTTTTTTATTTCCGCTAAATTCATTTTTAGTAGTACTTGCTTGCTCTGATCTTATATATCCAGTTTTTGCAACAATCCAACTGTTAGCTACGGCTAAGACACCGATTATACTCCGTAAATAACAGCGTCATACGACACGATACTGTAGTTTTGAGTTTACGCAGGTGTTTCTTTTCTGCTTTCTGATTGGTTCCGATGTTCTTAACTCCGCCCAAACATTCAAATAGTCAAAAACGATTGGCCTCAAAAATAGGGCCCGCCTAGAACGACTTCCTTTCACTGGACTGAATGCTGTAATTTTAAAAAGAGCAAGCCAATGTTTTAATATCAACCTGGCTTTAAACTACGTGTTTAATTCTTGACTGAGACTTATTAAATTAAACATTTGCTAAAAAGAAGTTAATATAGCCATCCTGCTGAATGCATACTTTTAAATGCCATTTTCATTTGGAATAAGGAAATCATTTTCAGTGTTTTGAACTAAAATAGATACTAATAATTAAAAATATACCATATAATAAATGGCAATGTAACACACACATAATAACCATAGACCTTGTGGGTCATGTTTATTGTACCAGGAAAAAAACAAGGAATTGTCCCAAATGTTTTCCAATAATAATGATTTTAGACTCTCTACCTCCAGCTTTTTGCTCAACTATCTGTGCATCACTGCAATCAGGATAAAATTTGCAGAGACTTAGCACTGGTTCACAGATTAAAGAGAATAAATGTTTTCTGAATAAACAAGTAACACCAGAATATCCCTGTCCTTGTTTTTCCTTACTGTGTTACACACATTCTTCCCCAACATTAAAGCAGTTCTGGGACAGCTGCCTGCTCCTTTCATCAAATTTGCATCAACACTGATAGCTTCAAAATAAAACCTTCACAGGTGTGAGAGTGCATCATCATAAATAGGCTCAGCTCAACCTACGTTTAAGGCAAAGCATAACAGACAAATGTAAACTAAACATACATTTAAAAACCCACAAAATACACATGCATGCATTTTTGAAGCTGCCTTTTAAATAAAGGCCCCAGGGGGGCCCTGTGGCTCTGGGTGTGGTGGGCTCCCCTCCACCGGTGAACTGCCTAAGAGCAGCTCCTTTTCTCTGGATAGACAAGGCCCTCTGATCTTCTGGCTGTGGGAGTGGTACAGGCGCAGGAAGGACAAGATGGCCTGGGTCAGCCACAGGGCTGTGACACACCACAGGAAGGTCTGCAGACACAGAGATGGCCAGTGGATGTGGAGCAAGTTAAGTGCAGACAGAACATCAAGCAAAAACTGCAGACTTTAGTACAGGAAAGGCTACAGTGAAAACTACAGGTGAATCAAGCTATAAGGCTTTTTTAATGTTAATAAAGTATTACAAAAAATCTTATGTTGTCTTGAAGTGTTATAAAGTATGTATTTTACTAGCAATTAAATGCTTATACAATCTGTCTAACTAAATAGCTCACCGTGCACTGAAAGAAAAAATAGTTCAAATGTTTCTTGTAATTTTTCAAGATGCATGCAGTCATCTTTCATAACTATTTATCCTGTTCAGGATCGTTGTCCTTTTAAGATCAGTTTCTGGGTAGAACATAAACACAGACACACAGCTACGGGCTGACAGCATGGAAACAAGCTAATGTGGATGTTAAAAAAAAAAAAAAATACAACATCAGAAAGCCCTGGTGAAAGAATGGGGCTCCTTGGCTTTCATCGTGGACATACCTGTGCAGTGGTGAGCTCGGTGTAGAAGGAGGACGTGTCGACATCCAGGTACAGGGGAACTGACTGCGCTTCTATACAGCTGATGATCAACAAAGAAATGCAACGATTGACGGAAAATGTAAACAGCATTAGCTATAAGTGAATGCCAACTATAAAAAAGTCATAAGTGTGAATGGATTTGTATCTTGCTTTGAGGAAAGGTGCTACCTGTAGGGCCGCGCGCCACGGTCGGTCACGGTGTTGCACCAAGAGATCAGACCCAGGCTAAAGGTGACGCTAGCCCCTCCGGACAGAAACAGTACACACAGGCTCAGTGACACTGTGAGGAAGGCTGAACACAGCGTGCTAAAGGGAAAAGGGAGTTACGTTAACACAATTAATATTATTGTTTCGCCGGTCGAATGCAAAATTTACACTCACTCGTCATGTCGGCGATGGAGATAAAACAGGCTTCGCCAGCCCTGCGCCGCGCCGTACAGCACCGTAAAAACACCAACAAATGTGGGGAACTGGCATGCAGCGGGTGGTCCCCACTCCTGCACTATCAAACGAGAGACCCACTCAGATTCTTCTGGTTTCCCGGTTCGGTTTTCTGTCCTCCAGAACCCTTGGCTGAACAGAGCACAACGTCCTTTGAAGTCAGATCCATTTAGTGCCAAAGGGATGACCACCATCAACCCAGCCAAGACAGAGAGGGTGTAGGCAGCGGAGTGAGCCAGCAACAGTCTGCGATCTAGCTCCATAGCGGCTGCTCCTAAGGAAACGACTAACAAAAACCAAGAAAATATCCGATATCGATTTTGCTTGCCGTTAGTGTATCACCGGAATTGAGCAAATTAAAATCTTTATTTACAGTAGTTATTTCTAACGAGTTAAAAGGTTTGGGGTATATACCGCTATGCTCTAACTGTACAAAGACTATCAGATTTTGCAGTGACGCACCAACAGCAGACGTATCACGTCGACGGGGTTCTAGACCAGTTGGTCAGCGCTCATTAGGGTCATCAGCGAAATATTATTTCCCTAATACCGATAAAACGTTTGCACCACAGCGCTTTCCCAGTGCAAAATATATATTTTACATTTTCTGCTGATATTTTGGAAAATTTAAGCAAAGCCGGCGGCTGTTCAGTAGATTGGGCGTGGCGCTGGCGTGAGGCAGATGCTACACCGTGGCCGATGTGTAGAACCAGCCGGCCTGCTCTCCATGTTAAATAACAGAAGTCAGTGGCTGGGGTGGTACCAGCTCTTAGTTAAGAAGCAAAATAGGGTAAACAAAATCAGGTCGTCGTAAAATGTAATAGCATTCAGAATTGAAAATACAACTAAGAGATATGTATATTGCATTCGAGACGTTAACTACAAAATAAATGGTTTTTCTTCAAAAGTTTTTCACTATAAAATGGGCGTTATATCCAAATGCTCATATCACATAAATAACGGCAGTGTTTTAAAGCATGATGGTATGACATTTTAGTAGAAAAACAGACGATTCTGCATTTTCTCTTCATCATAAATGGCCGGGTATTAATTGCATTCTAAGGGTCAGGGGGAAAACGAGTTTTCTAAAACTGCCATTTTTCTTACGCCCTTGGTTTTCCCTAAAAAAGCTATAAGTATTACGGAAGCGTATTGCATTCATCCGAAGAAAAAAACCGCTCTGTTTTTCTGAATTAACGAGATAATCATCCTGTTTTTACGAGTAATATTTTTCTGTTTTTCCGAATTAATGAGATAATCATCCTGTTTTTACGAGTTAAGTTTTCCTGTAAAACAAAGCTGAGTCATATATCAAGCTTGCTTCGGGGCCGATGCAAAAAGGGCAAGATGGATGCACGATCTGTGTAAGTTTAATCTGCTTTAAATTCTTTTATTAGTTTGTCAACTTCCGTAAAATATATAGCAAAAACGTACAATAAAAACTATATATCGCTGTTTACTGCTTTGTAAAATGTGCTATACAGAATAATATTCGAAAACATTTAGTATTGCACATTTCTCATATGGTAAAACAGTGACAATTTTTAAAATCATACTTGTGGTATAACATTTTCCTTAGCAGTTTTATTTATTGTTTATGTGAATGCTATTAATGTGTAAACAGGATAAGCATTTGATATAAAATTGAAACAATATTATTTCAAAAAATTGCTGGAACCTTTTGTGACTTTTCCCAGCACTTAGGTTTTTATGCTCCAGTACAGTAGGTGGCAGCAAATTCTTCTTTTGATGTAAAAACTGCATAGAAGCGTACATGTAGAAACATAAAGAAGACATTTTAATTCTTCTCCATGGTAAGAGCGGAAGCTTGCATCGTCCCAAGTGAATAAACACAATTTAGTCCCTATGTAAGTATATGCATGTCCCAAGGTAATAATGGCCCATTGTCCGTTTCTCTTACTGAATATTCGCGTGTCCGACGGAGGTAGAGTTAATATGTGTGAAAACTTTGCACACTACCACATGTTGTAGGGTTAATATTAACCTGAGATTATATGAAAAGCTGATAAATGACCTTTCCCTGTAATACTTGTGGTCATTTAACGGGTTGTGACTGCAGTCTTGTCGACGTGTGAATTTCACACCTGCTGTAGCCTAAGCTTATATTGCTTCCCACGCAGCTAACCTGTAGCACGGTATCTTCAGCTATTTGGGCAAGTAAGGGTTTCTTAATATCTAGCTGGTAATATTAAGGTTGGACATTGAAATTTAGTTTCAGTATCACACTAAACACACACCGGTGTTTAATACAGTGCTACGTGCACTAATTAATTATCACAATCTTAACCTCAAATCTGAGCCAATAGTTCTCTGAACTGAGAGCTCTTTCAATGGTAAAATCTTAAGTTAATGAGCAACAAATGAACAACAATGTTATTGATC
Organism: Gymnarchus niloticus; assembly: GCA_009936485.2. Lineage (NCBI taxonomy): Eukaryota > Metazoa > Chordata > Actinopteri > Osteoglossiformes > Gymnarchidae > Gymnarchus > Gymnarchus niloticus. The sequence goes on along the minus strand of JAACJT020000002.1, from coordinate 7,553,540 downwards.
CTTTGGGGACTTTGTGCAGATCAGGAGGTTAGGGATCTGTGCCTTTCTTCAGAAAGGTCATGGGTTCAAATCCCTGACCCCATGTGGACCCTGCTCACTTGTATGTCTCTTGGAGAAAAGGTGTCTTTTGACAGAAATGTAAATGTGCTTACGGCACATTAAAAGAACAAAATTACTGGAGCATTTATTATTCTTTTAGATTAGAATGCAGTTACGTTTATTCACATTACTCTTGTTTCTGTTAATTGTAAAATGATGAGAAAATAAAGAGCAGGGTGTGTGACATATTTGGCTGAAATGTCTACAAACGAAAAATATTCCCACAACAGATATGGCATTACTTGCATACTGTGACCATGAGCTGGTACATCATGTGCTTCAGTGTTTCAGCACCAAGTATGTGTATCAGATTTTATCATCTTACAGTAAGGTGGAGTCCTAATTTGAATGGTGCCTAACTGGCTGAAGCACTAAAATGTAACAGGGCAGTTGTGGTGTCCCGTCTACGCAATACCAGACACCCGTGGAGGTCTCTAATGTTTCGGTACCTCATCTTATTTCATCTTGTCCTCACACCACTTCTCTTGATTAGACTTGCACTAGGCAGCGTGCCAAGCAGGTCAGAGCAGACTTCTCATCGCATAGCCAGCGAATCCAGCTCGCCCGGGGGAATAACATATGTTCCTAGACCAGCTGGGAGATATAACCTGGATCAGCACCCTTGTGAGCCATCCAGGTGGTATCCTTATAAGATCGCCAAACCACATCAGCTGAGCCCTCCCATCTGTGTTTCAGATTCCTCCCCCGGTTAAGGATAGTGAGCACAGCAGCCCTGTTCTGACATGCAGTTGATTTCTCATTTCCGTAATACCATGGGTTGGAAGAATTCTCGTGTACTCCTCTTGGCAAACTGGCAACTGCCCCAGTGGCCTGAAACATGTTTCCGAGAGATGCTGTAGTGGCTTCATTGTGGCCGTAGTGGTACATTTACTGACAATTTTGAATCTCCTTCTACATCCCTCCAAAACAGTTTGATGATGTTCTTCACTCTCTAATATACAGAACTATTATAGTGGGTTTATTATTGTCACTATCCATCCATCTTCCAACCACTTGTGCCCTATGCTGACTAGGATAAGGCTGGTGTGCACCATGGGTGGGATGTCTCTTCTTAATGATAGCTGTTAACACAGTCACAAATAATATCAGGGTAATTTCCTTTTATATGCTGATATTATTACGTTATGTAGAATTTGAAGTGTATTATGGTTAATAACTGTTAACTCAGTCATGAATAATTTCAGTGTAATTGCTTTTTTTTTCTTGCTTCATTATGTGTTTTATAAAGTGTTTGACTCTTAGCTGAGCTGTTTCTCTCACGGTGATTATTGTTCCAGTTTGATAGTAAGGAAGTGAGTAACAGAAACTCCACTGACATTTCCAACATGGCAGCCGGGGTGGAGCTGAGTGATCACCGTGAACAATGGAGCCCACACCAGACCGATCTTCACCCCTCGCCGAAGAGGCCGGGGCGGTTGGGGGCGCGGAGACAGATGTGGAGAGGCTGCTGCAGCAGGCCGTGCGGTTGAAATCGGAGGGAAATGCCCACTACCGCGAGAAGCACATCCGCGCTGCCATCGGGCGCTACCACCGCGCACTGCTGCTGCTGCGAGGCCTGGACTCGGCTGTCACCTCAGCGGTGAAGGGCTTTGGCCCACAGGCACCGGCACTTGGCCTCCAGCAGGAGGAGCTACTGAGGAGCACACAGGTGGATTGTTACAACAATCTAGCAGGTAGCCAGCAGGGGGTCGGAGAATTCAGTCAGAGTGAACATTGTTATATACGTACTAATGCATAGAGCTTGCCTCAACTCGGGTAGTTTCAGAGAAATAAAAACTGTTTTCCCTTTTCTCTTTAAAAATCTACTTTTAATGCTCATTATAAAATAAAATACAATGATGTCAGGGACTTGAATGCAGAATAATATTTGCATCTTACGTCTAGAAAATCAGGACCTGCATGTGAAAGGTCAGTGTTAAAAATATTAATCCTCGACTCCTTGCCTTAATCAGCCTGCCTGCTTCAGAGGGAATGCATCGATTATGCCCGGGTGCGAGAGTATAGTCTGCGGGTGTTGCAGTGGCGGCCAGGCGATCCCAAAGCTTTGTACAGAGTGGGTGTGGCCACCCTGGAGCTGGGCGATGCACTTACTGCCAAGCACTATCTCACTCAAGCCAGCAGAGGGCAGCCTACTGGTAAGTCACAGCCCCCCCAGCCAGTGTGCTCCCGCACCGTGTGCAGACACAGCGTTACGGTACAGCTTTCTACCGCTTCCAGATGCGAACGTGAGGCGGTACCTGCAGCGAGCGGAAGAGAGACTGAGCAGTGACTACCAGAGAGAAAAAGCCCTCTACAAAGGCATGTTTGGCAAACAGAAGGATAGCAAGGGTGAGGGAGGGGGTGGCGTTTCACTGAAGTGAGTATGATGTCATGCTAGCTGGGGGAGGGCATGTCTCAGAGCACAGTAATACGAGTAGGACGCGAGATGCTACATGTTCCAGATGTTTCAAAATATCCAAAAAGTGGGGAGTGAACTGAGGATGTGCACAACGGAGCTGTTTTAGAGGAAGAAGTGTTGAAAGATTGAGAAGTGGCACAAAGACTAAATGTCTTGGTTTCATCAAATGTGGACTATGGAAAATCTGTTTTAACACCTGAGCTGTGTTAAGGGGACAAGCAGAATGTCTTTCACATTGTTTCTTATGGCTGAATAAATACTTTGGAGATAAAGGACACGTTAAAATGGTTGGTTTCTGACACGCTGCCAGAAAGGTTCCTACTTGGATCCATTTCCAGCTGCTTTGAGAATGTTTTTTTGTTTTTGTAATGTGCTGTAACCCTGCCAGGGAGAACAAGAACAGAGAGTTTGTGTGACTGTGGCAAAAATGTTGTTTTAATAATCTTCTTGTATTACACGTAACAGAAAAAAGCCGCAACTAAGCTACATCATATTCAGACTAAATGTTTACAGATACATTAATAGAATGATCCGTAACACATTTGGCAATTGAAACATTTACTAAAACTGTAAATATCCTATGAAGTCCAGATAAAAAGTTTGTGTGTTGTTTTAAAATAATTCTGAACATAAAGAACATCTAACATTCTTTAGTGGTAATAGTTCCTGGTTACTTCATACCACAATAGATTCATCACTCAACAATTATTTTTTCCATGGAGTGGTCAAAGTACATGGCTATATAAAGGTGGAGGAGACACACCCAGCGGCACGTTCACGCACATTCTCACACACACACAACCAGCTAAGGGGGTAGGAGGCCCGTGCAGTGTGGGTGCCGAGCTGGCTGCCAATTCAGCACGTCACCACGACGCTACAATCAATGTTAGATGAACAGAAAAAAAAAAAAAAAATTAGTTTGCCTTCTCAAAGAGCCAGTGACGATTCTGTCATCAGATGCAGCTTTATTTGATGGAGATACACTTGCAGGATGGGGTGTCTCACTTCCTCAGACTGTGCGTCTTGAACGTGAACGGCTTCACTGAGCCAAAGACCTTCCGGCCGAGGTCCCGGAAGGAGCGGGAACGCGTGAGGCGCGGTGGGGGCGGTGGCGGGGGGGACAGGGAAGGGGAGGAGAGGGGCGACAGCGATGGGCAGCTGCCCTCAGGGCTCTGGGAGCGGGACAGGTGGAAGAGGCTAGCTGTGGAGGACAGGCGCTCGTCCTCGCCATCACCCAGCGCCCTGCTCCGGTCAGGGCTCAAGCCTACAGAGCTGCAGCCCAGCCCCGCCCGAGCAATCTCCAGAGACGACACCCACTGCTGGCGTCGCTCCCGGGCGTCACGCCTGCGGGGCCGAGCCTCCAGGAAGCCCTGGGAGCCGCAGCGGATGAGCGCCCCCGCTGGTGGTAGGCCAGAGCCTCGGTGCTTGGAGGGGTTGTCCTCCACTACCACGGCCCCCGTCTGCACTTCCTCCTCCTCTGTGCCCGGCGGTGGCTCTATCTGCCCCTTCCACCTGCCCCGCTCTTTCTCACCACTGCCCCACCTGTCCCTCTCGCTGCCCCCAAACAGTCCCTCCAACCGCTTCCGAAAGCTCACCCCCCTTTTCGCGGTGCCCACCACACCATCCAGTCGTCCCTCGTCCCACCTGCCAAAGCCCTCTCTTCCCCCATAGCCAGTCACTGTGGATGCCCTCACAAGCTCTCGCGACGCATGCTTGCCCCGGTAAAGCCTCTCACCGTCTACCCCCCGCCATGCCCCGCCTCCAGAGCACCAGCCAGCCTCCTGCCGTAGGGAGCCACCCCTTGGGCGTAGCTCCCCCGCAGGCGGGGGGCCACTCGCGCGCAGGCGGGGCAGGGAGGACTGCGTCGGGGAGCTGCGCTGGAAGACAGAGAGGGGAGCAGGGGCAAACAGAGCACGGGGCTGCAGGGGGGGCCGATGCTCAGGGGCTGGCACCTCTGAAGGGGAACTGCGAGGAGAGGGAGATCTTTGGGAAGCCAGAACTGACGGGTGGCAGTCAAAGTGAGATGGAGAGTGGCCCTGGGGCCCCAGAACATGGGGCCGAACCTCTGCTGGGGGCCGTGTTGGGGGTGGCTGGACACCCCACCAGGGGGTGGGCTGCGCGGGCTGGGGCTGCTCATCCTGCTCTCCCTCGTTCCGGAAGCAGTCGGCATCCAGCTCCACGCCCTCCTCCAGCAGCCCCGCCACCACCGACCTGGGGAGGCCCGACACCCTGGCAATCTCACAGACGCGGTCCGAGTCATCACTTATTTTGGGCAGGATCCCGCAGACGCGGGCCAGGTTTGCTTCGGCCTCCTCCTGAGAGACCCCACTCCAGTCCAAGGAGCGCGAGAAGCCCTGCGACCCGAACCCCGAGCCCTTGACCTCTAGTGAGCCACGATGATTCACTGTCTGGGGGCAGGTTGAGATCCTCTTCCTCCCCCTCCAGGCAGATGACACGGAGGACGAGGATGAAGGCGAGGGTGTGGGGGTGGGTGTGTCATTGCCCAAATAGTCACAGGAACTGCTCGAACCCTTGTGCTCGTTAGCATCGATGTCAAGGGTTGTGTTCACATTCAAATTTGGATTCAGATTCAGATTAAGATTGAGATGTAGGCTGAGGTTCACACCATCTCCGTTAAGCGACGGCAGGTTTCCCAGGTTGATGGAGTTCCTGCAGCTGCTGCTGGCAGAGCTTCCATAGAGTGAGCGCCGCTGCGTGACCCCGGCGCTGCCAAGGCCTTCGAACGAGGCCAAGGACTGGCTGGAGCCTCCACCAGGCCCCGTGTGCCACTTCCGAGAGCCCAACCTGGAGCAAGGCTCAATGGTGGCCCTGGAGTGGTACCGAAGGACCAGTTTGGATATGTACTGGTCTAGCCGGGCAATGCTGGGAGGAGCTGGGAGGAGTGTTTGGACCGGGATTTCCGGTCCAGCGTCATCATCGCTGGGGCTCACCTCAGGGCTGGGGTTGGGGTTCGAGGCGGGAGCTGGGGAGTCTTGGCAGGAAGTGAAGAGGGGACTCTGGAGGGCCACAGCATGTAGGGGGCTGGGGTAGGGGTACACTTCTTTAGTCTTCCGTGAGACCAAGTCAGAGCAGAATTTTGGATCCAGCTGCAGGCGGGGAAGAAAAGACGCCCCGGATATGGACTGGCACGAGTCCTCTCCCAGAGCCGAGCAGAAATCAGAGAGGAACAAGAGGCAGCTGATTTCCAAGTCACCTGAAAATGGGAGAAGAGAGGAGACTGAGGTCAGCTGTGCACTTGAGAAGAGCAACTTGAAGGGATATGGCCCTTTCATCTTAGTTTTGTTGAAGTTTTCCTGCCTACAGTTTAGTGTCAATTACCTGAATCACTGCATTGCATCATCACCGGATAAAAAAGTGTCACCTGAATGGAAACAAGTCTCACCGGTAGAGAATGGCCTCCTATCCCCCTTCTCTGGAACTGCCTGCGTGTTCCGACCTGGAGTCTTTTTGGCGTTCTGCCACTGGGAGGCACTGTGGTCTGCAGAGTGAGGGCGACAGTCCCAGGGACAGCTGCCACCCCTACTGCAGATGCACACGCCGGCTGCCCCCTGGGTTCCGTCACTACATACTGAGCAGCAGGAGTCAGACAGGGAGCTCCCGCTGACCGAGTAGAAACCTGTGGGGGGAGGAGGGAGAGGAGCATAGTGTGGTCGGGGGCAGGGAAAGGGGAGGACAAAGGGTTAAGAAGGCAAAAAGACAGAGGGAGAAAAAGAGCTAAAACTTTGCAATGTCGGGCTGCTTCACAGCGTGTCGCGCACCAACTGGAGAGCGTTTCCGACAGCATGCTTTACTGCGTCATCCGCTGTCCGTGTATCCAGTCCCTCGGTTTGAGTACTACCTGAGCTGGGCCTGGAGTCGCAGTCCAGCGGGTTCGTGCATGAGGAGTCAGGGGTGGGGGTGGACAGCGGGTCAGACGGCAAGTCCCAGGACAGCGTTGACCAGTCCGCGTTGGCCCCGATGCCATCGAGGCAGGGGAGCGCTGCCTTTGAGGGGGAGAGGACCTGGAGAAAGGCAGATGGGAAAATGCTTCATCTACTGCAGTCTGGAGCCGTCAACGCACCGATTATTGCAGTTGTTAGTTGCCTTGGTATCCATGATGTAACAGCCGGCAAAAAAAAAAAAAGGCCAGTGACTCATCCATATACGTGTGCTTGTGCAAAATATAACATGAGTGTATGAGTAAGATGGTTTCTCAAAGCTAATTCAGCTCAAATCTCCGGTTGCTATCTGCGCCATCGGTTGCCTATAATCAGACCCTTCAATCAGCACTAATCCTTCCAATTCTCTCCAGCCATCTTCAGTGACGAGGACAAGCTGCTTGCATGACACATGCTGTTCAGAAATGGGGGGGGGGGTTTCAACAAGCAGGACTGCAAAGAAGAGACGGATGAAGGGACTCGAGGGGCACTTTGACCAGGCTCATCTCTGCTCCACCTGTTAGTGCTCCACCCCCCTTTACCAGATGGAAGATGTGGCCAGTGGAGGATGGGGGAAGAAGAATGTGTTGCTGGGGGATGGAGGAGGTTCTGGCTGGAGAAACAGCAGGAAGAAAAACGAGTCAAAGACCCCCTACTCCAGCACCACCCACCCCCACTGACAAGCAGTCAGTCTGTCTCTATCAGTTTTCGCCCACACACCAAATTTTCTGCAGAGGGATGTACTAAAAGTACACTTCAAAAAGACGCATGGCGTCTAAACACCATCCACACACGCCCAGACTCGTCAGCAAATCCGCTCCACCCAGTTACATAACGCAGGCCATGTTCTTACAGGAAAACATTCATTATACTCGTTATACATTTAATGATCTTTTATGCGTTTAAGCTGGGGGGTTCACCGTCCAAGAACAAGTGATCTGCATTGGTCTGAATCAATTTCTGTGCTATGGATGATGACTAGATGAACCTTGCAGTTCCCTATTAAATCTAGAAATATTATGTATTCTGATGGATATTTCTCAATAGATATATAACAGATATAAGCTAGTAATCATTACAGCAGCAGCTTTCAGTAGAGATCGGTTCATGGATGTGCCATTAAAGGCAACCAAAACAAACAAAAAAAAAAAAAAAAAAATGAAAAATATTTCGAGCACTTTTTATAAGCTGGGACCAAATCCCAGAATGGGTGATTGCAAAATGCCTAAATGATACCGAATGATTACTTCCCTAAAATGAATGCAGCTGTCTTCTACCTCGTAGGCTCCAGTTTTGGCATTAATAGTCCCATGAGGTTCCAGCAGCAAACTCACTAAAGCATACTCACGAACATATCTTGAAATGTGCCACCGAAAGCCGAGATAAATAAATAAAAAGTTTCAGGCTACATTTATAATTGGATTCACCACCTGTTAGGAGCTGTGTTGTGATTTCCTGTTTACAGCCAAAAATGGCATTACTCCTTTGGAGCACCCAGCAAACACCACATGCTCTCGAAGCTGGCTGTTTCAGTCAGATTTACACTTTATGACCTGTATCAGAACAGTCCAAATCTTAAGGGTGCAGCTTTACGTTTGCGTCCGTTTCACAGGCTCATATGACGTCAGATCAGGGAAAGCTGATTGGCCGCGTTTAAAATCACAGTCGCACATCCTATCCTGTGAGTAAACGAACAAGCGGTGATGAGTCATCAAGGAAACTGCCCCGCTTTTAAAGCATCATCCCTTCTTTATTCCGGATATGTTCATTTATAGTCAGACCTGGGGTATAAAAATAAAAAAGCCTTCACTACCTGAGAATTTGATCAGCGAGTGTTTTTTTTTTTTTTTAACATCAAGTATAGGTTTCATTCTAGGTGTCCCTGTACTTCTATGTAGACTATGGAAACATACAGATTATAAACATTAGTCCATATTCAGAAACACAATGGCCCCATCCAAATGTTTTTTTAGCTAGAGTGGGATAGCACAGGGGTCCATAGCCACTTGCATTAATTATCAGTGTGGGAGTTTATTTTGTTCTGCGTATATTATTTCAGATAAGTTATTCTATTTAAAATTATAATGACGTAGGGTTTAAAAAGAAAACCTGTGCATTTATTATAAACTAAACACAGCTGTCAAGAATGACAGCATGAAATAATTCTGGGATAGGGCACCAAACAGACCTTCATATTCAGACACTTTAGGCAGATCCCACACACAACTGGACAAATCAGGAGAAACTGCTGACATATTCCTATTCGATGAACTCTCTGAAATGGTTCAGGCTCGCTCAGAAATACAGCTAGGGACACGCTGGGTTCTGAATAATGCAATGACATCTTTCTGTGAACTCAGCACAAAACCGTTAACCGGGGGTAGATGCAAAATAGGCAGCCGCAGGAAAAAGGTGCCATTTGGCATGACAGAGCTGACATTTTCTCTCAGCGCCAATCCCATGTTGGGCAACAAATTCTTTGTTTAAAACATGTAATGGCAACAACCCCATGTTTATTATGGCATTATGAGTGAATAAAAATACTCATTAAACCTGGTGTCCAAACTTCATTTCCTATGTGGTTCTTTGACTTGAAAAACTTTTTTATTGTCTGTATTGCACAGCTGTTTAAAACACCATTCAACTTATTACTGATACATGGTTTGTCAATTAATGATCAACAAATTCAGCAGGTATAAGACTAAACATATGCGGTATTAAACAGTAACATTCTCTGGGTTAATGAATGATATGCAGTATAAACTGGGATAAACCGTCAACTAAAATATACTTAAATGTACTAATGTTCAAAACGTGAGTGAGTGATGGCCCCATAAATAAAGGTAAATATCTCAAGCTGGATATTTTTCAGAAGCCATGTGGAGAATAAAAAAGCATTTTAATGTTAAAGTCATAATTATGTTAAAAGAGAAAATAGAAAATTCAGAATTTGAAGTGTAGTAATCAATTGATAATTGATAATTGATAGTCAATAATTGGGGCATGGTGGCTCACTGTTTAGCACTGTTGACTCACACCTCCCAGGTTGAGGGGTTTAAATCCCACCTCCACTCTCTGTGTGTGGAGTTTGCTTGTTCTCCACGTGTCTTACAGGTTTCCTCCAGGTACTCTGGTTGCCTCCCACAGTCCAAAGGCATACGAGTCAGCTAATTGGAGTCTCAAAATTCCCTGCAGTGAGTAAGCGTGCATGTGATTTGTGCAAGCTTGGCATCCTATTCAAGGCCTTGTACCCTATGTTGCCTTGAATAGGCTCCAAGCATCTCCATGGCCCTAGCCAGAATAAGCAGTCAGAAGATGGATGGAGGTAAATGATCTGCTGTTGGTTCATCCTTCCACATTATTTTCTATATGATGAGTTACAATCAGTGTACCCTCTCAATTTCAACAATTTTTATCAACTTCATGACCATTTTTAGTCATTGACTTGTGTGAAAATTGCTGTTCTACATCACATTATAGACATAAAAATGAAATCATAGTGATATGATTTGACTTCAAAATCGAGTTGTGTACAGTTGTAGTTTACGAGCGACACAGACATTATTCATTCGTCAATATATACACGTAACTATGAGCGGCTGGCAAAGGTTAAGTAACAAAGCCATTCTCGCCGCGTCTTCCTAGGCGCGATCGGGTGGGCTGGCAGTGGTGCTACTGACGTTTCCGCCGGTCGTTGTGTAACGGGATCGCATGCAAATTTGGATCGCGTCGGCGGAAAGTTGGCTAGCTTAGTTATATAACAGTGATGACGCGCTAAGGCAAAAAGCAGTGTTAAAAAAAAAAAAAAAGTTAAAAAAACCCGTAAACATACAGCCACCGACCCTTTTTAGATCCGTGCCGTTTATACTTATGTTAACTGTTCATTTTCTGCATGACCTCCATTTTTAAACGGAGGATCAATAACCTTCTTCCAGCTTCTAAAGCAGTCAATTTGACAGCACCCAGGATAACTCAGCAAAAACAGACACCAGAATAAAGAAAGCTGTAGGCCTAAAAGAAGTCAGAATTTCGGATAAACTTATTTGTTACTCCAGAACCAAAATTTCTGCACTTATTTGGTAGTTTATGACTTTAGTTTCCTCTTATTTCGTCCCTCGCGGCATTCTGTACCTCCAGGAATGAATCCCTGTCATTTGTGTTGATATAAAAACACAACACAAGGTAACGTTGAGATTTTCACTAATGGTAAAGTGCGTTCTTAAACTGACAGATTTATGGCGATACTACACATCACATCCACACTGAAAATATCCCATGGTATATGCTGCATGTCATGGGATTATGGCATCTACCTTTTGCACACTCTAAAAGTGCTCTGGAAGTCTGACCAACGTACAGTTTATACCACTGGCAGCTGGTTTAACCAGGGTGTTGGTAAGTCCTGAACTATAATTATGCGTTCTATAGTGGTACGTCATGGTAGGTGGTAGCTTCTTTTATAGTTTTACTGCCCGCATCTCAATTTTTGCAAAGAGTTAACAAGGTCAAAAAATTTTAAGAAACCACTGCATCGGCGTCGAGGTGGGGTCAACCTGTTCTTTTTTCTTTTTTTTAAGAATCTGTGGTACATAACCTCACATGTAACAGAACTCTTCATATGAGTCAGGAAGATAGGGATCTTTGGGATTATGGAATTGTCTGCTGGCATGAGTGGGACTCTCTATCCTCAACAAAATCACTCAAAACACAACACATTAATAACAAAACACTCTACACCGAGCTGTCCTGAAACCTGAGTAACATCAAAACAGTTCAAATGTGACAGCTGGAGACGTAATTCTAAAAACATATCGCAGCCCTGTTGTGTACCTCGCCTTAGCAAAACACCTAGAACTGTGGTTGCTGGGCAGCCTCATGAATGAAAATGAAGTACATTCGATACATCGCACACAAAACACCACACATTCATCATCGCGGTACACAGCAATTTTTCATTTTCCGAAACTAAATGACACTAAAGCTGTCACCTATATTGTGAAAGGTTTCACGACGTGCAGTAAATTTGAGAGACTATAGGTGTTCTGGTCATTTTTCCACATGATCTGGCGCATCCCCGTAAACGCTGATGTACTGCAGCATGTTCTACCCTGGGTTCCACCGCTGGGTATAAAGAAATGTGAATGCTAATCTTTTTTCGAGCACGTCTTTTGACTTGTTTGATTGAATGAAGCGCCAGGAATACACAGAAAAGGGATGCTGAGACACGAACAATCTGCTCTGCATTATGCGTGGGAAAATAATCAATGGATATGCATTAATCACATAAAGGACAGTCATTTGCCAACCAGTTCTGCAGGCATCAGGCGGTTTGACCATGTCGGTCGTATCACACTGGGTTCAGGTATGCACATCGGGCAGAAATATCTACTTGGTATTCACGTTGCCATTGCAGTGCTGCACGGCTCTGCGTCTAATTCACATAAAACACGTACAGCTGGCATCCTGCGATCGTTTAGTCAGCATACCGAATGACGGTCTGTGAACCTCTAGTAACACGTCCACACGCTCAGTCGAAGGATGTCTCACCGCATCATTTACCCGATGCATCTCCACACTGACCTGTTGCCTGCGGGAACTTGGCACGCCATCAGCGGCGACAGCCTCGCCGGTCGCTCGCCGCTGAGACGCGGACGTGTCGACAGCCACTCTCCGACCGAGCACCGCCTCGACCATTTCCCAGTGTCGGCACCTGAGGAGGTCCAACTCCACGATGCCGGCCAAGCTCGCCTTCAGTCGCTCTCCGATTCGGACGCGCTCGCTGCCTGACCAAAGCGAGGTCACACAGCCACGGCGCCCGGCCATTATGAACTGAGGTCCGGCTCTACGGCACACCGCTAAAGCCCGCTTTACGGGAGAACAAGTGCAAGGGATTCGTTCCAGGAAAGCATCATCCCACACAGCACATTACACCTTCAGCGACGGCTAACACTCAGTCCAGCTACGGTGGTTACGTTTCGTACATTACAGCCCCGTCTGCCTGGCGGTGGCTACACGAAAAAGCTAGTCGTATATTAACATCACAGCAGAATAGCCAGCTAGCTAACTTCCAGTACGTTGGCGTCCAAGGCAACCAGCAAATCAAATCACTTCGTTTAATCAACGAAGAGTCATTAGTGATATTTTTCTTCCGCCTATCCCGTCTCTCCAGTCTCAGTCAACACTGCCACCGATATACGGGTCCGGTGTTTTTTTTTATTTTTTTATTAGCCGTCCTCCGCTCTCGCTGCGAGGATCCAGATAACAAAGCGAGTCGCAGCGTTGCACATTTACTTAGGAAAGAAGTGTACAGGGGAGGGGCGGCAATGCCGATGACCCGTCTGATTGGCTGCGAAAGTTTTCGAAAAAAAAAAAAGAAAAAAAGCACTGCCTAGTATTTTTATTTCACAGAAATGTACCAAGAAATCGGAAGTTTGCATGCAACTCATAGGTGTCATGAATCGACGCTGAAATGTGTCTGATGATACACATCATTTAGATGTGCGCGGGAAATGCACCTTACTGTTGACTTTTCAGTGACTGACGACTTTGATACTGTATTCCCTCATTCTAGAGAACACCTGTCTACCCCGTGTCATTTTCACCTGCTGCCCCCCCCCCCCCCCCCGCCCCCCCGCCCCCCCCCCACCCCCAAAACCCCACAACTCCCCTCCTCCCAACGCGACCCGAGTCGACATCC
>JAACJT020000002.1:7516091-7540287 GCA_009936485.2 Gymnarchus niloticus | reverse complement strand
TGTTTCAGTCTCCCCTCATCCCACCCCCCCCCTCTCCCCCCCGCACCCTCTCCCCCCCCCCCCCCCCCCCCCACACACACACACACACACACACACACACACGATACAAAGTGCCTTTGATCACCAGCGAGCAGTGATGTTAACCACCTCCTATCAGCATTACATGCTCATTATCTGAGAACAAAATCTCCGGACACAAAGAAGCTTTATTACAAATCAACAGCGCAGGAACACGTGAAATTAAATAAATAGTGTTTTCTCGACATCTTTGAAAATATTATACAATTAAGAGAACGTAAAATAATTAATTGTACTTTGTGTTTACATCATTGTCTACAGTTATTTGTATTCAAACTAATATTCCTGACCTCTTTTTTAGTTTGTTGCCAGTTAAAGTACAGATAAACTCATTCTAATTTTCAGATATAGTAAATATTAAAAAAAAAAAAACTTGCTTAATTTATAAATTGTGTTCAGAAACATTAGTCTTTTCCTGAGTGTCAAATCGGTATAACTTATTAAGTAGATTTGAGTTTCACACACACATACACATACACATTCTCACAGTCGTGTATATTGTATGTAATATTGTGGGGACGTTCCCTTCATATCTGTTGGCCTAAACCGAATCCAAACTATGACAACCCTAACCCTTACCATAAGTAACCAAACGAAATGCAAGACTTTTGGTTATTTAGATATTTTGATTGCATTCACTGATTTTTATAAAATGAGAAATGTCCCCACAAGGTAAAAATGAACAGGTTTTTAATTCCTCTTGGGAAGATTGGGTCCCCACATTTTGTGCGTCTGTGTGTGTTCATGTGTGTATGATTACGCGTGCATATGTGTCTAAAGTGCTCGTGTGTGTGCAGTGTATGTTTAGTTACGTAGGTACGTGCGCATATGTGTGTAGCTGTGTAAGTGTGTGTGGGTGTATGTGTCTGTGCGTATACTGTATATGAATACATGTGTATTTCTGTGTGTGTACATGTGTAGGTAAGCACACGTGCGTTCGTCTGTGTCGGGAATTTAAAATGACACATGCCGGGTGACTAAGAAGGTATATACGCACCTTCTAACCGCTTACCCTGGTCATGAGGACAACAAGCCTATTTTTCAAAAGCGACTACAGAATGGACAATATACTACTGAATAAATTCTACGAGCAAAATATGGCACTTTTTGTAATATTGCACAAACCATTATGACCCGCCAGGGGGCGCTTCAGGAGAAAACTTCAGAATGGGCCACCTGACATTTCTTAATTAATATTCTACCCCACCTTTAATATTTTGCCTGAGCTGGTAGTCTTTGAAAACGTGAAGGCAGCAGAGGTGTGTGTATTTTCTGCTGTAATTAAAGCCATACTATTTTAGACAATGTGTGTATTTTAGACATCTATGTTCTTACCAACCACCCTACAACGTCAAGCAAAGTTTTTAAAGTTTATTTGTAATTATTATTAAAGTATAAAGTAGCCTATACCAATTTTCTTCTTAAATTCCATGTGAAAATATTGACATGCCCAAAGGTTATGCGTTTGATACTGTCCTTAACTAAATTTAAAAGCAGTGAAATTTTATTACACAGTTTCATAATTTTTAAAGTGTAGTAGGTTAATATAGAATTACAATTACGTTAAGTTACACAGGAAGAAGTACACACTATCAATCAATTATCAAAGATTATCGAGTTCCTTTTATTAATTTGCGTAGTAAAGCTATAGTCTTCTTTAATTAACAGTTCCATGATAACTTGACGCCCACCATGTGAGGGACACGAATCTTAAAAACAAAATTTTAAGTTTCCCCTTTTATCCTACATATCCTTTCATTATACAAATGATACAATTCGAAATGTATTGCTTTCGCATAATTTTTAGAAGTGCAGATTGATCTTATGGATGATGGTGATATTTAAATTGGTTAATGTAATAATAGAGACGTTTGAATAGGTCAGAGGACCGTTGTACCTCAGGGGTAACGCACATCAATAACTCATATGTGTGACGGTGACACAATGTGATGCTGACTGTATAAAAAGTTGACCGCTTATCTATTTTTTGAACTATAGTGAGGTGTTGTTTTTCCCTGCATGGTGACCCATGCCTTCTCATTCTTCCGCCCCCACCACTCCAGACTGCTGGGGTATAAATTCGAGCAGCACACACTCCAAGCGGAGCTTCTTCAGACTTCCATCCGAGGGAGTACCCAACCCAGTCAGCCCCGGGAAACCCTCTCTTCAAATTCACTATAACCCGGGCATATCGCTTCACTGGTTTTGACACCCTACCGCAAGTAAACATGCCTCCCTTTGAGAAGTCACAAGAACTGAAGCCCTTTAAACAAAGAAAATGCCTCGGTAAGTATTTACTCTAAACTGACGAACACTTGCCATGTTTAACTGCGCAACTCAGACAGCTGACCACGCCGGCATCATAGAAAACCATCCAGGCTGCTCCTCCCGCAGCCGCAGGTATCATTCACCGGATTGTGATTGACGACGGTGGTCGTGAGCCGGCTCTCATAGAGTAAATGGCAGAAAAATAACGATTCTGGTGATAATTTACTTGAGTCATTTCATTTATATTTACGTTAATTAACATTCTGGTGTGTTTTCTAGCTACGAGAAAGCATGAGGTCTGCAGCATTCGTTCGAAATTCCCCAACAAATTACCCGTACGTGTAATGTATTCTTATTCTTCTCTCGTTTGTTTCTCATATATAACTTGTTTATTTATTATGGTTATTTATTATATAATGGGTATGATTTTAAAACATAGAAAAAAAACCCATATCATGTACGAATCCAAGTAATGGACAGTTAAATGTTTAATTATAATCATTTATGCCGTATCTAATTGTGCACTAACGTGTTCATCAAGGTTATTGTGGAGCGGTATATTCGTGAGAAACATCTTCCGCTGCTGGACAAAACCAAGTTTCTCGTTCCTTTTGATCTCACGTTGGGCCAGTTCCTTAGTGTGCTCCGGTAGGTTAACTGAGCTCCTTAAATTAGCAGTGCCTGCGTGTGTGTACATGCTCTTTTTCACAAAATTCATCTGTGCATTCCCCTCCTGTGAGAGTGCTTCTTGCTGTATTCTGCTGTAGCTATTAGAGAACACCTTTCTTTAGCCTTAACAGACGTTCTCTGTTGCCTTGTCTCTACCCGTTTTGGGATTTCCATCTGTGTCGCTTTTGTTTGTTCCGCGTGTGTCCCCGTTTTTATTCACGATCTTTTTGCAGCTTGTGTTCGCTGTTTATAAGTAAGTTTTTACCCATTTCAGTCTCACTCTATGGTACTACTGTATAAAGGTCCCTCGATGTCATGAAATGTATTTTTGTGAAATTAGTTGTAATGTTGTACAGTGAATGTAGTGGTTTTAACATCTTAAAATGTTATAGCTAAGTTTATGAGGCTACTACATTGGGAATAATAATGATTTTTAAAAATAAATAATTGCGTTTATTTATTATGCTTTATCTATGCTTGCCGGCAATTCTGCTGATCCATAGTATTTCATAGGTGACTCTGGGATTTGATCTAATCTAGTCTCCTTTTCCTACAGGAATAAAATTGACCTAGGGCCCACTCAGACTCTGTACCTAATGGTGTCGGAGCACAGCATGTCCTGCATGTCTGCCAGCATGGGGGAGGTCTATTCCCAGTACGGTGACCCTGATGGTTTCCTATACATAACGTATGCCTCCCAGGACATGTTTGGAGGTGGGGCTGGGTCTGCACCTCCCTGCTGATACTTCATGAAATTAACTGGTTTCAAAGACAGGAAGAAAAACAACGTTGTCATCCCGCTCTGTCCCAGTGCCCGTTGAGTACAGAGCACATGGCTGTGTTTCTAAAAGCTACTCAGATGACGGGAATGTAGAGAAGGGTTATGTGGTCCACAGGACAAAATGTACCGGAAAGTAATGATGCCACTCGTCAGAATTTTTTTTTTCCTCCTCAGTATTATATATAATAGTTTAATGTCAGACATTCCTTAGTAAATATGTAGGTCTTTCTTTGTAGCGTACATTACCAAGTATATGCATTTTCACCCAGTCACGTAAATCTGGCATTAAATTACAGGTACTGAAAATCCAAATAAATGTTTTGTCTTCTTAACAACCTGTCTTCGTTGTCCTTGATTTCTTTAAAGGACTGTTATCAAGAAAGTGTAATTGTACATTTATGGATATCATTGCACAGAAAGATAACAGCACTAAAATTATCCAGCAGTATAATATGCCGAGAGGCCATTATTAAACTCCAGCTGTCAAATTAGTAAATAATGTTTCAATTTCATAAATTGCAAGGTCATCTATATAAGACTATATACACTGATCAGCCACAACATTAGCACCACCTCCTAGTAGAACAACTGGCTCTTCACCACAGCCAGGTGGCGCACCGATAAAGGTACAAATGAGAAAGCCAATATAAATGGACTGGCACAAGCTAACCAGAAGCAGGTCTAGTGATCGCTCCAGGTCACTTGAACATCCTGGCAAACCAGATCCAGCCCTTCATGATGAGTGTCTACCCCGATGGCACAGGTTGGTTCCAGCAGGATAAATCGCCTTGCCATGTTGTTAGGAGTGTGTGCAAATGGTTTGAGGAGCATGACAGTGACGTTTTCACGAGGGGTGCCAGTTACTCTTGAGCGGACTGTGTATGGTAATAACAGAAAAGGGAAAACGATAATAAGCTGCGATATTCTGAAGTCAGCAGAGCCATGACTATAGAAATGTGACCAGTACAACACAAACTTAATACGAGATACGTAAGCTAAGTACTGAAAATATGCATCTGGGTAGCAGGCTGTATATGATAGTATGGTCATTTATTGAATATGCAGGCTCTGTTTGCGATACTGTATTGCCAGGATATAAACAGGGATAGACTGTCATTGGACCTTGGACAAAAGGGTAGAAATGATGTGACACTAGACATTTTGAAAACAGATGGATATGTAGTACAAGGACTGAGGGCTGAGATTAGTCAGTTCCTTCATCTTCTGTCCAAAACCTGATTTAATTATTTACGCCTCATACTAAGCTGAGCAGCTACACCAGTGTGAAATATCAAGCTGGATTAGCAATCCACAAACATACACACGTGGCTCCTGCACTTTTGTCCACACTGAGGCTCACACCAGCCCGTCACATATGGCATACCCGTGTCTTTGCTGTGTCATATAACACCACTACCCCGCAGCCCTCTGGGTCAGTGTGTCATGCAGGTGGGCAGGGGTGTGCAGCTGTAGGAGGGGGTTGAGTGGATCTGAGGGGGGTTATAGATAGAAAGGGACACACGCTTCTTAACACTTCACATATAACCACCACTTCTGGCACCAGGACTCTGTATTCCTTCATTTAACTGTAGTGTTTGATGGGGACGAACAAAGAACGTCTAAGACTGGGTTTACAGTTGGCTCAGAACACAGCAAAAACAACATATGAGCCAAGCACGGACTATTAATGCCTTAAGGACTAAGCAAGGACTGGATAAGGAACAAGCAGCCGGGATTACAGCTGCCTGCATTGATGAGCCTTTGTCAAGTGTGAGTAAAAGCACATCAAAAATGTGGGACATGGTTATTTATATCTCAGAGCTGGTTTTGCCAGAGTACAGCTGTCATTTAAATTAAGATGAACGTGAAAAAAGCTTTGCTGTACTTGACTTGTGAAGTTACTTATAAGTGCTAAACCAGGTATTTAAGCAGTGGTGCGTGTGCACACTCAAACGAGACTCCCACCATTAATGATGGACACTGTACCCAATCATACACTGACCAGTCAGCACACTACAATGCAGTCAGTAGAAGGCTATTTATTAAAACTCAACGTGATTCACTTGATGGTTAGACTAAAATGAGACTACTGAAAATAACCTTCTAAGTAATAGATCTTAATAGTGGTTGACTGCAAGTCCTGTTTACTGCTTTTCGCCTGACACTCAGCTCATTTAGCCATGTATAGAGTGTGAAAATAATCACATAAGTTGCATAGCTACGAAGTGTTATAACTGCTAAAGTTACTACTACAAAATGTCAAAAAATTATTCCAGTGAAATTATCTGACTTTAACCATGATGTGATTTCACTTGTTTAGAGTCCTATTCAAAATATCCATCACAAAGAGATTATCTTTTACCAAAATGTAATGTTTGTTTCTGTATTACGTTTTCTTGTGCGCATGACAGTTTAAAACCTGGTCAGAGAGCCAGCAATGAGCTTTCTAGAAGGAGAGTGTGAAATATTTGTTTTTGTATTATCCCTGGTTTAAGTACATCAAAATACATTACCACAATGACTGATGTTAATTATAAAAAAGGAAAAATTCAGTTACAACATTAGACACGAGGGGGAGCCCTAAAACATTCTACGAAGGAAATCTGTTTCAGCCATGTAGTGACCTGTGACTGTCGCTGTCAGCATGCCAGGGTGTGTCAGAGCAAATAGGGGCAGCTGGAGAGAGATAAATAAGACATACAAAGTATAGTCACTGTTCCCCTTAGTGTGGGTTTGTATGCAGGGACAGTTCACTTAAGCATAACCAGCTGGTTTAAGTCATTCAAGACATTAAAATAACTTAGAGCCTGGCAGAACCAATTTTCAGGGGAGCTGAGGATCTTTTCTTCACATTAAAAGCATTAAATAAAAAATAAATGTCTCAAAAGAAAGAAAAACCATCAGATTATGCGGAAATGCAGACGGCACACATGCATGGAAGATGATGATGTGTGATAAAATAAGATTAGCATTGTACCCCAAACCATTTGCAGAAATCCAGGGGGGGAGGGACACGGGGGACATGTCCCCCCCTTCCACAGGATTGTCCTGCCCAATATCATCTTTTGTGTCCTCCTCAGAAATTGCCCTTGGGAAATATTTCTGTTTATTGTCCTCCCCAAGAGTGAAATGAAATTTCCGTCCCTCCCCACAACCACAGGCTCCAACACGTTTCAGACCAGAGGAAGAACGGCAGCAGAATGTCAGAGCCAGCCTGTTGGGGAGCACGGCAGGGTCACATGCACTCACAGAGCTGCTGTGAAACCATGGAAACGTATATCAAGTTTGGCTTTGGAAAGGTGACATTCATATAATTAGCATAAATCAACAATACATTCACTAGAGTCTATGAGCACAGCTATGGTGAATACGTATAATACTGTGCAAAAGTTTTAGGCACTTCTGAAAAAATGAGGATACAGTGAGGATCTTTACAAAAACAATGCTGGGAATAGTATTTCATTTATCAATTAACAACATACAAAGTGCATAAACAGAAAAAAACCTCAATCAAATCAACATTTGGTGTGACCACCCTTTGCCTTTAAAACACCATCAGTTCTCTTAGGTACACTTGCATACAGTTTTAAGGAGCCTTGCAGGATAGGTAGTTCCAAACATCTAGGAGAGCTAACCACAGTTCTTCTGTGCATTTAGGCTGTCTCAGTAGCTTCTGTCTCTTCATACAATCCCAGACAGACTCAATGATGCTGAGATCAGGGTCCTGTGGGGGCCATACCATTTCTTCATGTAATCCCAGACAGAATCAATGATACTGATATCAGGGCCCTGTGGGGGCCATACCATCTCTTCATGTAATCCCAGACAGACTCAATGATGCTGAGATCAGGATATGTCTGGGGTTGTGGCCATGCTGCAGAATGATTTTGTAACCAACCAGACACCTCCTCGGTGGTACTTCCCAGCATGAAGGAGACCATTAATTTTGACCAAATCCCTAATTTCATTTGCAGAAATACAGCTCCAAACTTGTAAGGATCCTCCACCATGTTTCACTGTTGCGTGCAGACATTCATCATTGTACCACTCTCCAACCTTCTGGCAAGCAGACTGCCTGCCATTACAGCCAAACTTTCCAAATTTGGACTCATCAGTACTGAGCACCTGCTGCTATTTTTGTGCACGCCAGGTCTTATGTTTCCATGTGGAGGCAAGTCGCTTAGCCTTGTTTCCACATCGGAAGTA
Organism: Gymnarchus niloticus; assembly: GCA_009936485.2. Lineage (NCBI taxonomy): Eukaryota > Metazoa > Chordata > Actinopteri > Osteoglossiformes > Gymnarchidae > Gymnarchus > Gymnarchus niloticus. The sequence goes on along the minus strand of JAACJT020000002.1, from coordinate 7,532,285 downwards.
TGACTTTTTGGCCAAAGTGAAGACTGCTTCTGGCCAGACTTCTCCAGATGGTAGATGGGTGTACCAGAGTCCCACTGCTTTTTGCCGGGTCTGAGCTGATGGCACTACTGGGCATCTTTAGATTGCAAAGTAGGAACGATGTATCTTTCATATGCTGAACTAAGTTTCCTTGGTTTACCACTGCATTTTTGGTCCTCAATGCTGCTTGTTTCTTTCTGCTTTTGCAGAAGACCTTGGACAGCACATCTGGAAACACCTGTCTGCCTCAACTTCTGCCTGTAACAGACCTTGTTGATGCTGCAAGACCACCATGTGTCCCATGCTGTCTTGGAATGGGGTAATTTTTTTTTACATTAAACTGTCTTCCACAATCTCACTTTGAACTGTTGCTTACCCAGCTTCATTCCTCCTACACAGCTGATTCCATTTATTACCGATTGGATTTCAACCCACATACAGTATGTTGTTGGTCATTAACACATGGCGAGTATAATTTAATCATGCGTTGGACTAATGTACATAACTAATTATCCTTACTGTGCATATGTACCTTGAATTGATGTTTTAAAAGCAAAGGATGGTCACGCCAAATATTGATTCAGGTTTTTTTTTTCCCTGCTTGTGTACTTTGATAAATTATTCAAGGCATTATTTTAGAACACATCCTCACTTTACAGGAACTTCTTATAAGTGCCTACAACTTTCACACTACACAAGTGCAGAGGCAATGTAGGGACTGTGTGAAAAGGTCTTGAGAGGAGGATCTCAGGGCAGAAAGACCGCAGTGTTGAAGTGCTGGAAGGATATAGGATTTTCCATGCAACTTCAAAGAAAAAACACACACACAAACACTTCATAACTGAGTAACTGATAAGTGAATTTTATTCAAAAATAATGACCAAAAAACAATATACATTATACATATGCACATCATTTCGAATATAAGCGTGATGCTATTGGCATTGAGGCACTTTTTATTCATAATACAATACTGAGAGCTTTTAGCATCAGACAGGATATGGTGTTGCAGTAAACCCAGTCACACAACTGATGCTTCATGCTCCTGAAGGCCAAACATTAACTCATGTCAGATTTGCTCTGAGGCAGCCAACTGACCCATTGGACTGGTTCACAATGCAATGCGGAGAACAGGCACAAGCTGCTGACATCCAGAGGAAAAAGGAACAAATTGCCTTATCAGACGGCTGCCAGAAGAGCGAGGCGCCTGCCGGACACAAAGCTGTGTCATTGCCTACGATCCATACAAATGTCCAGGTGACAGGTGCAGGCCACAGCCTCTCTTCATGAGTGCTGCTCCGTGCTTCAGCAATACGCCAGCCGGATCCATATTAGATTTGATTGTTACATCATCTCAAAAAACAGAGCATAACAAGCGTACAACTGCAGGAAAACTTGGATGCTTTCCTGTTTCCTACAAACCGGAAAGATGTTCAATAAAACATTGGGAATCCAACTGTGGGGTGTGTGTGTGTGTACATAACCTTTAGTGCCGCACAATCATTTCCTGTTTTTCCACATCAAAACCACTACGGAAAATGTAAATCGCTAAACCTTAGTTAATGTCGGTTTTTATGAAATCTGAGTTACACTGTCATTTCAAATGGTAGTGTGCAAATACAAAACCCATCAACAACGAATCACTTGCCTCAAAGTGTAAATTTTCCTCAGTTTGAAGTCAATATCTGTAGTACATTCAGTGAGGGTGTACCAGGGTAACAGAAAGCAAAGACAATGGTAAGCATATGTCACAGATGCAACAAAACAAAGGAAAACTGGTGAAAAGTTACAAAAAAAAAAATGTAATCATGACATATTTGTATGAAACTCCTATTCTGGAAATCACCCAGGTAGGTACTGTACATTACAGCTTGTGCCTCTAAGTTTCAAAGGGAAATCTCTCTGGAGATATCCTACCCCTATATTAATGAGCCTGTTCCCATTCATCTGCTGTTTGAGGCCTAGACTCTTCCGGCACACTCTCTCTCACAGCCACCCTGTCAAGTTTCAATCACAGTGAGTTGCATTTCCATCCTGCAATGGGGGAAAAACTGCCTCAGTGAGCGCCTTTGGAATTGTAATTCGAGAGAAGTCAGTTATTAGTACTGGACGCCACTGCGTTAATCTGTGGCCAAGAAGACAGGCCACAGATTAACCAAAAGGAGAGAGATGAAGAGCACACAATGTTCAAAAATCAGAACTTCCAATGCACGTCTCAATCAGCCCATAGTTTGGTTCTTTGTTCAGCAGCAGAGAAATAAATCAGTACAGGTTTAGATTACCCACTGCATTTAGAACTATACTATTAAGCTTAGAAAAGCAAATTTCATACAATTATTGTTGAGTAAAATTCCATCTTAATGGGAATTCCCATAAAATAGATTCTAGGCAAATGATCAAATTATGCAGAGTTCTAGTGAAGAATAAGTTAGAAATTTTACCAGAATTGGACTTTTCTTATAGCTACCATAACCATTGTTTAGGGTGGAGAAGAGAGCCGTTAACACTCCGGGCCCCAGGTCCTTCACATTTAGCATCGCTTACTGGGGGGCACCAGGTGTGGAGGCAGCTCTGCCGGCAGCTCATGGCCCTCCAGCTTCACCTTGATTAGGTGATTGGCCAGGGCAAACTCCTCGTCATCCAGGAAGCCATCCTTGTCCACGTCGGCCAGTTTCCAGATCTTCCCCAGCACTGTGTTGGGCAGCTTAGACTTCACCATCTCTTTCTTGGCCATGGCTCCTGACACCTTGCCGTCAATGGGTGAGAGGGTGTAGAAGATCTCGTCGTAGGTGGGCTTGTCACGCCCCACCACCCACTCGAGCTCATCGATGCCCTCACCGGCACCCTCGCCATAGCCGTGCCCAAAGGGCCCATTCATAGTGCCATCAAAGGCGCCACCCTTCACAGCTTGGGTGGGCATGGCGGCCTCCTCCTGACGCACTAAAGTCATCAGCCTGGCGATGTCATTGGCCAGCATGCCCTCCACTGCCTCCAGCAGTTTGGGCTTTAAGGCCTGGAACTTCGAGAAGTCCTGATTCCCCAGCAACTCCTGTGAGGAGAAAAGGGCAAAACAGAAGGCAGGCAAATCTTCAGAAAACATTTGTCTATTTACAATCTGACAGAGTTAGTGTGGTCCCTTGAGCTCATTTTGTCTTAACTAAAGTGTTGGGCTTTACCTGTGTGTCACATTCACAAACCCCATGAACATTATTTAACCATTTACCTGCATCTTGCTGAGCTTTGGAAAGTCCCCAGGAGAAATCTGATGCTCTTTCTCAATCTTTACATAGATCTCGCCTAAGTTGGCAATCAGTTCCTTCTTTTTGTTCTCCTTCCCAAACATGCTGGGCATCTCCTTCTTCAAGGCGCTGATGATGTAGGCATGAACCTGGATGCAAAGTCAACATGGATGCTATGGTCTGTTCTACCAAAGCGTTTTAACACACACACACACACACACACACACACACACACACACAAATTTTTAATTTTTTTTTTTTAAATATTCATATTCGATAATTGGAACTAACTTAGCAAATGCTGATGGAGAAATTCTCAAAAACAGGAAAAGGCAATGCACAATCACATGGGCACAGAACTAGTAACATGAGTTTAATGTGTTCCAGTCACTGGGTGCAGGGTATTGATTCCTTATGATAAATATCCCTGCCAGTGACCTGAGCCCTACCTTGGCCAGGCGGGCACGCTTGATGAGGTCATTCAGCTTGCGCAGAGCAGCATTCCTTGGCAGGCTCTGGATGTCACGGAATAGGTCCTGCTCCTCGGCCTCAAACAGCTTGCGATTGTCTGGCACCAGCAGAGGCTGAGCCCAGAAGGAGCCAATGTAGACACGCACTACCTCAGGGGTGTTGATGATCTTCCCCAGAGACCACATGAGGGCGCCGTAGACCCTCATCAACTGCTGGGTCCCAATTTGGTCCGCTTTGTTGAGCACCACACGCATCTTGTCCTCGTGGTTCTTCAGGGCCCGGATCACCTCAGAGAACTCGTCAGAGATGTCCAGTTTGTGGGCGTCAAAGAGCAGTATGATACGGTCCACGCGCTCAGCAAACCACTCTAGCACAGCGGCAAAGTTGTAACCTGCCAGACGGAAAAATGGAAGAGCTCAGAGTTACAATCAGAATGCCAGCCAGATGCCACCAAGCGCTTCCCTAGGGTTTGTCTTTCCTAGGTACAGTTTATCTAGATTATGGACAGGTGGGTGTGCATGTTGAGACATCTATGTGAGAGGTAAAACTGCTTCAGTCACAGTCTGTTCCTGGGATTAAAAGTTGGGCATTTACATTTGGACGTCTCACTTGAGGTCGACAGGCAAACTGGCCATCGCAAACTGTGCTTTTACCACAGGATCATGCATTACTGTACACAAAGATATAAAGGCCCATGCCACTGGATTTCCTGGGGATACAGGTTACACTGGAATCACCAGCAGGTTTACTGACATACTGGTCTAATTAAAACCATGTTTTTACATTAAATTCCTGAAGCAAGTGGTGACAGAAACAAGGCAACATGAGATGAGATTAACATTTCCACTTTATGGCAGAATATGTTTGTGAAAGAAGTCATGTATGCGGTTTTGCACGTAACAAGTAATTTCTCAAACAAAGGTTACATCACCCCGGAGAATCTGACACCCTGCAGTGGGGCGAAAAAACCAGTTCTTCCACCAGTGGAAACCAATGTTGAAATTTGCCTGCTCATTGAGGCTTCCCATTACTCTAGTCAAATCTGAAAAGACCTGCAAGCACCTCATGACCTAACGTACATGTAATGAAACCAGAACGGGAAGCATCTTCAAACCAGAGTATTTACACACAGCTCAAAATGGTAGAGATTGAAGACAAATGTTAAGACTTTTAGCCCTCTCTACCTGTGTAACACTGGATGACATACTGTATTTCCTGAAGACAAATGTTCTCAAGCTAATCGGTAGCATGTTTTTAACTTTCATCTTATTGCCAGAAATGTGGCACATCCAGTTAATTATAACCCTAAAGTCCACCCAGTAACAAGGGAACATAACAGCTTGTTACATTGCTTGTGGCAAACATTTCATGTGGCGCAGAATGCATGTCAGCAATGTCCATCAACAGTATACGCAATTCCACTAAAGTGGTACCAACAGAGATTCCACACAGTTATTTTTCTGGAGAAATTAAACACCCCTTCTTTCCCCCAAAACCACTGAATTATTAAAAAAACTATTGCTGAATAATATGCGAACATCTGAAATTCAGGGCAACAGCATCATTCAAACGACAAAAATACTATGAAGAAATCTGGGGCTCCTAAAGCAGCTGACTCGCAACGTGAGGAGGAAGGACAGACTAGTAGGCCCAACGAGGTCCCGCGCTGGCAGACAGACAGGGCTTGCCAACATAACCAAAACACTATTTAAGGCGCTTAACAGAACTAAAAGGAAAACTGTGGTTTAGCGTTACGAGGAAGTAACAGAAAAATGAAAAACTTTCTCAATAATGTTCCTTGTAGTAAGACCGCAATGAGTATGCATTAAGAATTGCTTCATGGGCATTTGTGTGAAACATACTATGAAAGGCCACGGGGCTGTGAACCAGCTGTTGCCTGTATAAAACTGTTACGCTAGACCTGTTTAAACAATGCTGATTATTAACCTGAGTGTGGAGTAATGCTAGAAATGCAGATGTATATGAGCCCTGGAGAGTTTCAGCTGGCACACCGCCGAACAGAAACACACCTACTGCAAAAAACAAGGAATGTTTCACATGGGTTTCCCCAAACAAAATGACTGAGGCCAAAACAAGGGAGCAATTATAACGCACTATTAGAAGGAAACGGTTAATACAAACAGGAAGCATATTTCAGGCTTCCTGTCCTCTGAGAGGCCTCATGATAACCCTGCACAGTTGTCAGATCCAAGTGCCAAAAACAATTAAATAAACCTGCCAAACATACAAATGTCACAGGCCTGACAAACAGGCCCAGTTCTCTAGTACAGCACAGAAGACTTGCAATCCTGGTCCCTCAGGACAAGCCAGTACACTCAGAATATCAGGGCAGCAGGGCCAGATTCATTCAAAGTCTTTGCAGAGCTGAAACTGTGATTCTCAGACTTCTACCAGTACACAACCACTTGTTGGCATCCACAAGTCTCTGCTTAGTGATGCCAACAAAGAGAACTGAAAACACCACCTGACACCACCTGTGAATCATGAGATGTCACGATATGAGTGTGTTGCAGCCAGAAGCTGCTGTTGAGCGGGGTTCAGGTTTTTTTTTTAACCCCGTCTGTATACCACCACAAACTGACAGACTAATTGACCATGCAGCTAGTCACTCTGAAGGGTTATGCAAACCTACTCATACACATTTTGACAAAGCAGCACACCTGACAAATGCAGAAAGAAGCCTACGGGCCAGGTCTATCCTATTTGAACAAAAATTGCATTCTGGGCAGGGGGCACACACATCAATAAGCTTTTTTAAAAAAATAATGTAATAGGCTAAACGCTGTGATCCTGTCTAGGATAGGTAGTTGAATGATAAATGGATGGATTTTGCAGTGACCATTCAGGCTTCCACAAAAGTAAATCACTCCACAATATCAACCCATTAAATCAACATAATTTACCTTGTCTTACAAGGTAACAAGCAGAAACGACATATGGGGAATCATAGCCAAGAATCAGGAGACACTGAGGGACCTGCTCAGCTGCCTGCCCACCACACCAAAAAAAGCTGGAGTGTTTGACAGCCACACCTCCACATGAATCATGATAAGTACCACTGTTAGGAAACGCTGATATTGAAGGGCCCAGACCAGTGAAAAGCATCCATTAATATGCAGTTTTACAGATAGAAAATCCAAAACAAGCAGACCGGTTATTTAGTATCCCCAGGAATGCAGCGCCACCACACTATAAGCTCCTGCCATCACAGGCACGTTTACTGTTCTGCTTTAGACCAGCCAGTGACATCTGTCACTTTCTCATTTGGTTAAATATTCACAAGTATTTATCACACCAGAAATCTGCTATTAAAACGCAACTTTGAAATCTAGACAACTTTAATGCATTTTTGAATAATTTCATTGGGATAAGAAACACAAACAAAAAATGCACTCTAGCTTTCCCTGTGCCATTATACTTTGGTTTGTTGGGGTGGGGGGTTTTAAAATATCTCTGCAAAAGGGCTGACTTCTGATTCAAACTTCGGCCTCAGCAAAAGCCCACAAAGCAGCTGGTAAAAATTTAGTGCAAAAAAATAAAACAGCTGCCGTGCAATTGCACATTGCGCCCCAGTTATGAAAAAGCATGTATGTAATTTAACACCCAGTCATTTCTTTTGATAATATCATACGCTATGTACTGCAACTCAGGAGACTGAAAAAATATCTTAAGATGGAGGCAATCACAGTATGCACTCACGCAGCTCCAACCTGGCTTGGACAAGGGTTTTAAAAAACTTGATGTAATAAAGTAGTGCTATGGCACACAACGCTGAAACACCTACAAGTACAAAGTTCCTGCAATGATACCCATGCCACTACCTTCATGGTGATACGGTTAATATCAGTCCAGTTACAGCTGTCCCTGCACTGATAAGACAACAGAAATGTCACCACGCGTAGCAGTGCAATGGGCAGATCTGCTGCAAAGCTACCCAACATGCAGTGGGGTAACTGGCCACCATGCGAGAGGAATCGTCTGACAGCAGTTTCCATGTGTTGGAGATTCACTCAGCATTTCAGTCCCACTAGTCAGGTCATTCAAGACTATAAAAAAAAAAAAATCAAGCCCACTTGGTGACACACACACTGTGTGTATGTAAAAAGTCCCCAAAAACACACTGGAATTACTTACCAATCCCTGACCGGCAGCACTAGACTGCAGGCTGCAGATCTACCAGTTTTTCCACCTTGCTTAAAAGGTGATTTCCAGGTAGAGCAGCGTGACACATGATGTAGGTTGACTCGTGCAAAGAGTCAGACAGAAAACGTTCAATCAACACCAGCACACATTAATGAGGGCCCCCCCCCAAAACAGCCATGGGAGAAAGGTCTCCCAACACTGTACGCACTATTACAGAACTAGTACATACTTCAGAGACTGGGGGGAGGGGGATAAAGGCAGCTTAAGTGACAATACCCAGGACACGATTAATTTAAAAAAATAAAAAAATAAATAAACCACTAACGCTGTGTGCCGTAAGGTTCAACAGCTCACAAGCTGTATAAAGGCTGGGCGCAAAACACCCCAGCACAATTCTTAAAGGGTTTAACCACACTGTTCAGTATGGCCAACACTGCAGAGCAGAGATAGTAGTCAGCGCTGAATTAGAGCGAATATATACTAGAGTCCACTAACATGTCGGATTTAAAATAGAGCTCAGTGCACAGGATGGATGTCAAAGTACGATATGAGAACGCTGCCAAAAAGAAAAACTTTATAAGCACATTTTGCTCAAAAAACTTCACAGCATGATGACTGGGAAATCTAGAGGAACATTTAAAAAAAAAAAAAAAAAAAAAAAAAAAAAAAACAGGAAGTTGTGCCGTAAGGTTCAACAGCTCACAAGCTGTATAAAGGCTGGGCGCAAAACACCCCAGCACAATTCTTAAAGGGTTTAACTCAGCATTTCAGTGGTCACAGGGATTAAGTTTCCCCAGAATCTCCTGTCAGAGTAGCGGAGGAAGGACACTCTGCTCTGCACTTCCTGTGAGAGCTGCTTATCTGTCACACAGCTGCCCCGCTTCATTCACCTCATTCAGTGCCTCTGTACCCTGACCACCAAACACCCAGTCTCATGGTACCCAGGCTCCTCATCGTTTGGCCCAGACCACCCGTCACCCTGATCCTGCCGTCACCCACCCAGAACAGAAGTCGCAGCCAAGGGAGACGAGCCCAAGTCATTTTTACATGCTCTGTTTGGGAGTAGGACTGTAAACACCACCTTGCTAAACGTCTGTCTGGGTTTGCTCTGCATGATGTGTTGAGATCTACCGAAGACCACGAGCACACCTGTGTGGACCGGAAGGGTGACTGGCAGCTGCTGCACACGTTACACTGAGCACACTGGTCTGCAAAAGCACCTGCATGAAGTTTAGGCTACAAAGTTTAAAAAAAAAAAAAGCAGCAGGACCTTTCAAAGCAGCCACCAATACCCCTCCAGCAGACTAAAACTGTAGCTGATTGTACCTAAAAGAATTCGTTCCTTCGCCTGGCTAGAGGACTCGCACTGTTCTGCATATTGTCGTGAAGTGAACATCTGTTGACATTTCGGAGGTGAGCTGACGCAGGACTAGCCTCCCTTTTAAGACTAAAATGTGAGACAGAGCAGCCTGGTACACAGAGCGAGGAATCTCACTTTGCAGCCAGAGATGGACAAACCCCACCCACCCTACTTCACGTGCGATGCTATGCTAGCGTTATCTGCTTGGTGAGTTTACATTGAAGGGGAATTTTACAAGAAGACTGCATATGGAGGAAGGCAGGAGAGCTGGAGAGGCAGACCTCGGCTTATCCTCTGCTTTTCTCCTGACAGGATGCCTGGCGTGTCGATGATGCTGATGCTCTCCAGCACAGGGTTCGGCAGCTGGGCACACATGAACCTGCAGAAGAAAGCAAGGCAGAGGGGTGGGTTACAGGCACAGCATTTTACCGCCTTATCGCAGAAACGCACTCACGTTCACTTATCAATTCCAATAGTTCACTATCCAACAAACATTTCCATACAAAATGATTTACTTCACTCAGTTGTTATACAGCTGGTCTTTACACTGAAGCAATTCAAAATCAAGGGCCTGGTTCACAGGCACTAAATCAGGGACGAAACTGGGATTCAAACCATTGGGTTATGACACCACATCCTTGTGCGTGATATTTACACGTGAAGACAAACATCTCCACCCCCAACCTATTCTTCAGTGTAATCATAGATTATTTTTAAGATGTACTCAAGGCATGACTAAACCTGCCTTACCAATTTTCAGTTCCAGATACACACACACACACAACCAAACAAGTCTGTCTTCAGCGGCAAGGGGGTTCAAGAAAGCAAAAGCAAAAACTAAAAGCTTCTGCAAATACTAAAAGGACAAAACAAACAATGATATCAAAGACATCCGCATGAAGAGAGTGTGTGCTGGAAGAGCCAGGACACATCCAGCATTGCATGTGGGCTTAGCAGCACCTGGACCCAAGGGCAACTTCCTCATTCAGCAGGAGGCGGAGACGAGAAAGCAAACTGAGGAAGAAGAAAGCAACCATGCAGCTTGAAAAGACAACTGCAAGATATCCAGTGGGGATATTTGATTATACAGCCTATTTTTCATTTGTTACTGAGAAGCCGTGAGACAGAAAAGCTGCTGTTTCTTTTCCTTTATGTCTGTTACAAGCAAAGAAAGACAGGAGCCCAGAAGCTGCATCCTCAGACCAGACACCTCACATGTCCTGTTCCTACATTGTACTTCTGCTGTATAGATACAAAACCTGACTAGATACAATCAGGCTAAAACCAGCAAACACAAGTGGGTGTTGCTTAAGGGGGGGGGGGGAACTTAGGCAGTGAAGATAATTACAACTGTCAAGAAAGGCTTTATAATAACGAGGAACTGTAACCTTTTTAAAGCAAAGTCCTTCTTTCTCAATCTGTTTTGTTCTTTTGAAACTAAATACGTCTGTTGACAGGTATTTTTGCTTGTCCCTGCTTAGTGATTTGTCTATAGGACTCAGACAGTGTGCACCTCTCCAAATCCTCCTCCAGAACCCTCCTCTTTCTCTTAAATCCATGTCTGTGTCATCGTCAAATGGAGAAATACCCCCACCCCCCCGGAATCCCCACATACTCCTCCCCCACCTTCATTCCATTTTTCCATCCATTTTCCAACTAGATCTCTCCGCCCTTCAACAAGCCCTAGACTCCTGCCATATTTCCATGATATTCTTTTTGTGCCTAAGAATACTCCTTTCTAAAAGCTGCATGTGTCACGTCTGCTGACGTAACACAAGGAAGGTGACAGATCCCTGAAGAAGGCCACGTAGTCGGAGAACCCACAGCAGGGAAGAGCTAAACTGGAGTGTGGTGAACACACAGCACAGCCCAACTGCTGGAGAGGCTTAACAAGGTCCATCTGAAATGAAACTGGCGGAGGAACCTGTGTTGTGTAATGGCCCTTTTACAAAGGGGAAAAACTCCGCACTTTCTGAAAGAAGCAAGATGGCAGAAAAACTTCAGATGCTTTACGGGCCACTACACACAAAGCCCTTGGCAACTTTAGAACGAGTAAGTGGGGGGGGATTTTTACAAGTACGGTATTTGGTGACTATAAACTGTGTGTGTGTGTCAGGAGGATATCCACTTTTCTCCCCTCAGTTTTACTGGAAAGTTCTAAGCTGCTGACTCATTTCCCTGGATAATTACACTCAGTACAATGTCACACACTTACTGATTCAGCCTTTCACAACTTAAGGATATCCATGTTAGCCCCTGCTGGTCACGACTCTACTTTTTGTCTTTTGCCTTTTCCGATAAATCTGTCACTGAATTGTTTCTCATAAATGTAAAATCTTATATTTAAGACTGCTATCAGGTCAGCTTACAAATAACCCATAACCACAAAAGGCTACTCTGATCAGGGTCTGAACATCCTTGATGAGTGCACTACACTCCAAGCTACTTGTTAAGATGGTTCAGCCATGGGAGAGATTACCAGCTATGCAGGATTTCTCAGCAGGACATAAGCCAACAAAAAGCAGCATCTTCTTTCAAAAAGGCCACCACAGAAATCACAGCAAAGACAGTTCCCACAGAAAAACAATATTCCACACCTTCACATTGACACAAACGTGAAACTAAACACCTCGTGATTTCACTATTCAGGACAGATGATTTAAAAAGAAACAGCCTAGTTTATCAAAACCTTGGAGGCTATCATTTGATTACTGAATGTTTTTTCTTAATCCAGCCCTACTATAAACGACCCTGGAACACATCAAACATTCTATACTAGATCTTAGAGCAAGTCGCATCAAACCACAGCTACAAAATCTTTGGACAGAGGGAGACTACATACAGGCAGCATTTTTGTCAATTAAATACATTTACTATGCAGATACTATAAAAGTTTTACAAGATTTGCGAGCAAGGAAAAATTCACATGAAAACTCCCATAGCCTATTTTTTCTTACACAGGTATATCAGTTACCATTTATTTGGTCACAATCCCACATGACTGAAACAAAAAGAATGACTGCTGAAACTACCACAGCAGTCTGACTACAATCATGTTTCATAAAACTAACCCTGGCAGAAAGTACTTCGATAACAAGTGCTTCCACACAATACCCTTAAAGAGCCACCGGGCCCATGGATCTCATCTGTATAGTTTTCTGATTTTGGATCATTAGACACATACATATTTGAATCACTTTTCTGACTGTCATTCTGTAGCTAAATAACAAACTGAATTATCAAAAGGAAGAGGCTGGTGCAGCGGCGCGTCAGTCCAGTGTGAATGGACAGTTGTAACGGGAATCCTCCTCTGCTGGAGGTACTGTTTGTTGAAACACATCCCTCCCAACTTTGTTTTGTAATGGAGGGGATGTCAACTGTGGCCTGCCCCAAAGATAAATGGCATCCCTGTTTACAGTAAACAGCTGGTAAGCCTTCTCAATCGAGGTTTTCCACAGTCCAGCCTCTACAAGCCAAAGCTTTTCGTTCTCTCATCTCCAAGGTCACAAAGCCACGTATAGGAACAGTAAAGGGCACTCCTCCTCTCAGTGTTACACAGTCCCTTAAGGCTATAGGAGTGCCTCTCTTCTCAGAACTGTGAGGAGTTTATGAAACTCACTTTAAAAAGGTAAGAGTTCTGGTATGGCGGGAGAAACAGATAGCCTTTCTGCCCCCAAGCTGTTTCTCTGTTCTGCATACAATGTGTTTTCAATGGCTCCATTGCCTTCAACCATAATGCTCCCTCTTTTCCTAATAAAAGGAGGCTTCTGCAATTATGCCAGTAACAAGAACTATGCTTTTAAAAGGTTTTACAGATAAAAAAGTCGTGAAGTAGTCACACACTTCATCTGAGAATCAAACACAGCATAACCCATCTAAATTACAGTAATTATTTAAACTAATTAATTTTTTCTTGATCATATTTCAGACTAACACCACCACTGTAACGTTGGGTAAAACGACCTTCATTTTAAAGAACAATACTCAGATGTAATTGCGTATACAGAACCTACAGATTAAAAACACTACCAACCACTAGAGTAGTCATTACTAAAAAAAAAAAAAAAGCATGTGTTATATTAGGGATATATTTTTCAGCTATTGGTGCTGCATTAAAAACCATCTAGCCATATTACTGTTAAATTATAAGCTAAAACTCTTCAGACAAACAAGAATATCAATGACACAGAACAGCACTTACTTAAAATAACTAAACTGTATTCAGTTTTGCAGGGGTATCTGTAAAAAAAAAAAAAAAAAAAAAAAGGCACATGGCCAGCTTCCCCCAGATGCAGAAATAAAACAGCTGACACCGGTGTCAGCAGGACACAATCCATGGCCCCCTGAAACTCTTTCATTTTGCGCTGCATTTTCGGTACAGAAAAGACAACCCCAGTAGTAGGCTACATGAGAAAGTGTAAAAGCTATATCGTCCTGATAGGCAACCACACAGAAAGTGCGGCACCTCAAACGCATACACATTTTCTAAACCAAGCTGTCCATTTCAAATCACAAGTATGAAAGCTGGGCAAGTCATTCTATGGTATGTCATCCCTTTGGAATCACAGCCTTTTCCAAAGGCCCAAAATATCACCACAGTATATATAAAAAAAAGAAATTCATGCTGCAAATTCCTGCTGGTGCTCAGCCTTTACAGTAAAACTCGGGGCCTATGGAAACAAATCAAGAGCTGTACTGTACTTAAGGCTTACACCATATTCCACACCGTCATCTGACACACCTGACCTCCAGCCAAATACTTTCATGTACATTATCTACAGAAAAGTGACTGTTTAGATTTTATAAGCCGAGGACAGTGATTTAAATGCAGTCATTCCAAGACTAGCACGCATTTTAGAAGTTGAATTTGGTTCAAAAGGCGGCTGAAGCCAATAGGTTCTTAAGCATAAACAGAATTAGGGTGTTGGCTTAAAGCAACACGTAATCTAGAACACAGTTACATTTCTACATTATTACAGAACAGAACTCTAGACATGACGAACATCATGGGATAGATAGCTGGTCTAGAAAACCGGTCCCATCTCTCTTTTTGAGATTATCTCGCTTTTTTTATTAGTAATATTTGTCGGGTGGGTGGGGTTACTGCTTTATAGATTAAAAAAATAAATGCTTAGAGTAAAATGTGTCACCTGTTAAGGAATGCGTTGCCAAAAGCATTGAGCTTGCGGAAGGGTTTCTTGGGGTCGACCACCAAGGCATTGCCGGGTACCACCCCCTCTTGGGATCCGTACATAACGGCGATGAAACAGTCGGTCGTGGGCTCCGGGCCTATTCGCATGCCAGGGAAGTCCTGCTCCATTAGGTGGCGGATAAACGTGGTCTTGCCGGTGGAGTACTGGCCAACCAGCAGTACCATGGGCTTGTTGTCGAAGTCGGCGTCCTCCAGGGCCGGCGAGTGGAAGTCATGGAAGCGATACGTGTCTTCTAGCGGGAACAGCTTGGTCCGATAGAGCCGCTTCAGCCCGTCCGACACCGTCTGGAAGAGCTCGGGGTCTTTCTTCTTACCCTCGTTTTTAGACCAGCTGAACATGGTGCCGGGAACCCTACTGTGTCCGAGAAAGACTTTGGTTACTTAACAAAATAAGAGACAGAAGTAAACGTTTTCAAAAAAGGCGAAACAGAATGAGTGAAGTTTTCGAAGTGATGAGCGGCCCCCCGTCAGCTAGCAGCTAACCTGCTTCGGTCCGGTAAAAAAAAAAAAAAAAAAATAGACGCCGTGCCGCTAAGAGATGCCGACAAAGCTGGGAAGCTCCGTCCTAACTTAACGGCTGGTATGCTCGCCGTAACGCCAGTGCCCAGCTGATAGCACGTTATCACAACTCTAAGCCAGACTACGTCGACAGCGACAACCCCCGTTCCTTCCTTCCTTCCTTCCTTCCTTCCTTCGTAAGGTGGCGCGGCACACGACTCGCCCCACCCAGTACTCCGTGTGACGACACCAGTAATCCCCCATCCTTCTACTCAACCGGTAAAAGCACTGATTCTTCAAAATAAAAGTCCCTTTAGTCGCAACGAGTACATTTTAATTCAAAATTGGAACTGTGTTTTTTTAAGAAGGGGACAAGGCCGGTTTTCCCAGGGTTAGTAACTAATTTTCTGCGCTTCGTAGTATTCAGGGATTATTCTTTGTGTTTAATACTGTACCCTTAATTACGAGCCGGATCTTAAAGCTGTCGTCCTACTCAGGTAACTGCTGATCACTATGAAACTCACTCTCTCAACTGTATTCCGGATTCAATCAACAGTTTATTGTTTTTTACTACTCCACTCAACTGCGTTTTATGCCTGTAGGATTCCATCATCACGGTGACACAAAACGTGTGAATTCCATTCATTCAACAATTGGAATTCATTCAACAATTTAACCTACAAAGAACAGAGCATCCAAACTCCAAACAGACATCAGACTTATTTCCGGTCGCTACAATACGTTACACCCATACAACATGAGGAGACAATGCAAACTCCGTACATAGAGTACTAACTGCGCCACCGTGCTGCCCAGATCACATTTTTTTCAAAATTACTCAGACTTTGAAGCATAAGTATGCGTAAGTATGTGGGGTTAAAGACAGGCGTTTATTTTGTGCGTATTCTCTTTTTGGTTGTTATAGCTAAGATCCATTGCAAACATTAAACAACTTTGTAATTATGCCTCCCCCAACCCTTTAAAAAGTGTAGTCGCATTTGAATTTTCAAAATTATTTATTGTCAGACCTGATTTAGATTTAGATGTGATTATGCCTAAATTGATAGTACCTAAGTTTCTTCAAGCCCCTTCAATGGATCACTGCCTTGTCGTGGCGAAGGGGCTTGCGTAGTTCAGTGAAACTATGAGCTAAGGCGTGTAGGGCCACCCAAGACGGACAGGTCGTAGCAGAGAACTCAGACCAAAGTGATCCCTGGAGAAGGAAATGGCAA
>JAACJT020000002.1:7492445-7515991 GCA_009936485.2 Gymnarchus niloticus | reverse complement strand
GCTTCGAGAGGCGGTGGAGGACAGGGCGGCCTGGCGTGCTGTGGTCCATGGAGTTGCGAAGAGTCGGACACGACTGCATGACTAAACAACAAGTTTCTTACGTAGAGGTTTATTAAAATGCTATACCAAATGTTTAATCGGTGATAGAAGCTAGTGTGTAGTTTATCAGATAACAAAAATGCTTGAATATAGCAATTTCTTCCCTCCTCCTTGAGAGACTATGTAGCTGTATAATTAATGATTGTGCTGTAAGAAGTTTTTGCACTGGAGAAGTTGACCCTTTTAACATGAAGGGAAATCGCTGGGATTTTCAGGCTTGGTGTGCAGAAGAATTAGGAGATGTTATTAAATTTATTATGACATACAGAAAGTTTTCCCTAATAGCAATATGCAGATGTACTTTTTCATAAATGTGAAGTGTTCATTCATTGCTTTTTGTGTGGGGAAAAAAAGGTTAAAAATTATATGTATCCATCTTGCAACTGCTTATCCAATACAGTCTACCCACACCACCCTACGCAATTTCTCACACGCACAAAACGCACGCATACACACGTGTATGTACTGCCAGGATGCCTAACTCTTATCTGTCCCTTTTAAAAAAATAATCTCATTTCTCATTCATCCACGCAAATTTACATGTATGTATGCTCTCCTTTATGTTGGGTGAAAATTGCCTGTATATGTGACAAATCATCAGCCTCTTTGAGAGAAGACAGTGACTGTTTTCTCCAGAAGGATCATTTGCACACCTGTATTACAGTTTTTCTCGATTGCTAAGATGCAGTTTCCAAAATGTTAACGTCTGTCTCAAAACTCTAAGTGAATTTCCCAAGTCTATAAAGGCAGCTCACAACACTTTATCACAAGTGCAAAAGAACCAGAAATGCCCAAAACATTGACAACATGTACCAAAACACACAAAATAAGTCATCAGTAAAATATTGTCCCCATAAAGAAAGCACACTTGACCAATGCATAGGTAAACCCCCAAAAAATGCTATGTACTTGGACCAAAACCAGGCACACCATTTATTTTGATGTCAATGTAAAATATACACAGATGTAAGCAACAAAAATCCAGTATGCATTCAAATATAACTTCCAAATGATAGCATGAAACAAAATCTGGTTATTTTACAGTAGGAAAAACATTACGAAACATACAGTGATGTCCTGTATTGTAAATGCAATGCAAATATAATTTCAAGCCATCTCAGCAGCCAGCCTGTCTTCTCTGTTTGGCCACAACACTTCAACATCACATCTGATGTCTTGTCTTCCAAGGCAGAGGGGGAAGAACTTTCTTGAATGCCGCATCTACCCTCGGCATGCTTCCACGGCGATGTCTTCACAAGCAGCATCCATTGCGCCCAGTAGAGACATCTGGTCGTGGGGCTGATGGTCATATGCATGCCACCTCCATGCTGAGAAAAATCCCTCTATTGGGTTGAGGAAGGGTGAACAGGGTGGTAAGAACTCCATTGACATGCATTCATGGACAGTAAACCATTCCCTGACAAGACTGGAGTGGTGAAAACTGACATTGTCCCAAATAACTACATATTGTGGCATATCAGGTCTCACCGCTCCCCTCTCATTCTCAGGAATGAGAGCATTGTAAAGCCCTCCTAAGAAATCAAGGAGACGAGCTGTGTTACAGGATCCTATGGTGGGAACATGGTGCATTACACCATCCTCTGATATTGCAGCACACGTGGTTATGCTACCACCACGATGACATGGCACATCCACTATGGCTTGATGGCCTATTATATTTCTGCCACGTCACCTGACTTTGTTCAGGTTGAATCCTGCTTCATCCACATACACAAACGCGTATACAGTGTCACTCGCTTCAAGCTCCATCACTCTCTGCAAAGCAAAAATCAGCATATCAGATCAAATCGCAAATGAACATCCAATAGTATAACACACCACTCAAAGAAAAAATTACAAAACTGTGTGTTTAAAGTATGGTCTCAAATTACATTGACATATTGAAGGGAAAAACATTACTGTACCTGTACATACGGGAACCTTTGCTCCTTCACCCTCATTATTTCTGGAAAAAGGAACCCTGTAGAGTTGTTTCATTGTTACAGCATGTCTCTTCAGCACCCTATCTATAGTAGAGAGACTGACAGAGGTGATGTTCTGAAAGGTGGTGTTGTCTTGTAGAATGGCGCTCTGGATTTCACAAAGTCTAATTGCATTGTCAGCCCTCACCATGTCAACAATTGCTATCTCTTGTTCTGGTGTAAATAATGGGCCTCTGGCACCAGAATGGGGAAGTGGTACAGTCCTGAAATGGCACAAACATGAATCCATGAATTCATTTCTGAACGTTCATATCATGGATGCCACTGGGGTGCAGCTTAGTTGCGGCTGGACCCTTTGCCCAGCCTCAGCCATGCTTAGGTGATAGTTTATTACATGGTCAACAACGGTGACCCTGATCTCATTTGATTTGTTTAGTCGCCTTTGACGCCCCTTTCCTCTTCCTCTCTGTGCTCCTCTCACCCCTCCACCACGCATTCTGACATGTCTACCTCTTGCTCTTACATTTGCTACTTGCTCCATTGTTTTCCTGCAGCAGCACTGAGGTAGACCTTATAAAGGCTTGTAATTAGTAATTGGTTACAATTAGTCATGACTTGCACATGTAGAATGGGGGGGTGCTCGATTTTCTTATATACCTTCTAACAAACTGCCAAATTAATACACTGAATACATTATATATAGCATGCGATGATTTATGTAATGACCCATTGTGCTGATATGAATGAGAAATGTATATTCCTAAATGATAAAAGGACAATCTGTTCTGATTGGCTTATCAGAGTCAATTGAGAATTGTGTCTGTACAATGCAAGTTGTGTCTATGCAATGATGCATGCACTTAGTGATGTGCAGAATGTGCTTTACTAATTGCCACTTAGCACATACACATTAAGAAACGAAACAGTGCCGTGGCCAACGGCGTTAAGGCTGTGGAGTTTTGAGGCTATGTTACGGGAATGAGGCTAGTGCTTTGAGAACTGCATTTAAGCAACTGAAAAAAACTGCAAACTAATGTGATTAAATAAAACCTGTGAAATATCAAAATAAATACACAAATTCATAAAATGTAGGGAAACTTATACAGAAAAAAAAGAGTCAAATAAAGCAAATCACAGACTTACACTATCACTTACAGAAAACGGGGACAGGGTGGCTCAGCATTTTCTGCTGTTGCCTTGTACCTCAGCAGGTGGGGGTTTGATTCCCACCTGTGACTCTTCGTGTGTGACGTTTGTCTGTTCTCACCATGCTTTGTGGGTTTCCTTGGGTATTCTAGGTTTCTTCTCACGGTCCAAAGACATATGGTGTGGCTATATTGTCTGTGGTATGTGACTATCCCCTGCAATGGGTTGGCACCCTGTCCACAGTGTCCTAAGGCTGCCTGGGATAGGCTCTAGGTGCCCCCATGACTCTGGATAGGAAAGAGGATGGGCTTATAGGAAAACATAGAGCTGTCCCTGGGTTGTGATTTTTGCCATCACTTTTGGTTTTAGTATCAACCGAGCTAAATATATCGGTTTGGTTCATTTGTTTATGAAACACTGCTTGCACTCACACCTGTATCCTCACTATCCTTGGCTCGTGGCCCCGCATCCCAAGACAGCGGCAGCCTGAGACAGAAGACTCCATAATGGAGCATATTCATTCAGGTGGTGAACCATAATATACCATATTATGCAATCAGTGAAAATCTGGGCCTTGCAACATTTTGTAATCCTCATTGCACTAATTCAGGTATATCATATTGCATCACAGTTTAAGTTGCTTTTATTGCCAAATTTAGTGTCAAATGGACTTTTCATTATTGTAATTTGTTAGTAGCCTTCTCAAATCCTTCACAGTCACAGAACTTTGTTCATATTTTTATTTACAAAATATTTGGGTAATTTAGGGTTAGTGAAATTTCTTACTTTTATTCCAGATAATATCTGTTTTCAAATGTGTTACTCCTGGACTCCTGGATGACAGACTCTAACAACTGCTTATAAATTGCACCTTATCTGTGCTTAACTTTTCTTTTATACATAACGTTAATGTCCTGATATCTTTTTTTGGGGGGGGGATTATGGCATTAACCCAACCATTTCAAATTAGTCTTCCTTTACAAGTCTGTACATGAAAAAGTTGTTGTGAGAGATGAGCTTTGACATATTTGAGATTTTTCTCCAAGACTGTATAGACCTGCTGGATTGGTTTCTAGATTGGCGGTTGTAATCTCTTTCACGGGGTGACTGGAAACCGAAAATGAAGGAACAAGGATAATATTAGAAGCAAATTGAAGAGGAAACCCACTCTTCCTATAAAACATATTATCGACTGTTTCATTTTCGTAAATGAGAAGGGGAAAGTCGGTCATCTTTTTTATGGGTAGATAATTGAAATCAAAATATGAAATGGTACGCCTGAAAAACAGTCCCTATAAAAAACATTTGACAACACTGACATCTTCTGGAGACTATATGTAATATAACATGTCCAAAATATTTTTTTGGGCGGTGGTGAATGTGCATGAATTTAAAATCTAGAAATACAGTGTCATAGTCACAGAAAATGAAGTTGAAAGCAAACAAATTTTATTAATAAATATTTTGATGAGCTAATAATTTTATAATATACACCCTTCCCGCAGCTTTTGTACAGCCCAACCATTTCTTATTTATTTAATGCCACACAAACATGGGTGGGGCAAGCAGATCATTGGCCTACAGAACTGACAGGCAGGCCAATGCCAGTCACTGGCTGTCAATTCATAGGTCATCGACCTGAGCTCCAGGCATCCTGCGTGCTGATTGGTTGTTTTCAGCAACTACAGTATATTTATATAAGGATCCTGCTGTCACCTCCTTGCAGGTCCACGGTGTCCCTCTGCAGATAACAGCGGCTCCACTGGAATTCAGAGCACTTCCACATGGAGTTGCTGTTACAGGCAGAGAACACCAGGTGCTGGGTGCTGTCTTAGCATGTCACCAGAAGCACAGTGGAATTGTGGCTGTACGCAGTGTTATTTTTGAACGTCAGATGTTTCACTGCCATGCATTTCTGTGTTCCTGTGAATAAGAGGAGGTTAGCTGTCAACATCAGTGAAAAACAATACCCACTGTCACCTCTCATGGTCGTTATAACTTTTATATTGCAGCGTCTTAGGGAACAGAAGCTAGGTTTAGAAATAAAATCAATATAAAAGGCTGAATAAATGCAAATGATTTTGGGCTAATGGATTATATGGAATGGAGATCTGCTCGCAGCTGAAGTACCAGCATCTGCAATGCCAGCATGGTCATCTGTAAAAACACAGCAACAGAAAGATGGCTGACTTTGACCCGAGTCTGCTCTCTTCTTTGTTTGAAATGTACACTCCCAATCTGAAACTTCCTCTATCAGTGTGACTAAGGCCCCACGCCTGCAAAAAACTGGTGACTTTATGGTAGCTGACGAAGTAGCAGCATTTAGGTGACAGGTAGGCGTTCCTCCCTCAGCTCACTCTTCACCCCCCCATCCCTGCTCGTTGTTCCTTGGTTACATCCCCAGAGCGAATTTGTGCCCAAATACTTGGTGAACCTTACTCCCACCTCTTCCCTATCTTCAGAAAAACAAAGTAATAAAACAATTCAAAGTTGAGGAAATGAGTCCTTTGCCCCCCCCCCTTTTTTTTGTGGGTGGTTTGTGACTCTGCAGGTTAGGAGTCTGTGTCTGGGTGCAGAAGGTTGTTGGCTTGAATTCCATGGCCAGAGGAGTAATTGTCTTTGCTGGGCAATGGGGTGCTGCGTAAATGGTTGACCCTGCACTCTAACCCTGAGTTTCATTTATCCCTGTATGTGTCTGTCTTATAGAAGAGTGAGATGGGATACAGAATAACCAAAGAATTTACATGTACTTGTACAAATGTCAAATAAAAATATTCACCTTCACTATTTTTGTCTTTTAATGTCAGTGAAGCTTCTTTGATTCTAACAACATTTAAAATTTACAGCCCGCATTCATCACATTTAAATGGAAACTTTGGTTGTTCATCAGCTGTTCTGCTACTTATTTTATAAAGCATTATAAAAACACAAAGCTCTAAACGCTGCTGAAATGAGATGTTAATTCATTGTTATAGGACAAGTTGTTCCTCATAGTTTAGCCATTACTCTGCTTCTAGTTTTCATAGACAAGCTCTGCCTTTGCAGGAGTTTTAGCTGAAGAACGAGGAAGAAGTTTAGCTTTGTGGATGACTACATAGTAGCTTGCTGCAAAAGACCAGTACAGACACACAGAGCATTATTGGTACACATGTGAAAATGTAAAGTTCAGTAGCAAAACCATTTAGAATCCACTCCAGCTTGGGTTTCTAACATCCCTGTCTTTTGTCACCTTGGTGTTAGTGGTAGACTCCTTGAGTCTCTTGAGTCTTGGATTGATTTGGCTGAGGGATGACCTGTAAGCTTTTTTAGTGACAGAGGATATCTTAAGAAGAGAGGCACTGAACCGGTGCACATCGACAAGAAGATGGAACTAAAAAGGTCTGTACCCATTGTCCCTGTGGGAACACTGGTAAAGCCAACAATCAAATTAAAGCTATGGATTCCCTTTGCCTCCAACCTTTTATGCAATGGACTCATGTTGTTTTTGTCTATAAAGCCCGAGTCATTCAATGAGGATTTGATCAACTTTGCTCTTCACCAAAAAACACAGTGCGTGCGTCTGGGTCACTGGGTGTGTCTGACACTCCTCAGGTATCAGTAAACATCCAGCATACCTCTTTCCTGTTCTCAGTCTCTCCCAGTATGGCTCAGAGCACCTAAAACTTTTCTTTTTGTTAAAGTTAACAGGTTAATGGAGCCTCTAACATGGTCGTTATCACACACGGACACGTATCTACGCCCACAGATATTCGGTGCCATACTCACCCATAGGGACGACGCAGCCAACGGAGATGTCATCGATAGGATGTGACAGAGGGAACAGGAAGCAAGGGAAAGGGGTACATGGGAAAATGTTGAGAGAGAAGCTGAGGAATCAAAAAGGAAAGAATCAGGTCAGCTGGTGAGGGACAGGCTGAGAGTGAGACCGGACGGGTGATGGGCTGTCCGTCGGCGAGGGGCATGGTGTGTCAGTCAACAGTGCCGTGCCGGGGAAGCATGGCCGATTTAAGTGCTGGTGGGACGGAGACGGTTAATCATTACACTACGTGTCAATATTTAACAGGCCTGGAGCCCGTCCCCTTGGCTGCCGTCCGGTGAATATGCACAGTAACGTGCACCAAAGGGCCCTCACTGGGCCAGAAACTGGCAGCACACTCACACGCACACTTATACACTTAAAGCTGACAGTCAAAATGATTCTTTTTGCTTTTCTTTCCTGTTTTTTTAATTAAGTGAGACCTTTTAATAAACTGAAACAACCAGTAAGAGTGTTTTGGTAGGTCACAGTTCCACTGCTGCTACTGTAAAACTTTTGGAAAATCATTTTCTGTACTATTTGTACATATAATTTTGTGATAGGCTGTTGTTTTTTCATATTGTCTAAAAAAGTTTCAGTCACATGTGCCCGCAGTAGCTGGATAATTGTCTGGGACCAAAAAATAATATCCGAGTGAAGCAGAGGGGTAATCATTCATTGCAAAAAAGATTACAATCTATAATGTCTCGTTTGACATGATTACTGCGAAATGAACACGGGTCTCAAATGGAAGTGTAACACAGCAATAATTACTTCTTTTTAATACTTCACGCTATTATGAAATACTGTTCAATAAATCAAAAGATTAATAAACAGCGTGGTATGTATGGAAATAGCTGGTGGTCAAAAATATCGTTCTCTGGTGAAAGAATTTATTTTGGATCAAGGTCAAATATAAAGAGAATGTCAGTGGATTGCCATGCAACACGTGCCCACTAGATGGCAGTATGAAAGACCACTAATCATAAGGGTCACAAACGCCAACGCCGCCACTTACCCCACTGATGATGTTTGCTGCTGGATGGTTTTTTTTTATTAGGGTTTAGACTTTGGTCTTCTTATTTAGACAAGATTAGGAAATTCTTATCAATGCAATGAAAGTAAGAAAAGTCATTGCATGCAGATGCATATTCAAACTACAAAGATACTATTGCTTTATTGCAGGACATAGTAGACCCAGAGTTACAGTGGGTGAAAAGCACAAATCTACAAACTCTAAAAAGCTAAAGGACAACTGCCAATATGAAACATATCTCCCCTGTGTAGAATATATGGGTTACTTTAAGGTTACTATAAGGTTACATTAACTAATTCTATTACCTGTAAAGTGCAGTATAACATAATTGATTGAATGTTTATAAGCACCTCTGTGTTATTTGTAAATCACAGCATCATTATATTTTCAGAACATGTCAGTAAATTTCTCCTCTGAGTAAAATTGACTGACAAGTAAAATTTAATAGGGAGAATCATTTAGTTTGGTCAGTTAAAAATTTAATTTAACATTGTTATTTCAGGGTATTTAATTGAATTCTTAATTTTCATTTTGGGATCACAGACAGCAGTTGTACGTTAATATACAGTCACAGTAAGTAAAATATATTTTGCTATCTTTCTCCACCCACACACTCATCCTCACCTTCCACGTTTATCTTTATCCCTAATTCTTTTCTCCTATACCATACCCATCTGTAAATATTTGCCCCTTTTAATGCAGTCATCTGATTCTTTCTGTTAAATTTCTCTTTATGATGACTAGTGAGGCCTTTTAAAGCTCAGTTTTGTCTGCTTGATTGAATGTGTAGTTGCTGTAATTGTTTTGATTTCAAACCAACATAACAGGCATTGAAGGCAGACTTTTGCTGAGGACTCAGCATAAATTAATTTGTTCTATGCATTCCAGTTCATTAACACTATGCAAATAAAACTTATTCTGAATGCTGTAAATTCCAGCTTATTGGACCTCACTGACATATGAGGTGTTAATGATTCCAAATGTGCATGTTTCTGTCTGAATTTCACTTTTCTTGTAAACTGCAGTAATGCTTGCACTTTTCAGAGGAACTATTTATACCCCATAGTCCTAACTCCTACCTCCTGTACTTTATGTTTTTATTTTTATTGTAGTGTGGTCATCCACACGGGAAGGAAAATGGTTTTACATTCACAGGTATCTGTTCCCAAACTAGTTTACTAAGCTGTCATTGTTATTATCTAATCTTATGGGGTTAGGGCGGGTTCAGTGCTGAGCAGAGTCCACCGTGGCAGCCAGGGAGCAGCCCAGCTGCCCTAGGTCTACCGACCCTCTCACTGCACTCCGCCTTTAAGACGATCACGGCCTTTAAGATGATGTCATGCACTTAAAGGGACAGTGATGATTTATGGAATTCCCCTCTGTGCTCCACCTGCTTTGAAGGTTTTGAGACCACAGATTAAAGTTTGAGGACATTTTCTCCCACGCAGAGTGCTGTGATGGATGCCTCAGACAAAAATGCCCATAAAGACTAAACCAAGGAAGTGACCATCCTTGAAAAACTCTCCTCATGATTTTTGTTCAAGTGCTTGTTCCTCAATAAAATATTATCTCAGTCCTCATAAAAAGGTATAATAAAAAGTCAAAAGGCTTTACACTATATGTGTATGTTTGTATCTCTATATTATCTACAGCTGAGGCCAGAAGTTTCTATACACCTTGGCTGAAGACTTTCAAGCTCAGTGTTTCAAACTTTACACGTCCCATGTTACCATACATTTCCTGTGTGAAGTCAATCATGGTATCTATTTTATTTCTATAAGGGGTAAAGTCAAAATAATACCTAAAAGACAATACTAATAGAAATTTACTATATCAGATTTTCATTGGAACAGAAGTTTACATACACTTTTTTTACTATTTGGTGGCATTGCCTTTTAATTGCTTAATATTAAACAAATGCTTGTGGTAGCCAGGCACATACTTCTCAGAATATGTTATCAGAATTTTTGCTGATTGTCCTGACGGTATTGGTGTGAGTCAGTTAGGTTTGCAGTTTAGTCCAAAACTTGTTGCTGGGATTCTGGTAGGGGCTCTGCAATGGCAACTCCAATACTTTCATTTTGTTGCCTTTGAACCATTTTGTTACAGCTTTGGAGATATGCTTAGCATTCTTGTCCTGCTGGTAGACAAAGTTGTGACCAAGTTTCAGCTCTCTAGCTGATGTCTTGAGGTGTTGCTTCAGAATTTCTGGATAAACCTCCTTCCTCATGATGCCATCCATTTTCTGATGTGCACCAGTCCCTTTACCAGAAAGATGCTCCCACAACTTGGTGCTGCCACAACCATACTTTACAGTCAGGGTGGTGTTCTCTGGCTTAAAAGCCTAACCCTCCTTCCACCACACATTGCTCTGATCGTTATGGCCAAAAAATATTTGTTTCATCTGACCAGAAATCACTCCTTTAAAACACTATGTCTTTGTCCTGGTGATCACCTGCAAACTTCAGTCTGGCTTTTTTATGTCAGTCTTGGAATAGGGATTTCTTCCACATGTGACAGTCATTCATTGCCATGGGTATGAATGATTATCTACAATACAGTATCTTAAACAATTTAAAATCCATAATACAGAAAAGAACAAGAATTCATGATACATTATAACAACATACCAGTTAGGGCAATTTCAAAGCAGAGCTTTTTCTGTCGTGTAACATCTTGTTTGTTTGATTAAAATGATGTTCTGTTATTAAAAGTGTTAACTTGTTTGTTCTGTGTATTGATGTCCACAGGTGTTCTGTTTTGACATTAAGTTCTCTCAACTGTTGAAGATGCCATCCAGCCCCATACTGCCTCAGGAACAGTGAGATCATAAAAGCACTTTAGGCCCTGTGAGATACCCCAGCACTGTCTCGTGTCTCATTTCCTCTATCACCCATCTACAGTAAATGAAGTTCCCTGCTGCCTGTGTTTCTGCCCTGAAATACCAGCCCAGTTTTTGGACATGAATAGGAAATCCACTCTCCTGCTGCTAATCCAGGAGCTCACCCTTCAGATGCGTAGCTTGGCACATTCAGTCATGAAATGATTCATTTACTGAATGTCAGTAAAAGTGCAGTGTGAGCTGAAGTCCACCAGGGGAAGCTCTACATCTGTGAATGGTGATCCAGCACACGAGGTCACAAATATGTCCCTCATTGCCTCTTTGGGAGTAGTGGCTATACGTGTGTGCTGGATTTTCCTTGATGCCACATTTCACAAAAGAAGCTTTTGCTGTCTGAACACCTTTCTCTTTAAAACCTCCAACTCTTCTACTGGGTGGCACGTAGCCCAAAACCCTCCATAGTAATGTCATGCTTTTAGAAATTCAATCTTTCTCAATGGTCCCCCATCATATAGGTTCATTTTTACCATAGACCTACTGCTGGAAGATGTTCATTTAGGTTAAGAAATAAATAACATTTAAAGTAAATATGACTGTGTAGTCGTGCTGTGAGGAAAGGCTTGGGATGCTCATTAGATCCAAATTCTAATGACATTCAGGACTATCATTTGCATTCTGCCACTTGAAATCACTGTATTTGCATGTTCATGTGTGCAATTACTGCTGTGAGCTTCCATTATGACACAAAACACATTTTATGCCTGCTCACTAATATATTGTTACTAGAAAGGAGATCTAGGGAACCATTAGTATTTAAGCCTGCTCGTCAATGTGATAAAAACCCTCCACAATACATAGAATTAAATATGAATTATACAGCCTTTTTGGTGATGTTTTTATTGGACCTGAAATCATTGTTTCAGGGCAATGCTGTGACTCAGCTGGCAACATCATTGCCACGCTTTTCCAGGATTGTGGGTTCAAACTCAGTCTGTCTGGGCAGCATCTGAATGTCGTTGCCCATGTGTCTGTGTGTGTGGGGTTGCCCCAGGCATTCTGAGTTCTTCCTAGAATCCTGCACCATGCAGTGCAGGTTATTGGTGGACCTAATTGGAGGAAACAGCAGTTCTGAATGCAGAGTGAGTGTGTGTGTGTGTGTGTGTGTGTTTAAATGCCTTGCGATGCACACCTGCACACTCTGCCTTGCATCCATCACTTCTTGTGCTCCTCATTACTGGGAGTATAGGTATTTATGGAAGATGGACAGACATATTTTCCTCTCATCATTAATTACATTATGCTACAGCCACAGACAGCTTGATAAAACACACAATCAATGCAGCAATAATCTAAAGCGTTTGTGGTTAGGGTTTCCCTAAGATGGCCTGGTAATCCAGGAGCTGTTCAAGAGCCGGCCTTGAGTTTGGCTCCGCAGAAATGGGCCAGGGGCTGTGCTGTGGTAAACGGCTTCTCTGATGAGCCAGGAAGCCTGAAAAGGGAACGCTGTCAACTCCTCAGAAACGTGTTCCCATTTTGTGCTTCTGCTTCTGACATCCTCTGCATTTAGTCTTTATTTTGGAAAAATGTTCAAGGTTGTCAAATTATGACAGGAGAAAGAAACAGAATGGAAAAGAGGGAATGAAGAATGGACTTAAGTAGCCAGCAAAGACCAATAGAGTGAGACAGGTAGCTTTGGGCTAAGGGGTATTTTAGAGGAGAGGGAAGATGAGGTATGGCACGACACTGAAGACTGAATTAAAACAAAATGGTGAACAAAACACTGAAATAAATGAGGGGAGCTTAGGGGCTACTGTGAGGGGGGCTGGGAGAGACAGACGCATGCAAGCGTGGAGAGATCACAAGCAGAGGAGGAGACAGTGGCAGTGAGAGAGAGGGAGAGAGAGAGGGAGATTCAGAAAGGGAGCTATCAAGGCAATATGCTTTCATCTGCCTTCAAATGACGGTGGAATAGCAACAGAAGGAGAGAGTGTGAGCGACAGGGAGATAAGAGCTGGTGGAGAGAGAGTAACGAGGGAGTCCAACAAAAAAGGAGAAGACCAGCCCTGGAGATCCTGAGTCGCCCACCCCCATCACCTCGCCCCCCCTCAGAACGGCGGAATACAGCAGACGAATAAAAGAAAGCCGGAGTGTGTCAGAGAGGCAGAGACTGTTGAATGTACATGGACACTACATGGAGGACAACAAACATGTACGACATCACAGCGACAAACGGAGAGAAGGAGACACGGGGGAAAAAATACATTGCTAGGTCTGTCTTGTAAACCAGCATTTTTTTTTTTACAGGAGAGAAGTTCAAAACTAGGATGGGGAATCGGAAGAAAGGAAAGAGAGCTCCTTAAACGCATTTGTTTTTGATTGCAGTCTGAGAGAGACATATGATTTCATTTATCTAGCACAGAAACGCAACCAAAACAATAATTCATTTTCTAAAAAAGCATGTGGTCTCCTCCTCCCTGCCCTGCTCACCGTTTGCACCGTGTTTAGAAAAGTGACAGATCAAGCGGTGGGTGACAGTGCCTGGCGGAGGGAAAAATAGACGGAGCAAGACAGAAATGTTCTGGATGGTGGTCTGAGGCTATTTGAAGAGAGTGGGAAACTGGTTACTGGAAAGCATACAGGTACATTTATATCAGCATGAAACCATATTACAATAGCATATATTTTTGGTAGAATTAGCCCTTGCCAAGCTTTTGGAACAATGCAGATATTAGCAAAGAAGTTGCTTGACATTGTAAAGCATTAGTTTAGTACTATTTATTATTATTATTATTATTATTATTATTATCGGCAGCTGTGTATACCACCAGTGAAAAAAAATCTTTAGCTTGACAGGTTAATGAAAAGTAATTCCAGGCTAATGCTTGTAATTAAATTATGAATGAAAATTACTCTTGTGCATACTATTCATTATCCCTATGAACCTATGCTGTAACAGTGTAGCACCATTGTTTAATAATAATTATGCTTATTTTTTAAATTTTATTCTAACATGGGTTCTGCAAGACTACAGTATCAGTGAATTTATTATATACAGTTCTGGTGTCTCTAGTTGTTAAAAGTATCGGTCTTAAAAAGCCCATTGTTTTATGCAAAAGATCATTTCTGATTGTCAGAGATTTAGCTGATTGAAAGGAAAAAATACTGCTGTATGAATTGAAAGACAGAGCAGCTGGGGAATAGTTTCAGTGTGAAAGGGAGTTACCGTGATATGTAGCGACAGAAAAAGTTAGGGTCTGAAAAGCTTTGACAAAGCAGGTGTCCATCCTCATCTCAACAGCCTGAAAATCGAACAAAGTGTGGAACTCAGTGAGACAAAAACGCCACAAACACGTTTGTGGATGAATGACACCTAGAGGAAGAAGAGCTGGCGCAGACGGATGATAGGACAAGAACCACGTACACCCTCCACCTTGTTTTATTGTCTCCCTGTTCTTCTGTGAAACAAAGACCAAGAAAGGGAAGGAAACGCAGGGAAGAGCAGAAAGAGAGCGCAAGGGAGGGAGCAGAGAGCAGCCCCCCCCCCCCGAAGAAGTAGCCGTTCGTTGCCATGGCGTTCACCTTTGCCGCGTTCTGCTACATGCTCACACTCGTGCTCTGCGCTGCCCTCATCTTCATCGTCATCTGGCATGTGAGTCTCT
Source organism: Gymnarchus niloticus (assembly GCA_009936485.2). NCBI lineage: Eukaryota > Metazoa > Chordata > Actinopteri > Osteoglossiformes > Gymnarchidae > Gymnarchus > Gymnarchus niloticus. Next base: position 7,501,470 of record JAACJT020000002.1, on the reverse strand, counting down.
TTAAACTCCTTGACGTAGATATACTGATGTGTATTTACCTACACACGTACGTATGCACAGGTACATACACTGACACACATTTTCACACAGCTACACACGTATGTGAATAACCCTACATGCTTTCAAGACACCGACTTTCATGTACACATGAACACTTTAGATACACACAGCACATACATACAGTGTGTGTGTGTGGGTGTTCATAGTGAAGCAGCCCAAACTGCATCCTTGTTCCTTTTCTACAGGTATGAAGAACTGCAGCCTCAGTTATCAGGTTTTTAAAGCTCACTCTTATATGAGTCTTTCGTTTATACAGGATGAGCTTTGCTCCCATCCAAAAAAATGACTTAATCAAAGCCCCTAGGCAGTGGGAAAGTACAGACCTTGTGCCTCTGGTGTCGGCTGAGGTCCGACTCAGTGATATAGTCACTCAGAATGTGCTGATTGACCTCCCGTCTCACTTTGAGTGACCTCCTCGTGAAGAGGAACTGTTTCAGTGACACCCACAAAACTCCACCTGGTGTTTTACTAACATCCTAAAAAGCTGAATAGAGTCCCAGAATATCTTCATTTATGTATGGATGCAAGTAAAGGCCTAAACATAAAAATTCAAATATAACCAAAACCCGAGTCTATTAGGTAATTAAGTCACTGTAATTATATACTTTGAAAAATTAATGTATCCAAATAAGATGCATGTAATGTTTATGTGATGTATTGAGAAACATTGTGGTAGGAAACAAGGCCCTCTGGTCAGACGTGGTGAAGGATGTATTGGCAACACAATGATAATGAGGAGCATTTCATGGCCACTTTCTCTTCTGTAGGCCTCTGTCCTAATGCCAGAAAAATGAACACAGTGAGGTCTTTACATCCAATGTCTCCGTCATATAAGAGTGCCATTTCCACTCTGTAATAACAGCCTACAATTACTGGGTAAAGCGAGAGAGCAAAAATAAAACGGGAACACAAAATGAGCAGGAAGAAAAATCAATGACAAAATGAGTAATGGAATTTAATAAGCAGCATGGTGACAGACTGACGCAAGAGAGTGTGTCATTGAAGTATAAAGAAGGTGTTTTAGTACAACACCGCCCTCATGAAGTGAGGGGATGGAAATTTAAGTTCACACCATAAGCATATGAGCAAAGATAAAATGGGTTTTTTTATCATGTTTTACACAGCAATGATATAAATGTGTTATAACTAAGATGTTAATGGAACTGTATGATCAGTACAGTTAGAAGCAGGAATCTAACATTTAGCAAAAAAACAAAAAGATGATTCTCTTGACCAACTGCTCATACTTCGTAGAGAAGCAGCTTTTACAAGTATAGTAAAGGCATTTTCTTACACCTCTGTACCTCCTTTGGCACACTAAAGCAGAGTCTCAGAACGTCAAATGATTTTGTGCTTATGTTTTTTTTAGCAGATAGTTTCATTTCAGACAGAATGCACAATCCATGTCTACCCTTAAAAAGATACGCTGATATGTAAATAGTCACGGTTTGTGAGGAATTTCACAGCTGAAGCTGATGCCCGACTCACAAAATAAATTCTGCAGACAGCAAAATGATACAGGAATATCTACACTGTGAAGCAGCCATTATTAAACACAATGACTTTGTGTGGTTGCTATAACTCGGCCTAATCAAAAGCTAAACATAACGGTGGCTCTGCTGTGAGCCTCGGATGGAACTGGATTGATTGTTCACTTCTGTAGTAACCATGGTGCCTGCTTAAGTGCTCATCTGGTCACTATGACAACTGCATATGTTTACTTCATGAAGGTGATAGAGAAAGAGCGGAGAAACAGACAGAAAGCATTATGAGTGAAGGAGGCGTACATAAACAAAACATAGGGATTTGTAATAAGTAGGTGGTTAATCCATAAGCCTGTGAAACAACCTTTCTGGAACCTGTGAAACTTGTGTAATTAAACAGATTAGCAATTTATAGAATGAAAAAAGATTTTTAATATTTTATGAAGGCCGTCCAATCTTTTAACGATTTAAGTGACCATGATTTGCCATCGTGTTGACATTCACAAGTTATTATCCCATTTTGGTTTTTGTTTGAAACTAAATTATGGCACCAGTACGATGAAATTCAGATTATGGTGGTGCAACGTGTGATAAACAATTGAACACAAAACCAAAAGAAGTTAAAAACATAACTGGCACTCTCTGTAGCTGGGAAGAAAAATTATTCCAATCAACCAGTGCTTCTAAGATTGAAGGTAGCATTAGCATCGCTGTGTTAGCAGCAGATCATTGCCAATGAAAGAGCACAGGGCAGTCCATGCTAATCAGCGGCTTCCAGCGGTACATTGAGGTTGTTTGAGAGCCAAGAACAGCCGTGAGTGATCTAATCAGAACATAATTGTTAACGTTATAAATCCAGAGTAGACATCGCCAGCTTAATGTTGTATTGAAAGTAACGAACATTATTCTTCCCAAAGTGGCGAAAACAAAGGCTGCATATTGTCATAAGGATATTAAACGTGATACGCCAGCCCTTCTGAATTATCAGTCAGAAAATATGTTAGAATGGAATTAGCTTAACCCCCTCTAGGGTTAGCTTGCCTGCCTTCTGACTGGCTGGCTTACACAGAGAGAATGATTTGATTAATTCCTTCTATCAGTGAACGACAGGGCGGCTCCTTCTCTCCCCGTAGATCATTGCCTTCGACGATCTGCGGCAAGACTTCAAGAATCCCATTGACCAGAGTAACCCCACGAGAGCAGTAAGGCTGTTTCCCTTTCGTTCTGATCTTCATAAAGGCCCATTCGTATTTCCTGCTTGAAGAGCACATACAAACAAGTCATTGGAACTCAAATTATTATAACATATGTGATATTTTATCAGCACAGGTGTAGAGCCTTGCAACTATGGAGTTCACTTTTAAATCGGTGGTACTTCTTAATTTTTTAGCCCTAGGAAAACAAATGTACCTACAATGATGAAAGGCATACATAGCAAATAATCAGGACTGAAGCTGAGGCATTAGCATAAATGATAGAAATGATCATTTAAACTATTCTGTATATATTACGATAATAAATATACGTTTAACGGTTCATCTTCTTAGACAATTACAATTTGTTTTCAAACCAAAAATGGATGCACTATAACTGCTTTGTTCCTAAAATTCTGAACTCATCTTTTGCTTCTCCTTAGAGGGAAAGGATACGGAACGTTGAAAGAATCTGTAATCTCCTGAGAACCGTAAGTTTTTTTACATTTATTTTGTTCACCTTACTTGCCTGTGTGAGAATGTGATATGGGGGGACGGCAGAAACAGGGACTATATGCTGAAAAGCAACACCAGGAAATGGTTGTTGGGGTATTGCTTCAGGAGACACCAATAGATGTCGGGTATAAAGCACTAGCTACGAACGTGGCAGGAACTGGGGGGGAGGAGAAGGACTGACTAGCCTTCCATCTGAATCTATTTTGAGAGCTGAGAGCTAAGACAGATTGATTCAGATTCCTCTGCCTCTTGCACCTGTGTTCATCCTCCGCTGCACTCTGCAGAATGGAAGCAATTCCCTCCCAGCTCTGGAGTGCTTGGATCAGGCAGGGAGGGCATTATGACCCAGCAATAATAAGACTGAATGGGGCCATCTGTAGAGCTTTCTGTTGTACACACCAGGGCAGCTTTAGCTACAGATTGCAGTCACTTATAGCCAAGAGGCAGAGGGTAAAAGACACAATGGAAGAAAAATAATCAAAATTTGGGGGAAAAAGAAACAATAAACATTGCCTTTAAACTGTTTTTTGAAATTATTTTTACAAGTACGTTAATATGCAGCATTTGTTGCCTGAGTATCTTGTGCCAAGTGCCCATCGATGTGTCTGTGATTGGCTATATGTAATTGACCTGTATGCCTGTGGGTGTATGCCTCCATGAATGCGTCTCTGTGCTTTTCCATGTCACCTTTGTATGTGTGCTGTAACAGTAATGATCTGCCCATAGCTGGTGGTCCCAGAGTACTCCATCCATGGGCTGTTCTGCCTGATGTTTATGTGTGCAGCAGAGTGGGTCACCCTGGGCCTCAATGTCCCACTGCTTTTCTACCACCTGTGGAGGTATTCAAGCCCGCTAAACACACATGGTGCTCAGCACCACTCAACCTACTGACTGTTTCTCTAAGAGCCAGGCTAGGCTGGCTTTTTTTCTATAATAGTTCTGTCTCTTTGCGCCATCTCATATTAACTGAAAGTACTTTTACATGACATGGACTTTTACATGACCTGGACTGCACATCCATCCATCTTTTAACTGCCTTTCCTTGTCAGAGTCGTGGGCATGCTTATCGTGGTCAGGGTCACGGTGGGGGCCTGGAGCCTATCCCATGCAGCACAGGGCACACAGCAGGGGGACACCCTGGATGGGATGGCAGTCCATGGCAGGACACACATGTGCGCACACTTCCACATTATGGGCAATTCAGAGATGCCAAACAGCCTAACTGTGCATCTTTGTACCCAGGGAGAAAACAAGAGTACCCAGAGGAAGCTGGGTCCACACACATTTTCTAACTTTTACATTTTAAAAACTGGAACAGAATGGAACCATCGAAAAATTAAAAATAAATGTAGTAGTAATAGTGTAAGACAAACAAGTGTATGAAGCTGAGAGCCACTACGGTGCTTCCTTTAGGTATTTCCACCGGCCAGCCGACGGCTCCGAGGTCATGTACGACCCCGTGAGCATCATGAATGCAGACATCCTGAACTACTGCCAGAAGGAGTCCTGGTGCAAGCTGGGATTCTACCTGCTCTCCTTCTTCTATTACCTGTACAGGTGAGTGGGAGCCTGCTGTACAATCAACACACATTGGTACTCATCTGCATGTACTGATACTGAATATACTACAACACTGTGGCAACAACTCCGGGAGATGCAAGAGGCGGAGACACCTTGACTTTACCAACAACGCGCTTTTAATCAATGCAACCACACTGACAGCAGCCTCACACAGTAACACACCAAATCCACATTAGACAACAATCTAGGGGTTAGCTTAGCTAGCCCCCACAGACATACACATGGTGGGACAAACACAAAACACTCTACCTACAATCCTATATACAAAGGTGGAGCTGGTCCGTGCAGTACTATATAGCACTATACTCATCACTCTTTAATATGTACTGATACATATAACACTGAGTATACTATAGTACTATATACTATAGTATATGAGTATACTATAGTACTATATACTATAGTATATAGTGCTTATATATTAATGAGTCCCATGTTTGGCAGACAATTTTGGGCTTTGAAGCTCTAAATGTGGTTCTAAAATATAGTTTTTAACATTTAATGCAAGAGCACAGTGATTTTGGAAAAATGATACAAATTTGTCCTTAGTTAGATAAGCAAATACAAATACATACGTTAAATAAACAAGGTTTACACAACCACTACTATCAGGTATGTGTGGGAAATACAAGTCAACAGTAAATGGAAGTAGGGCCTGCCACAGCTGTACTCCCAAAAGAAGGTTTTCACAGAAAAATGATATTGAATAAGTCTGCCACTGTGTGCAAAAGCAACATAAGCATAGTATTGTTCAAAGAGACTGATAACCATCTCACAAAATTCAGAATACCTACAAATCATACAAGGAAATATATATATATAACATACTCCAGGTAAACATGCTGTTGTTTTAAGTTAACCCTAACACCCCAAGATGATAAAATGACTACCCTACCACTTTCCTTATACCATTTTTTCATCTCCCTCTGACCTTTTGTGCTTTTCGAAAATGTTTCAGCATGGTGTACACCTTGGTGAGCTTCTAACCTGGGAAGATAAAGGCCAAGAAAAAGAGAGTAGCCTACACATTACTCTCCTTTCATCTGCACTTCATCACTCCATCCCAGGATACTATATCGCTCGCTCTCTTCCACTCTCCCCGGCACGAAACAGGGAAGGGTGCGAGCAGAACGGAGCAGCCGGGGGACGCGTTTCGAAAGCGGGCCGAGTGAATAAAGGCAGGTGGAACATTTACAAGCACAGAGACGGTGCCACTGTGAAAGCAGAAAGTGGACAAGGCGGCAGAGATGTGGGTAGAAGCGGGGGGAAGACCCCCGGCTTAAGTCCAGACTGGAAAGAGATGAAGAAACATGGCCAGCGAAAAACGAGGCCAGATCAGAGACAAACAATCTGAAGCGGAAGTGAGAAAAATCAATGCAAACAATAACTGGAAAAGTACATCAATGTTCCTCCATGCCGAGAACAGATGGAGACGACAGCTGGGGCTGCCGGCTGACATTGATGGCGGTAGAAAATCGGCCTCTCAAATTCCCAAGGAGCCAGAGAACATGAGGAAAAAGATTGGAGCAGCTTTGGGATGGATCCAGAGATAGAGGATGATAAGATTCTAATTAATGCATTAATAACCTTCACTGCTTTGTACAGCGCCACTCTGCTGTACGCTGGAAATTGTTTTCTAATTCTCTAAATGCTCAGAGCCTTCCATGGATGAAAATTACATTTAAATTTTAACGAAGATTAGGCACAGTCCTGTTCCAAAAGCCCTAACAGCTTTCACACATGCTGCATTTACAATGCGAGTTTAATAATTGTGCATTAGATTTCCCCAGCAGCCTCTGGGGCTCCTCGTGTGCAGAGTGAGGGGAGGTGTAGGGGGGCATAACTTCTACTCATTGTCCACTCAGGTCCTTCTTCACCAATTTGTTCCAGTGCTCACACTCTTCTGCCTCACTTAAATGCTTACTGGAAAGGGAGGGAAAACCCAACTAGAACCTCCACCTTTATACTAATTGAGGCTCCTTATACCTCTTTGCAATGTTTACAATTTTCAGCTTCATTTCCCCTTAATTACAGTGCTCCTCACTGGAATGTAGGATGGTGCATAAGGTTACAGAATGGGGGGGGAGTTACCGTCATTTCCAGTCATCTCCTGCCGACTTGAATGTATCAGCCATGGGATTAGGGCAGGCTTTCATTTCTTTACTGTGGAAAATATCGGATTCTAAGGAAACCTGTAAGGAGGTCTGAAAACCAAACTGGACAGCATATCAGATACCCTCACAAGTGAATGTTTAACTGAACAAGTTAAAAAGCCATGCTGACTGAATGAGTGAAAAATGGACCGAAAGCAACACAATTACACTGCCACCTGGAAGTGAAGTTTCATGGTCCACTTTGCAGGTGCAGCTGTCACGGGCTAACAGAGCCGCGAAAACGTACATTGACATTGCTAAGCATAATATACGCATTTGTAGCTTGTTAGCTTCATTTAGTCATCATGCCTTATGTGATAATTCAATAACACATCAAACAACATGAAGGTCTCACCAAACTGCAATTTTTAGAAAAATGAACATGCACCATGGTCATATTACACAATATTACTGGAACTGATTGAAACATACTTAGGTTACAATACAAAAAGTACAGTATTACCATGCATTGGTTTTTCCTCTTTTAGATTATGTATGGATGTGAGTAATTTAGCAATCACAATATTTCACTATTCTCAAGCAATTTATAATATATTGTAAATAGTCACTAGCCTTTTATGAAAATCAGAAAAGTAGACTGTGTAATTGTGTGAGAGCATTCATAAGTAATGTTTCTACACTGTGTGTGCTATGGCAATGTGCTCGCTGCCAATTCATCCAAACGTGAGACAGACAAATTAAAGCCTTCCTGCATCGGCGGGTCATCCCGCAGACCGGTGAAGCTGGTGATATGGCTAGGCATCAAAGGTGGCGAGAGGTGATGGGGCGAATACATTCACTCCCAGGACTTACCTTTTCCGTTCCCAGATATCTGCACTTAATGCTACTCTGAATTTACTCCTTTGCGAAACTGTGAGGAAGACCCGTTAACTAGAGTAATACAATGAAAACTCAAACATATGTTTCTCAATAAAATATGACTGCACTGCTCCTCTTTGAAAGCAGACACATGGTCGCTCTCTGTGTTTATATTTAAGATGAAGTGCTTAGTGTCAAAGTGGCACAGAAAGTTTATTAACAGACTTAAGAAGCCTAGCGTCACCTTTCTATGCTAAGCCAATGAAAATGTTCCACAATTTGCATTTCAGAGAGCAATTCAAACAATTCACATGCAAAGAGGTTGACTCCACAGTCAAGTTCAATGACACTCAAGTCATTAATACGTTTCATTAACACTTAAACTATGTTTATTTATAGTTATGCCAGGATATATATGGCATATGTTTAAGAAAACATTTTAGTGTAACGCAGCCAAACGTATGATTCAAACTAAGGTCTTGATATTTTACATTTTTATTGAATAATGCTAATCAGTGAACTTGCAGGTTAATACAAAGTGAACAGGAGAGGGGATATTAAAATCGTTGATTAAAAAATTTGCATAATGCTGCTGTTTTTTTATAATTAGAAGGAACCATGGTAACTTTTCTTAAATGTTTTGAATAAAGCTGTTTGCTGTTTTTGGCACTAACCAAATGTTTTCTATCAACTTTGTGGATCACTTGTGAATGACTGTACTTTGCTGTTCATCCCTGAACATGACATGTCAGTCGAGGACAATCAATAAAGCACAAAAGGCGAACAGTGTGTAAGAAAGGGGGATAGGAGGTTAAGCTCTATATTACTTTGCTATAGTAGAACACAGACAGAAATGGAACTAATATTTGTAATGGTTTTTTTCTATAAAATACTATGATTGAATATATGCTACTGTTGTTGTTATCAGTTTGTATTTTGAACTGATAGGATATTGTAATGCAATAGAAAACACTGTAATATATACAGAAATCATTCATAAGCCTTCATACGGTAATAAAATACAAAAAAGGCAACACCAGGCTACAGTGTCTCAATGCATCGTGTGTGTGATTTTATCATGAGAAGGACACAATGTTGAGATTAAAATCGAAGCATGGGATTAACAGCAAGTAACAGAACAGGCCCCCTTCAATGGATCACTGCCTTGTCGTGGCGAAGGGGCTTGCGTAGTTCAGTGAAACTATGAGCTAAGCCGTGT
>JAACJT020000002.1:7441304-7481239 GCA_009936485.2 Gymnarchus niloticus | reverse complement strand
GTGGAGGACAGGGCGGCCTGGCATGCTGTGGTCCATGGAGTCGCGAAGAGTTGGACACGACTGCGTGACTAAACAAACAATATGCTTTGGATCCTTTCCAAGTTGTCTGTTCAGTCTGAGGATTCAGCGTTCCAGATCTTCGGTTTTGGAATTGGAGTTAAGTGGTCTCATCAGCGTGGTCCAGCACAAACCATCACCTGTTGTGTAGTAACTAACAGGTTGGTTAATATGGTGGGAGATCTACTGGATTTAACTTTGTAAAAAAGCAAATTTATAGATACTAGAGAAAAAAAAAAATCAGGGCTTTGTAATATTTTTGAAAAAAAATACAATATACCTGAGCTTTGCATTCAACAAGAATATTGAATTGTAAGACATGTTCAGATGGTTCTAATAAACTAACAGGAAAAAGTATAATTTCTAGGTATGGTGGAAAATGTCATTTTCCTCAAAACAATGAAAATGGATTTATAGCATTTTGGAAAAGACCTCTTCATACACACAAACGCATGTATATATACACACTGTATACAGGCAAAGCACAATTAAAAAAAAACAGGTTTATTAAGTCACAATAGTTCTTAATATTTAGCAGAACATGTAAAATGTGACTTTTACTTCACCTTCCACATCTCTGCACTTCAACCATTTCTCCTCATCAAGTGAGAAGATGAAACCATGAAAAATACCAGGTGTTCCCAAAAAGATTACCTGAACTAGATGCTGATTACTCGTTTACACTCATCACACCTTGAGAATGCAGTGAGGACCCCCTAATGTTTAAATCACCTCTAGCACACGGAAACGCATCAAAGGGTACCAAGGCCCCAGATGAAACTATGGATTGCTAAATGACATCTGTAAGGGAGAGAACCAGTGTATTAATTAGAACAATTTATTACTGTTCCACTGTCTTTTATTTTGATAATCCCGACTCCTTCAGCCCATTGGCCGGTGTTCTTCTGTTACTGTCCCCTGGATTGCTCCTGGAGCTCACTTTTTGGCAACAACTAGGACAGCAGATGGCACCAGACCTTGGGGGAAAAATAAAAAATTACTGAGAAATTAAGAAATTAATATTTTTCATCCATCCATCTAATCCATCCTCTTACTGCTTATACTGGTCATGGTGGGGGAGATGGGATTGGAACTGCTAACCCTGGAGGTGTGAGCCAATAGTGCCAACACAGTGTCAACAGTGCCACCCAAGTGATACTATTTACTGAGACCCACTGACGTCAGGTCAACAATTCTCTGTATGAAAATTAAAAAAAAAAAAAAATACATTTCACGTTATGTCCTGGACTAAGATCGTAGAAAAACTGGAGTGAGAATGCTACTTTTTTCGCTAGTTTAATTTTATTTTCTAAGTTGGGGGATGGTGACAGCTTGAGAAGTCAATCAGGGCCAAACAAATACAATTGAAAGCCAGTAATTAGCCAATCAGAATAAAGTGGAGTCTAACATAATAGTGGGTGGAATCAAGAACGCAAAAGCACATCAACAGGACACACAGTCATACTTGTGTGTGTGTAAGGTCATAACATTCCTTAATGCAAAAATGTATAATATTGTAAATGTAACTGATTAATACACATACATTTTTATGTTTACAGTGAGCCGCTGATATTTCAAAAATATGCTTGAAAATTGGGGCCTTCCCAACATGGCTGACCAGGGTACTTCATACAGGATACAATATAGTGCGTAGTCACAGACCTCCAAGGGCATGGTCTCACTACACAGAACCCCCCCCACCTCAAAGACATACACACACAGCCCTGTAGGCCCCCAAAGGCACTCACCCAGCTCCCGCAGGGGCTTCTCCATGTCTAGGTCAGTATAGACTCGCCGGGGGTAGGGGGACAATAGGGTGAAGTCCTGCCCCTCCGCCCCGTTCATCTGCACATAGACACGCACAGCAGCCAGCGGCTCCTGTGCCTTGAACACAGCAGTGAGAGTGGAGCCATCCAGCAAGCGTACCTGGGGTGACAAGGGAAGAACGATGCATCACAGGGGTGCCATTGCAGCGCAGCCACACACTTGCAACACATACCTGTATCCGAGATTCATCATAGTCCTTCTTAGCTGGTGGAGGTGCCTGGCTACTTGGGGGGGGATGGATCTCGGAGGGGGCTGACGATGGAGAGACCACCGAAGAGCCACCCCCAAACTGGGAAGGCAGGGCACATCGGAGAGTGATCAAGTGAACAGTGAGTACTCTTCAGTCTGAATCAAAACTCCTCTGGTGGGGGCAAATTGTTACAGTGGGCAAATAAGTGTGCAGTCCTCTTAAGTGTGATAAGCACGTGAATAGTGATACAGAAGCAAAGAAACTGATAGCAGAATCACAAGATATTTTTATAGCTTACGGTGTGTGTGTGTGTGTGTGTGTATAAAACACAATAGTAGGGTACAATTGCACTGGGTCTAACACCAGTGGAGCCTCTCAAAAAAGCAAGACATAAAGTTGATGGATTCTCTACCTTCTGTGCTCTCTCTTCTCTGTCCCGGGCAATCTTCTCACGAACTCTCTGCCTGGGCCGCAAAATAAAAAGAAAGTGAAACAAGGCCAGTGTGAAGAGCTTTCAGGGCCAAACCACTGCTATGAAGGTTGGCTGACTGACAACCCAGGAGATCTGAGACCCAAAAATGAAATTCTACTACTCAGATAGTAAAGTCTCAATGGTAAAACCAAAGTGCCTTGTAAAGGCAACAATTCAATGCTAACATCCCTATACTGGTGTCCCTGATTGAACTGACATTTGCATAAAAATCATCACTCTTTTGTTTATTAAGGAAATGATGCTGCAGTTGGTAGTAGTATGATAATGATGACTTCTGCTTGTTGTTGCTGGCTGCCTCCACCCATCCTGCCTGCTCAGAGGTCAAGCCAGACTCACTTGGCCATCCTGTCCTCCATCTTCTCTCTCCGCCTCTGCTCCGCCAGCTTCTTCATCTCCTCCTCCTGCAGTTTCTGCCTGACCTGCAGCAACTCCTGGCCCTGCTTCCGCCTCTGCTTCTCCCTCTCTACCTCCTCCCGTCGTTCCCGCTCTCTCCGCTCCTCCTGCTTCACCCGCATCAGCTCTTCCAGCCTAAGAGAAACACACATATCTAGGACATTTTGCTTACCACCCACCCACACACACACACTCTCATTTACTGTCATTCAATCAAGCTGTCATGTTTTGGTGTTTACTAAGTTTTACATTAAAACTTAATGAGGACACACGTATTAGCAGCTAATGGTAGATGTTAAATTACACTGTGCAGTAGTTAATCAATAACACAATATAGCATTTCAGTTATTAAATATTTAAAATTAAAATATTTTAAATTTTTAATATTAATTGTGCAATAAAAGCAATTGGCAAGCATTGGGTCCAAAGCACTAAAATACTGAACACTTGTTTGTACATTCCAATAAACTCCTACATAAACACAACCTTCATCATGGTTCATTGATTTTTAGAAAAAAAATATGTTTAAAATTTAAAAGGTAACTACTGAATCATTCGTTTACACTGCAAGCTGCCTGTATGTTTTGCAGTCATGGATCACGCTGACCATCTCACATTTTCTCACAGACCAACCTTTTGATTTGTTCCCGTTTCTCCTCCTCTGTCATTGGTTTCTTCACATCTCCCTCTTCCATCACCTGTGACCCTTCGCCTGCTTCTATGTTGTGCAAACAAAAATATCTGGTGTTTAAAAAAAAAAAAACTGAGTAACTAGAATTTGTCTTATGAAACACAGAAAAGACCACATTCTCCTCCTCGTTACATTCCTGATTATCTCTAACATGGCCACAACAACATAATAAGATCATGCACGGTTACCGGACTGGGGTACGGGCATCCCATGCATTACCTGATATAGGGTCTGTTGGTGTCTGTTGGCTGCCACTTGACCCCAAAAGATTCCCTGCTGGTGGGACATAAGGCTCATCGATGTCTGGGTCATTCTCATGTTCCATCAACCTGTGGAAAGATTTTTTAAAGTACAGAGACAAATGAATTAATTGGACGACAAGGACTCATCTATGATGCGAGAAAAATGATCGGCACTAAACAGATTTATAAACTCACCAGTCCATGGCTCTCTCTATACCCTGATTACCTGTATGTGCGACAGCCTTCTCCCTGAAAATACAAAAGCCATGAGCACAATCACCTACACACAGGAAGCCTCTTAATAGAAAGTTTAAGAGCCCCGAGTACATAAAAAGCCCAGACTTACGCTCTGTTCCTGTCAAAGCCCATTTCTAACAGGCTGTCTAACGTTGTGCATTCCGCCATCTTACTAAGGGGAAAGGGGGATTAATTTGAAGGCAAATCATAAATTTTCAACAGAATCTTTTATACATATTTAAACGTTATCAATGGTAGTTTTATAGCTACGTTAGAGCAAAAAAGTAATACAGCTGAATAGTTAAACTTTAAAAGCCAACTTCTAAGAATGGCGATCAGCGCCTAAAAAGTGAAGTCTTATTGCTGGTCTGTTTGCAGAACATGCAGCCTGCAAACAAGGTAACTGTAATATTAGCGGGAGATTTGGGTACGTAGAGGCGTTTCAATACCTAGCTTTCTGTTGTTCTTATTGTGATTTATTACGGTTGCCGTAATAAATCTTTGTTATATAACCACTCAAGACTCAGCTCTGTTCTATGTTGCTACCATCAATAATGTTCTTCAGTTAGCAACATAGCATTTGCTTACTCACAGCACAGCCACACGCGAGAGCTTCCTGTCCGCATGTAGACTACGGATAGCCAAGGAGAACAAAACATACGCGAGCCTTGTGCATATGAATACTGAACTACATCATTGCTTAACAGTGGCATGCGGACATTTCGATTAATCAAGTGTGTGTATGTATTGTGCCGAGTGAACGTTTATAATCTGTAGGAGCCTAAATACGCTTAATTGATCGTTGTTAAGCGTATTCTTAATCCTTTATCTTAATTCTTTATTCTTCGTTACTGCTTTAGAATAAAAACGTTCAAAAGCCGAGGAGTGCATGCATATCAACATACAGAAGAACAAATTTGGGATTTGATGACAAGATCTTTTTTGTTATTATTATTTTTTAACATTGAATGTAGGCACCTGAAAATGTCTACTATAATGTACGTGTGTGCTGTTCATTCATTCCATCAATTTAAAAACCTATTTTAGGCTTGTTATCTTCAGTTAATTTGATTTAGAACTATTTAGAAATTATCACATTTTGAACTTGGAATTACTGTGATTTCGAACCAATACTCGGATTTAAATGATTTAAAAGTTTTTTGCTACCGTGTCGTATAGTTTCTAAGTTATGGGCATTAATAAAATAAAATTGTTAATAAAATTGTTAAATGAATGCTGACATTTACTAATGTTTTGTACATCTACAATTATATATGTTATACATTTTTGACCACTAGATGGAAATCATTATTCTTTTCAGTGAATCGATACTTTCGACTAAACTAGAATTTCAACTAAAGTGCATTCGCAACCTTTGAATGTTTTTCGCTCCAGAAGTAAGCAAAGGAAAGGGCCCATCACCGATTGATCTTTTTCCGTCTGGGATTGGTACCCTATTTGTTGGTATCAAAACGGCGTTAAAAGTTTTAAAATGCACTTATTAAATTGCACAACTTTGATAATGTATTTATATATTTTATGAGTAGTGGAAGAAAAGGTACTGAATCAACTGAACAAAGCATCACTCATTGACCAAATCAGAGCAGTGACTAAGATCCCTTGGTTCACTTAAAAGATTCATTCAAAACACTCAAATGACACAAGTGGTCACATTATTTAGTACATGGACTGTAGGTAGTACCAGGTACGACCTTCTCCTGCTTCCACAACTGCTTCATGTATAGACAATTGTGATTTTTTTAGACAAAGCGTAAGATTGTTAATACTTTGGCCACATCTGTATACTTAATAAGGTGCTCATTAAGCAGAGAACAGTGAAGTGATCTGTAGCAAAATGCATTATTCACAAATGGAACAAATGCTTAAAAAAGTGTTTTAAATGGTTTTATTGATATAAGGGGTGAATGTCAATTCCACTTTTAAATGTTACTAAAAAGTTTTTCAAATGAAATTATCATGTTTATTGCTAACATTCAATATAATTCAACAACTCATCTCAGAGTAGGCCATATCCTTAGAAAACAAATTCACATTAAGAGTTTCACTAGAACTAAGACTTAATTATTCCATGTACAAGACAACGAAAATCACAATATGCCTTACAAACATCACACGAAGAATACAAGACAGCACAATAATTAACCCTAACTCTGCCATCCAGTTTTGTCAGTACTTGTCAAAGGAATAATGGGTAGATCATTTATGTCTAAATATAATCAGTGATGATGTATCAATCTGGGATCAAAATTAATGTCTGTGCACTTGTGTGTGTGGGACGGTGGCAGCAAGGATACCAAAAGCCAACAGGAGTTTAAAAAAAGAAATCTAAGTGTATGAGTTGGCTATATAATGCATGGGCATCAATAGGCCTGTTTAAAATGTTCTTTAGCCCCTCCAAATAAGTGTACATCATCCTGGCAGACCTTGCGACCAGCCCCCTATAAGAAAGGCTTAACCCTCCCAATCATGATGCCCTTGATATAACATGAACTTCAACTTTGGAGCAACATGGCTGAATCCATTCAGAGCAAGAATCTAGAGCTGAAAGTGAATTTGGGGCATGAGGAGGAAACTGCAGAAGGTCTGAGAGGGACTGGCACATGTAAAATCAAGGATTCCTAAAAGAAACAGCAGTATGTACTGTGTTAGTTAGGCAAGCGCCACATATCTGACATTGTAACTGAAGGGGAGAAAAAATACATTTGTATTTCAGTTTAAAATTCTGAGACAAATCTTATATGATAAAGAAACCGCAAACTATTTTTCTAAAACTATTCAATATCAAATGTTCAGATAAAAGTTCTACCACTTTTAAGAATAGACACTCCTGGCTGTGCAATCCGAAATAACAGTAAGCATGGCAATAACCTCTAGCCCATTGTTTGCTTAACAAACTGCCTATTCAGTCGCACAAACAGAACATCTTCAAGGGCATCATTACTCATGCGAGTTCTCAGAGACAGGATATACCTGAGGCCTGAGAGTGCACGCTGTACGCTAACTTGCGTAACTGGTAGAGGAATTACACTTGTGGCCAGCCTATACAAGTCCGGATTGATTACAGAGGTATTTAACCAATATCTGAAGATATTCTCCTCTCTCTTTAGCCTTTCCTGACTTGCATATGCATTCAGAGATGACATCATTGATGTTTTACACTTCATACCCTCATTGCCAGTCTCACGCTCCCTTGCCCTGAGCATCTGTTCAATCTCATCATCCGCATCGCCTGTACCAGATTTCGTCAGTAAATGTGTGGGAGGCACCAGTTGTGTGTTTGGTGAGAGAGCCTGGATCATCCCCCAAGCTTGACACAAGTGCCTTTTGGCCTGGTCAACCTGAGCTTCAGTTAAGAGAACTTTGTACCTTGGATCTAGGAACACTGCAGCCAAAAATGCTTCATTTTCAAAGAGCACGTGCTGACGGCGGTTTAAGCATTCTACTAAAAGGGCCGAGAAAGGACCACCAATTTTGTCAGTTTCTATTTTACATTTAAGCCATGCGCCAAAAAAGTCACCTGCAGTCATTTGGTCTAGTAGGAGAAGTTTTGTCATTGTTTTTGCAGGTTGTAGAGTCCAAACCAACTGAGTAACCTCATCCCATTCAGACTCGTTTAGGTACAGTTCTGGAATTGTGGGCGCCATGTCTTCACAGAAGGTTTTCAAGAGGCAAAGTCGCTCCAGCATATCATAGGTTGAAAGCCACCGCTTTGGATGGTCAACTACTGCCTTGGTTTGACCCAATCTCTTCAGAAATCCAGACACATTTGGAGTGCATAATTTTTCACAAACGTGCCTCGCTCTGGCAATTAAACTAGATGTGTTTCTGTCTTTCAAAGCATCCTCAACTGCTAACTGGAAAGTATGAGCAGAACAGCTAATACCTCTCAGAACTGGACCCCCACTGCCAACACTATGGAGTTCACCATTTACGTTCCCCGATGTTTCATAGATGTCCAAGGTGAGGCAATCATTGCTCTTTTCTGTAGCCTGCTGAAAATTTCCATTTATGCTAGTCTCACTTATGTGTTTTTTCTCATCTGTATCAACTGTCTTGTATTCCGCTTCTCTGTCGCTATGTTCTGATATAAGGCACTCTACATCTAATAGAGTACCACCATCATCAATTGTGATTGAATACACTTGGTTTAAGTCAATACTATACATTTTAAGGACATCACGCACAATTGCAGACAAATAATTATCGGTGTGTTTTTCATGGAGCTCCCTAACAGCTAGTGTTTGGAGTAAAATATGCTCACCTTGAGTATACTGGACATTAATACCGATGACTGATCTGTTTTCATATGTGGCAATGTCCACCTTGAGCATTAAAAGTTTCCCCTTGAGTCCATTTCGCAGCTTTTCACGATCCTTTTCGGCGACTTCTGATACCATAGTACAAATGGTTTCACTATTGATTGTAACGGTCTTGTCCATAACCTCAAGCACTGGATCTACTATCTTTCTAAAGCCTGAATCATCCATTAAGGAGAAGGGTCTACCGTTGACTGTAACAAGCTCGACACAAGCTTCTCTGAGAGAATCTGGTGTGATGTGGATTGGTTCGCACCTTGGTTGTTTTACAACAATAGAGTCCATTGTCCTCTGACTATCCATGTTGGAAAATGGCCTCTTATACATTGAAGCTGACGGTATGGGAGGGTCTTCGACTCGTGTAAATGTGAACAGTGTTGCAAAAGCAGAAGGGTGCATCCTCTGAACATGCCGTTGCAAATTCCCACCATGGTTGCCAGCGATCTCAGCTAAGCATCCCTCAATCTGGCAGCGGGACTTGTTGGAAACAGGATCGTACGAGAAGTAAAGTCTCACGGGATTCTCCTGATGCCGACCCATGCTATAGACAAAAGAAATCAGTGAAGAGGATTTTTCTGCATTACAGGGTAAATACAAAAAAGTTGTGTAATTCATCACTATGGGTGTATTTTGCTTAATTAAGTACTTATTCTAGATGTTGAATGTGTTTTCCCCCCATCACATTCATGCACCTATTCATGTATTTTCATTCACATCTTGTCTCATTTTGGTCACAAGAAACCAGAACTTAAGAGATGTAAATTTTAAGTATTCAATTCAACTGACTAGGTGGGATGCGAAGGTCCACATGTTATGAAGACGTGCAAATTTAACACACAACAGCCAACGCCATATAAAGCCTAAAAACAGTCATAGTAGAGGTTCATAGTACAAATACCTTTGATTGAACGTGATGCTTTTTGATTACGCACGTTAACCTTAGGTTTATGTTAACTATGGCAATATTACCCTGTGATGAACTGGCATCCTCTCCACTGACTGATGGGATATGTTAATTTCTCATTGCGACGAAGTACTGAATAAACGGTTGTAGTAAATGAATGGATACACGTTTTTCCTTAATTTATCAATCCGGCAACGTCTTTGGGGGAAAAAGTCTCAAACTGAGCCCGTTTTTATTACTTTTCCACTTCTAATACATCTTCGTTCTTTCTCCTTCAGTCAATCATTTTTCCCCACCAACAATACTTCATAACCAGGCGGCTGCAGAAACTTAATGTTATACATGTATATAGATGATAAATGTATACGAACAGTGAAGCTATATTTTCTTACACATCTGGCAGCTAGCTCTGTTGCATAACTTTGCACTCACCTGTGATCGGCTCGCAGTTGGGTAAAGTGTGTACACTCTACCATTTAGGGGCGTAAGTATTTTTGTCACAAGTAGGAAGTAGAATAAGACATTTCGCTGTACGTCAAATGTGCATGTCAATTCACCAGTTTGAACAATTTCAAATAATACAAAGCGTTACATAAAGTTTACAATGCTGCACATTTAACCTTTTAAAATACCGAACAAAAGGGCTAACATATAGGGGCATGGTAATGTAAGTAATTATTTTCTGTGCGAACAATAAAGTTTGTTCAATTTCATTGACGCCACACATTTCGCTACGACACAGGAAGCTTGGAAAAAAACATCCGATAGTGCGTAATATTAGGGTGCCAGCCTATACGTTCTATGTCTGTAACGAAGTACGATAACTTTATTATAAGATGTACATAACATTCATGACTGAATTAGTTTTCTAGATCTGTTGTTATTCATGAAAAATGAGTGTTTTGTGAAAATGATGTAGAAATCAGAGTACCTCTGTAGTGTACGCTCACTTGCAAGTTTTGGGACGATTCGAGTAGTTATTGTATAGTTAAATTAGTTACTTATTAATACAAACACTTAAGGCATTCACACTGCAAGTTGAACTTAACATGTATATTCATTATCCATAACTCTAAGTATTTATATTGTGGTACTGTGCTGGAGCTAGTGGCTCATCCCAGCATACCACGGGGTACCCTGACAGTGCCAACTGTAAACAGTTTGTTAATATGTGTTGTAACTTAAGTATCATTCATTATGTATGTGGAGGGCTATTAAGACTAATCCCATATTGTACTGTAAATAGTCGTTGGAAGTAGTGGCTGGATTTGAGTAAATGTTTTGCTACACTCTGCGTCTGAGCCTTCACTTTGCAAAGTCATGTGCCACAATATTCTTCGCAGTTCAAAGTTAATTCTTTCATTGTCTCTAACATTGGTTGATGAAGACTGCATACCATGAGATATTACAGTATAATTGCATATTTCTAGATGAGCTTTCAATCACTCATATGTATTTTTATAGCTGATAATCATATATATGTTATATATCCTGAGTATTATAGGGATGGCGATGTTCTGTCACCTTCCTTACGTTATTCTAATTGTTTATACCCTTATCCTACATAAAATAAAACATAACTCTAAGCCAACAGAATAGATTTGGAATCTAAATATTGCAGGAATACCCCATCCAGTGTGTCCCCCCATCTTGTGTGCTATGCTGCCTGGATACAGACTCCAAGCACCCCACAACCCCGCAGAGGATGAAGCAGTTTGTAAACATAATGGATGGTTATTGTTAGATAGGACAACTTTGGAAAGACTAAGTTAGACAGCACTGAGGTAAACCCCAATATACAGTGGCAATCTAGGTCATTTCAAGTAGGTGAGCCAGGCTGGGGCAAGTTCCTCTGTTGAGGGGGCAAATATATAAAAAATTGCATTACCACCAATCAAATTACAAGTTAATAAAACAAAGTCCCATCTTGGGAAGCTGCTGGTACCAAAAGACTGTGAACTGGTGAGGGGCAATCCCAGGGTCTAGCCAAATCCTCCTCACTTTCTAGAAAACTTCCATGCCGTTGGAGGGTTTCTGAGCAACAGCTTCGTGGAGAGCAAACTCCTTCTGGAGGAGATCCAGGTGTGCAGACTCAGGCTTTCTGTGTGTCTGTGTACAATGCTGCTGTGGACCAGTGTGTTTTGGCACATCTCGTACCCCAACATACAGGTACACTAGGAGCCTATTTAAGTGCCTGAGAGTGAGTCAGAGTTAGCATGTACTGTATGTTGGATTGAAAAACTAGCAATACATTTATTTCCCTTTATTGCATACTTTAGAATAAAAATACCCTTTATTAACACAACTCTATCTTTAGCCTAGTCCATTATGATTACAAATGTTTATATGATTACTAAATCGAGCTGATCTCAGTAATGTTATGTTTCATCAGAAATCTCTGCTTGGCAAAACTCATCAGTATCCATTTTTTTGGCAGTTAACAGTTTACCTTTGTGCATAAGAGTAACTGGTTCTCTAAGGTATAGTTATTCACTCTCATTGTCCACACTGTCTACCTTGAACAGAAGCTGAGAAAAGCTAGGGCTCAAGTCAAAAAAACCAGTCTGGAGTAGTGGTCAATGCCACCTTAGAATGGAGAACCCTGCTAAGCTCCCAGTCAATATTATCTCTTCAGTGAAGTGGCACTTACAGATTGGTCAGAGCTCAAATGAACAGACTTTGTTCATCGGTTGGCAGTACAGAAACAGGGTGCTGTTAAGGCTGTGTGGGTGTGTACTTGATATGTAAGTGTATACTTGATCTGACCCCCCCATCCCCACAGTCAGTTGTCCTCTCCTTGGCTATTCCTCCGCTCCCTCCCCCCACTGCCAAATATAGCAAGAGCGGCTGCAGTCAAGAGACCCACGCCAACAGCGGCGACTCCAACTCCCACAGCTGCATGCACTGCGTCACGCACCTGTGGATATAGTCAGACAGACAGATGTGCAGGGAGCTCAGAGTCTTTACCCAGGAATGTTACTTTGCAACTTAAATACAGATCAAATGTAAATTTCTTTACTTCCTCCTTATAATAAATACAAATATTTTGGATAGTTTTACCTATGCACTAATTAACTTTTGCTGCATAACTCTTAAATACACCACTACTACTACAAGGAGATCTGTGAGAGATTATTGGTATTATCAAGTTTTAGAAAATTTTGCTCCACTTACAATAAATTTGGTCAAAATATGCAAGGTGGAGGCATATTTTGTACAAAGTCGTTAAAGAGGATTTACTTTCTAGATGACTACAATTCTTGCTTTCCACCCTGTTTCAGCTCTCAGCATAATTTAATGGCAGGTAACATAGATACTGTAAAATGGAATTACATGTTTTGATACTTGGCTTCAGTGACGACAATAAACTACCACAATGAGTTTAGCATTACTGGATTCAGTCTGAGGGTTTTTAAACTTCCTAAGCTATGGTACAGTTTTATAAACCACAGTATACTTTCCTAAATCGGAGGATGAAACATGAATTATTCTTGACAAGAATAATGAGGACTTAAACCCTCTGTAGCCAAGCCTGACTAGCTTAAAGACAGGTGTTCAATCAAACAAGGCTCTTCATGAAGTTAACCAGAATCATTCCCAGCTAATCTTAGCCTTAGGAATAACTGACCATTTTGAAAAGCTGAAATACTGAGGGAGGTGAACCAGCCACTCTGTACATACATATGTATGTACATACGTACGTATGTACATACAGACAGAGAGACACACACACACACACACACAGAGAACAGTATTATCATCTGAGAAAGACACCCACCTGTCGGGACTCTGGTTTCCCGTACCTCAGCTCTGTAACAAAATGCTCACAGTTGTTTTGGAAGACAGAAAATGACAGCTCCTGGCCCACCAGATCCTTAGCATCCCTCAGAATAGCACTGACACTCCTGGGCTGACACTCTTCATCCAGGAGGTTGTTAATTGTGTACTTGCAAGTCCCCACAACATCCCATAGTTTCTCCTTCTTCACAATGGCCTTGTCATACAAGACGGACATCATGCTGTGGGCACTTCCACAAGCTGCCTCACCTGGGAGATTGATGAGTGCCAAATTGTGATGAAAACAAAGACAAATTGCTGACAAATATCTATAGATGGATACTGAAGAATTACAGACAGCCTTAAAAGCAAAAGAAGATAAATGGTCTATGTAACAAATATCAGAGGCCCGTGGAGAAGGCTCTCACTTGGTGGGGCGAAGTGGATGATGTCATCATCTCCAGCATAGATGCCCCAGTGCTTGTATGGACCACGAGAAATCTCAATTAGGTCACCAGGTTGTGGCTTCTTGTCATACTGCAAAAGGGATGACTCACTCAAGCATTCAAACCTAATAAACACATCCATCTAAATCTCAGCACAGGGCACAAGGCAGGGGTATACCCAGGATGCCAGTCCATTACAAGAAACATAGGTGCACAAGCACACACACCCTACAGGCAAATCAGAGGCTAACTGCACATCTGGGGAGAACTGTAAGCACAAAAAAAATTAGCAAGATGAAAGACAATTCCTCGGCCTCCCCATTTCAATTTTAATTAACATCTATACCAACATCTCATTTAAAATGTTAAATTCAAAGTCAATTATCATCATACTCCTAAGCAAAATATTGCTTGGCTTTAGCTCTTTACCTAGGATTTATTATTTAGTGAAATACCAAAAACAAGAAGTAGTGAAATAGAAGTACCATAAATTATAGATTACATATTGAAAATGGTCACAAATCATCATTCAAAACACTGCACCTAAGAACTGGATTCCCTGTTACAATTCAATTGCCATAACACTATATAACTTACCAAGGTGGGAGCCATGATAGCCACCAGATACTTCCCTATGGATGATTTTTCTCACTGACTCAACTCTACCCTCTGGAACGGTGTTCTGTCTTGTATACAAGGTGTTTTCCTCTCTTTAAGCTGTTTATTTTACCTACAAGGACAAATTGGTCATTGAACTGTACACTAAGGATGTAGAAAAGTTATAGAATCATTTTTACAATATAATCAAACTGAATAAACTAGAAAGACAAATAATGAAGACACTCAATGTGTTTTATGTTAATACTACTTCCATATGTACTCCACTGGTTGCACTTTAAACCAAACTACTATTGCCAGTGCGAATATTAAACCAGCAAAGCTGAAAAGCTATATTATTACATATTAAATGTTATAATCATATTAGGGCTGTCAAATGATTAATAAATTAACTTTGCCCCTAATTCTTCCATTTATTTGTGGTGAACCAGTTGCCCAGTCAAACAGGAGTCTGTTCCATAAACCAGGATTTCCGACTTAGCCGGATTTGTTCACTCAAGATTTGGGGAAATCAACAAATCCTAAAGCCAGGCTTTCACTTTTCTCCAGTTAGAATTCAGGTTTAACTATAGCATTCATTAAGTCGGCTTTCTGGAATGGATCCCAAGCCTACTGACATTTTCGGATGATAAAGCGGCTCACTTTTTCTGCACAATATGCCCAGCAAGTGAAAAGCTCTCACAAGGCACTGGAGCCTCATGTATCAAAGATGCATGTGGACAAAAAGACGACCAAAATGTACATGTGCAACTTAATACGCAAAATTGGGGATTTATCAAAAAATACCTTGACGGAAAGCATCCACATACATATATATGGATATACATTTCCCATATATATATCGGGGAAAAAAAAAAACACCACTGTAAAGCAGATAAACCAACTAAATGACCGCACGGATGGCAGCAATTCATATAACCAAGCCGCATTCTGATGTGAAAAAAGTCAGTCTTTCAAATGTTAATTGGGATTTATTGTTTTTCCATTTATTAGTGCAAGCCAAGTCTAATCTAAAATGCTTAATATGGAATACTACTAGGTTTTAGTATCCTTGTCTAAGAGAAACAGTTCCCAGGAAAACAAAACCTCTAAATCAACATTTATGCTGTATTAATCCAGAGAACGACTCAACGTGTTCCCGCTCCCGCCGCCAGGGGTCTCCCGAGCGCCTTGTCCGGGATCTCCCGGATCCCGGATCTAGAGACTATTTACAGAGGACTGACCATTCTTATGACGCTCAGTCTTTGTTTGCTTATTCCCCTGTCCTGCTCCCGTCCTGAGAATAACGTCCTGTGTTCCGTCACTCTGAGTCTCTCGGGTTCTTCGCCCGAGGTCGGATCCTCTACACGTAACACAACAATCTTGCTGCATTACTGTGTGCATGCAAGTGAAATATACAATTTTCTCCATCACAAACTTTTTATATTTTGGGTATACGGTTTCATTGAACTGACGGAATTTACTGTTGTAACGATGTCCTGCCATTCAACACACCGGTTAATATTTGTAATATCCATAATTACACCACCAAATATACAATTTTGTCCTGTCTCTACCTCCCACAGGAGGACCACCTCACACCTCAAAATTCGCCATCATCGTCAGACTCACCAACCAGTATAGTTTCATTTGCATAATATATGGTTATTTGGGGGTGGCAACTGGGCAGCGTCTGAGGCTCAGTCATGCGTGCATGCTTACACCATAGTTCTGATTTGTCAAGGGGAAAAGTGCGTAGAAATTTGTTTTGATAAATCAGATTCTTTTGCATACTTTTCTTTTGTCCTTGTCCTGAAGTGGTAGGTGTTACCCAGTATTTGCATCTTCCCATGCTAATGCCACTGATACTGTCAGCGTCAATGGTGCATTTTGCTTTTAAATGATAGTAGCAAATAACTTTGCTGTTATCAAGGGAGCCATTTGGGAATAATTTATAATAAAACTTGCCATTTAAAAGTCCAATTACTCCTTTCCATATCTTTCAATCATAAAATAGGCCATATGTACAATTGGGCTTAACCAAGAACTCCGGATGATACAAAGTGTTAAATCTATAAATACTTAAAAGGCATTAAAAAATGTATCGTGTAAATGCATTAATGTGTTATCTTTGACAATCCTAAATTATATATTTACCATGTATATACTTGTGGATAAGCTGAGAATTTTAGGTTCCAAAGCTGAACCCAATTTTTGGGTGAAATTATCTGTGGACGAGAGCTCAGATTTCTTAAAGCCTATTATGGCCCAACTACACATTCAGCAGCCAAATGCTTAGCAAGAACAAAAGAACTTTACCTAGACACACATTATTTACCTTAAATGTTTTTGTATCTTAAGACAGTAAGATTGATTGATGTAATTATCAACGCCCATGAATCATGAATTGAAATTTAAACTTTTGAAGATGTGGAGTTTTAAAGATTTTCAATTTTTTTTTTTAAATAAATTCTTAAGTACTTCTTTTGTTTTCATATTTCTTATCAAATTTTGTTTTCCAGAACATATTCAGTTTTAAATTTAGATTTTCTATTCAGCGTAGTCACGTGACATAGAACAATATTGGACTTTGGAACAATACTCCGAAACAAGTGTCGTGAAGGTTTCGAAAAACTGTTTCAAATTTACCCCCGCAAAAAGATTCATACTGCGTATTCATTACAATCATCATACATGTCGTGTGAATTAAAGATAAAAACATGCCTTCTTAAATGCTCAGTACTCTGTGTAAGGTCCTGTGACAGCCACTACTGTACAACTTCAGGGTGAGTTCTGTAAATGACGTGCCTTACCGTCGTATACCCCTTCAAACCCATATTTATTTGAAACGTTTGACTTCGCTTCTTAGTTTAGTTATTGCGAAGTAGTTGTACATTAAGTAAAAGCAGGCAAATATCAATTTTCGTTCTAATTTTAAACGTAACAATGCAGCATTAATCAAACGCGAAGTGAAAAAATGAACTATAATCGGCTAATTTGCCTGAGAAAGGCATTTCACTTCTCCCCTAAATGCAACAAAAAATAAGACCCGTCCGCGAATTCAGCCTTCGGCGTATAGTTTTCACATTTTTGACTGTACATATATTTAATGACAGATGCTGTAATGCTGCTACTCACAGAAGAAGACTTAACTTTGTAAATGAACGTTTTTTTTGTTTGTTTTTTTAAACACAATCTGTAAACATACCAAACTAGGTCGTCAGTCTCACGTTTTGCTCTTACTCACATACTCCATCGGTGGTTATAAGATATCTTAGGTTACACTGCAGCCATCTAGTGGTTGGAGTAACAATTACACTTATCACTACAGATGCGACAGGTGTTGTACCAGATTTTGACGTCCATCAAGCTTCAATAACGCAATTCCGCGACACGTCCCCACTACTCAAAATCTGACTGAATGTGTTGCGATCATCCGTTCAACTGCGTTATTTTGTAGTTTAGAACTCCTGTGACCCTGTGTATAATAAGTGGTCTGGCAGATTGATATATCTATACAAAAATTAAATTTAAAATCAGACTAATTTGTTATCGTTCTCCTAAGCAAATAATTGTTTAGATATAGTTATTTACCTACAATTTAATTTTCAATGAAATACCACAAATAAATGATAATTTAAATATCATATATAACTGTTTACAGCTTATTGAAAACCTTGGTGGTTACACATCGTCATTCAAAACGCTCCACCAAAGAATTAGATTCCCTGGTACAATTCAAAAGCCAAAACTTACCAGGATGTGAGCTATGATAACACAGATATTTTACAATGGATGACTTTTGTCACTGATGTCTTCCTGACTGATGTCTTCTGACTTTTGTCTTCCTTCTGGAACTGTGTCTTGTCTTGTATGCAAGGTATTTTGCTCTCTTTAAGTGGTTTTTAATTGAACCTATAAATAAATGCAAACTGGTCATTGCACTGTTCAAACATTATACACAAAGTTATACAATCACATCTGTACAACATAATCTCAAATTGAATAAACTGTGGAAATACAAATAATGAAGATGTTGAATAGGTTAAATGTTAATATTCCTTCTGTATGTGCTTCAGTGTGGAAAACACTAAAATGGTAAGCACGAGTACATGTTATTGTCACACTAGCCCTATTTCCAACTCTTTTCCAACACTTTTTCGAACTGTCAATTTAGATTTAAAACTTTAAATTGACTGAATTAACTCGTGGTTGAAGTTTGGTATTTTAATTAAAAACAAATAAAAATGAAATGCGAGCAGTCGGCAGCAGGTCATTGAGTCCTGTTTATTTACAGTATAACAGATTCCCATGGGTATGCCACGCTGTTTTCTCATAATGACTGTATCGCAGCCTCAACGTTACAAGAAAAGGAGTCGCCTAATGACTGTCATGAATTTTGCCATTTCTTAGAAATCAATATATATATATTTATTTAAATAAACATGTACGACAATCCATCTCCTAACCGCTTAACCTGGTCATACTTTTAATTTATAACAGCGTTAAACCGTACACAGCACAGCTTCGGCGATGTTGTTGAGTTTATCCATACATACCAGACTCCGCACTTGCGTCTTTCTGTGCAGTCATTACACGTCTGAAATGCACGAACGCTTTAAATGCGCTTTAAATAACGCACAATCCACGCCCTGACGTAGAACTCGTTTCGATTCACAATAATTCGTGTTATTTTCTTTTTGCCATTTTCAGTTTCTTTCTGACAATATATACAAATCAGTTGAAGTGTTATATGTAAATGTAAAATTTCCGTATTTCAATGCTAATGAGCAGATTCTTACATTTGTACAGTCATCTGTAAATAACCATTTATCCAGCTACAGGTAATCATATTAGTATGCCTATTTAATGCCTTTTAAATGTCTTATTTGTGGAAAGTTCGATAACGCCTAGCCGAGTGAATTTCCTGATAGTACATTTAAATATATGTATTATAATTAAATCTTTATTGCTTTGATTATGTTTGAGTTTGATATTTCTTTTGATTGATTCCAATTGTTTAATTGTATGTGTTTTATTGATCCATAATAAAGATATATAAAAAAAATTATTTCTCATATTTCACCTCACTGTGGTCTTACAGGCAGCAGGGTCGAATCTGAAAATGTAAGTCCATGCTTAAAGTAAATTATGAATTTTGAAAATAGTTTACTCATTTTTTTATTCGAAGATTTACCTAAAGATGACAAATATTAGTCTTATGAAGACATTCCAGATCTTTTATCATTAAAGTTATCTCACAAAAATATCGTGTCCTGTTATGTAGGTTGGTCATTGACTTAGGTCTATATTTCAAGAGCTTTTTTCTGCGGCTATAAAACGAAAGGCAAATACTTTGTGCGTGATTTCAGTTTCACGTTGCACACAAAATTACAGACCAGTTCATTATTAAGCACTTCATTGTTCTTTCCAACCCTTCTTTAAACAGACTGCAAGACAATGACTTTGACTGAGCAAGGCCTTTATGAGCAAGTTATATAACTAAGCAAGGACTAGCCCTTCTGACTAAGGTCACGCAGTTATATAGTGAGGCTGTTAGCTTTCGGGTTGCAGTCAAATATTAGCCAGTAGGCTTTTTCCTCAGCTTGTCCAATGTGTTTCACTGTGTGAATTTTTATTAAATTAATTGAGAAAATATATTTATTAAATATATAAATTACTCAGAATTGCACCTCAGATACGTTTTACTACAGCATTAAGAATGGAATTCACGGGTGCATGCCTTCATTCGATGCGTTATTGTGCTTAGAAAACAACTTTAGATTCCCACAATATTTGAAGGTACGGAATATATTTGTCACGCTCCAGCCCAGGTGGCATAGCCAGCCACACCCACACCCAACCTACAAGCCCTGTCTGTTCTGACCTAGACCCCACCTGTCTTGAACATGGTTTTGAAAACCATTTTGGGCATGGAAGCTCCTGTCTGTTTGGCTCTTGACCTCCCCTGTTTTTGATTATTATTATTCAAGAACCCTTACCTGCACTTGGGTCCTGCCTGTGTATTTGTGACAATATTTAGATATCAGATTGCTATAAGTCAGGGTCACCTGCTTTTTTAAGTGTACATAATGAGTGTTATTGATTTCAACAGCCACTTAACCTTCTCATTCTCAAATCCTCAAAGGAACAGGCAGTATGTGGCCTTTCATAGGTTTAATAAGTATGAAACTAAAGAAGCCCCTATTTGCACAGGCAATTAATAATTAAGGATTATTTACATTCAAGTGAAGTTAACCTAACATTTTTCTCTCTTGGTTTTTTCTAGTCCACGATACTTGCTAGAAGCAATAAAGATATTTTACTTAAACTAGAAAGATTTTCATTCTTATAAGCATGTAAATATTCTCTCAATTGATACATATGCAAAATCTCAAAGGCAAGAGTATCGTCACACAGCAGATGATCCGAGGGTGGAGAAAAACACATGGGAAATGGAGAGAGTCAGAACACATAGTTTTTATTTACAGGATGGGACCAGACAGGACGAGGGAAACATAAGACAATTACTGAGCACATTATTTCAGGAAAGTCTCCACTGATCACTCTCTCAGACCCGGGGTCAGAGAGTTCCTGGATAGGACACCCATGAGACCCCTGGTGGAGGGTGGGGGAACTGCGACATGTATTATGTTAACGTTAAATAAACCCGGCCTACATGCTCAACCGAGCCTGTTTCACCAACACTACAAACATGCACAGACTAATCTTAACTTTCAACTTTCTACTGAATCCACCACCTTGACTGGTGATGACTTTGCCATCTTCTTTCATGAGAAGGTAGCAACTACTGGCAGTCCATTTCCTGCAGCCACCTCTCACATTAAATGACCTCCTCCACACAACCCTACACTCCCATCTTTCACCATTGTCATAAACTCTGATGTAGACCCAGTATTTGTCCTCTGGATCCCATCCACTCACATCTTCTTCAAGCCATCTCCCATACCCTCATCCCCGCACTCACCAACCCTTCACTCGCAACTGGTACATTCCCCATGACATACAAGCAGGCTCAAGTCACCCTTCTCCTTGAGAAACCATCACTCAATCAAGTAGGAAGCTAAAGACCTGTTTCTTTTCCCTCCTTTCTTTCCAAATCCATTGAGTGGGCTATCCTCACCCAAGGTTCCAACTTCCTCATGCAGAATTACCTGCTGAACCCTTACCAATTCATCTTAAGGATTGGACAGTCTACCAAGACTCCCCTCGTGAAAGTTGTGGATGCTCTATGAGCTGCAAAAGCTGCATATCTGGCATCCATCCTCACCCTCCTTGACTTTTGTCGTGGTAAACCACCAGGTCCTCCTGTCCATCACTATTGGTGAGTTTAACTGTAGTGATGTACTTTGTATACCATTTTTGAGTATGGGGTACATGATATTGTACCTCTTTGATAGATTGAAAATAAAAATGTATGTCCCGGTGCTAAGATAATTGTGAATTGTAGAAAGGGGAAAAGTTTTTTTGTTTTGTACTTCAGGGCCACCAAATTTCAGACTACCTATGAGATTGCTCGCCCATAATTTTTTGCACTATAAAATACCTTCTCATTTGGTCTTTTAAAAATTTGTACATTTCTCCTCATTGCTAAATTAGCCATGCAGATTTTGTATTTTTGGAGGGACCTGAAAGCCTAACGCCTAAAGATGGGCACTTACCTGGACAGAGGTGTCTTGTGCTTGCACCTCCTACCCATCACTTAGACTTCCGGGTTCAAAGTCAAACAGCATCACCAGTGCATGTGTAGCCAACAGCAGAACCCAGCAGAAATGGGTAATGCCACGATATTTTCTTATAATGGTTGTATCAGAGCATCAACACTACAAAAAAATGAAAAGATTCTTAAATTCATACAATTGTCTCTGTTTATCCAACCACCGGTACTGTACAACATAAATTGCTGTATTCAGTGCATTCTAAATTGTTTAATTGCCTGTGGTAAGCATGAAGGGGCCTATTCCAGTGAATTTCCTGGTAATATTTTTATTTTGGATATCCTTCTCAAGTAGGAAGCTAAAGACCTGTTTCTTTTCCCTCCTTTCTTTCCAAATCCATTGAGTGGGCTGTCCTCACTCAAGGTTCCAACTTCCTTGTGCAGAATTACCTGCTGGACCCTCACCCATCACCCTTATTCTTAAAAATCGGTACTGCTATACTTCTCCACTCCTCAGGCATCCTCTCACTTCCTTTGGTTAGAAACTCCATTGCCATCTCTCCTAAGCATCTCCATGCTTCCACAGGTATGTCATCTGGACCAACAGCTTTTCCATTCTTCATCCTCTTCATAGCTGTCCTTACTTCCTCCTTGCTAATCCATTGCACTTTCTGATTCACTATCCCTGCATCATCCAACCTTCTCTCTCTCATTCTCTTCATTCATCAGCCCCTCAAAGTACTCTTTCCATCTGCTCAACACACTCTTCTTGCTTGTGAGTACGTTCCCATCGTTATCCTTTATCACCCTAACCTGCTGCACATATTTCCCAGCTCGGTCCCTCTGCCTAGCCAATCAGTACAGGTGCTTTTCTCCCTCCTTAGTATTCAGCCTCTCATACAACTCACCATATGCCTCATCTTTGGCTTTTGCCACCTCTCTCTCTCGCCTTATGCTTTGTCTCTTTGTACTCCTGTCTACCTTTTTCATCTCTCTGACTATCCCACTTCTTCTTCGCCAACCTCATCCTCTGTATACTCTCCTGTACTTCCTCGTTCCACCACCAGGTTTTCTTGTCTTCCTTCCTCTGACCAGATGTCACACCAAGCACCATTCTAGCTGCCTCCCTTACCACTTCAGCTGTAGTTGCCCAGCTATTTGGTAAATCTTCACTGCCACCCAGTGCCTGTCTTAACTCCTCCCTGAACTTGACCTTACAGTCATTTTCCAACTTCCACCATTTGATCCTTGGCTCTGCCCTCACTTTCCTCCTCTTCTTGATCTCCAAAGTCATCCCACAGACCACCATCCTATGCTGCCTAACTACACTTTCCCCTACCACCACTTTACAGTCTCCAATCTCCTTCAGACTGACCCTCCTGCATAGGATTTAATCTACCTGTGTGCATCTTCCTCCACTCTTCCACATCACCCTGTGTTCCTCCCTCTTCTTAAAATGCATATTTACCACAGCCATGTCCATCCTTTTTACAAAATCCACTACCATCTGCATTCCTCTCCTTGACATCATACCTACCCATCACCTCCTCATCCCCTTTGTTCCCTTCACCAACATGCCCATTGAGATTCGATCCAATCACCAATCTCTCTCCCTTGGGTACACTCTCTACCACTTCATCCAGCTCACTCCAGAATTTTTCTTTCTCATCCATCTCACACCCAACTTGTGGGGCATATGCACTAACAATATTCATCAGCACACCTTCAATTTCCAGTTTCATACTCATCATTCTGTCCGACACTTTTCACCTCCAAAACACTTCCTTGGCTGGGCTGTATCGGAGCATCAACACTACAAATAAGATTCTTAAATCTGTACAATCATCTCTGTTTATCCAACCACAGGTACTGTACAACTTAAATTGCTGTATTCAGTGCATTTTAAATTGTTTAGTTGCCCATGGTAAGCATTAAGGGGCCCATTCCAGTGAATTTCCTGGTAGTATTTTTATTTTGCATATGCCACCTCATTAGGGAACTAATAGTGACAGGCCATTTCAGGTAGGGGGTGCAGGCTAGGGCCAGCTGCTCTGTGTCAGGGACACGTGGAAAAAAAGGAAAATATCTCACATTGCCACCAATCAAATTACAACAAAACAAACTCAGCTGGGAGGTCAGTCAGGGGTCCAGGACTATTGGCAGGAGCACTGGGCATTCTAGAACTTCCCCATCCTATAGGCCCATTATAATTATGTCAACAGACTGTGTGCCATAAAATCTTATACTAAAAACCACTTGGATTTGCATAAAGTAAAAACAATACATTGCGTCAAGAAATGCAGTACTACAGATGGTTGCTGTACACATACTGCCTTTTAGAGTAGTTCATGTTGTCAGCATCTGTGTCCAGCTCCATCATCACTGAATTTGTTTTATTTGATCAGTCATAAATACATTTCACATTGACCTGTCAACTACCTATTTAGCTAAAAACAATACCAACCCACAGAAAGGGACCCATCATAGAGGAGCAAACACTCCTTACTGTTGATTTAAACTCATATTTCCCACACCTCTAAAACAAATCTGACCATGCATTAACCTTCCCCTTGAACAATATTTAGTAAAAAAAAAAAGTAATTATTGACTTTTACATAAAACACAATGGACTCAGTGATTTACACAGACATTTATGTTTTGCTGTAGTTCTCTAAAATGATCAAAATGTAAAATAAAAATTCTGGTTCTACAATGTTTATTTTATACAAAATATGCAAGCAACCTTAAGTGTGAACAAGCCATTCAAAGATTAAAAAAAAATAATAATAAAAAAATGTAGAATGTGCACCTAATCTACAATTTGTGAAAGCTTTCAAGGTAAATGGAAGTTGTTTCAGACACAAAAAAATGGGATGGGCTTAAAAGGTAGCAACCGTTTGAGAAATCTCTGGTATACAATGAAACATCTACAACAACCATTCACGGGGTGAGGGATCTGATCCAGGTCTTAAAGACTGACATGTACAAGTCTGGTTAGATTTGCTCTGAGGAGGATACCACAACTTCAAAACAATATTTTTTTTCAATTATACCACCATTAAAAATGTCAAAATACAAAATATTTTACTGACATTGTGTATGCAGATACAGGTTTACACTTGTTTCAAAGTTCAAACTCTAAAATGCATTATATACACACATAAAAATCCTTGTCTACCTCTGGAATGATGTAGAACATATAAAGCAAAGTATGAACAGAAATGTGAAGATAATGCTGGTTGTACAAAAACATACACTTCCTAAATAAGAAACAATGCATTCTGAAGGTTTGCATTACATGCGTCATTCCTTGCAAAATGGACAGGATATGAGGAATAAGTCAATTATAGGGAACAGTTAGCAAGACACTTTTCTCTAACAGGTTTCTGGTCTTGCTATTCTTACTGACACACAAGCAAGGCCAATCAAATGCAGTCTAACGGAACTTTACACCCACAAAATGCCTCAATCATTTCATTTTTGTGGTTTCAAATAATGGTATTTTAATTAAAACAAATTTAAAGCACCTATTTAATGACATTAACATACTATGATTTTGAATTGTAAGAAAACGCAATATTACTGAGTAATAGACATTTTAGATTTAAACAAGACCTCTGCCATTTGGAATCCTAGTAATTTGTAAACAGTGCAGCACTGATCAATCTACCCTTAAAACTATCAATTAGGGCTTTTTTCTAAAAACAGTCTGACATTGTTAAGACCATTTATAAACATTAAACATATATGCACAATTTATACATTAAAATCCTCCGATCTATAGTTCATATTGTTAGTTATAGAAAAGTTCACTTGTGGGTTGTTACTGAACTTTGCATGATACACTTGTGTGTGTCCATCCAAGGTCCTGTCAAAGTCTGTCTTGCCTTCCATATTCTGTGGCTTTCTCTAGCTAGGAGGGTAATACTGATTGTAGTTCCAAGGATTTTGATAGCCATATCCCCCATATTGTTGTTGCTAAATGGGAACAAGAAAGAGTGACAAGGGTGTGATATAGAGAGAAAAAGCACCAAGTACTCTAATCATAAAAATGTATCGTGCGGCAAAGTATTACTGCAAGCAGACTACTGTAGCTTTAGTACCTGATACCAGCCTCCATAGCCATAGTGTGAGCCGCTCATATCGCCACCCATCATGGGTGGAGGTGGTGTTGCCATGGCAACTGGAGGCATCGGAGGTGTGGCCATGGAAGGTGCCGGAATGCTCTCTTCTAGCTTGCTCATTTTCTCAGGATCATCATTGTCCCTAACAGGAGTCAGACAGAAGAATGCATATTGTTAATAACAACGACTGTGAAGCTATGAAAAAGTTCAATTAACCTTACATTTTTCAGAGATTAATTGCAATTAATCGCACCTCAAATAAAAAGTTATATTCACACATTGAATCACCTATTGTAGAATCAACACAAAGGAAGAACTGTATATTCCACATTTAACACTGCGTCAAATGCTTTATTTTTTCATTTTTAAGCATTAACCAGTATACAAACGCAAAAATGAACACGTTAATTTTCCCCACCCTAATAATAATAATACTAACACGATATCGCTGCCATTATGGGCCCACGCTTACCCATTCTCGGCACCTCGTTTTTTACTCCCCAGCTCCCTCAGTAGCTTCTGATGCTCGTCATACACAGTCAGGACGCTGGCAGGGAAGAGAGACAAGGTCATGCGCCAGGCTCTGTTGTGAGCAGCGGGAGAAGCCCGGCAACCGCTCACCTCTGCACCGTGGCCCCAAAGTCTTCGGCAAACTGCAGCCCGCGCTGTGAGAAGAGCAGCTTGGTGCGAGGGGACAGGGGGGCAGCCAGGGCCCGGCTCACGCACTGCTGCACCCCCACTCCACTTCCCCGGGGATCCCCTGCCACCTCCAGCTCCAGGAGGTTCAAGTGCAGCTTGCTGTTGTCCTGTAGAAGTGGTTCAGAAACAGTAACATTAACACCATTGTCAACTTCCACTGTTACAGCTTTATTAACAATTCAATTTGAAAGATACTTTGACAACCACAAAAAATAAATACATTCATCACTTAACTTTCACTTTGCTCCTCTGTTGCTTCCCTATCTTGCACACAAAGCTAAAATTACCAGTTGGGGCTGAGCTTGAGTCCCTCACTGCAGGCAACTCGCAGGATGTGAGCTGAAACCACCTGGTCACCACACTACACCCCTGGTCATGAGTCGCCCTCACTATCCACTGCTCACCGGGCTGAGCTCGATGGCTTCCTGTAGCACGTTCCTGGCTTTGGTGGAGTTCTTGGACAGCTTCAGCAGAAGCCTGGCCAGCTTGATGGAGTAGAAGGCGTGCAGTGTGGGCGTGTCCTTGCTCTGGAGCACCGCCTCCCTCAGCAGCTCCTCTGCCTGATCTAGACGGCCCGTGCGTCGCTCCAAACCCGCTCGCCGCAGGCGCACCATCGCTAGACCTGGCATGGCTTCCTCCAGACTCTTCAGCACCCTTCTGGCTTCGGTGATGTTTCCTGGGGGAGGTTGTGGAAGGAAATTA
Source organism: Gymnarchus niloticus (assembly GCA_009936485.2). Classification (NCBI taxonomy): domain Eukaryota; kingdom Metazoa; phylum Chordata; class Actinopteri; order Osteoglossiformes; family Gymnarchidae; genus Gymnarchus; species Gymnarchus niloticus. The sequence continues at coordinate 7,453,845 of JAACJT020000002.1, read as the reverse complement.
TATGAGAGAACAGCAGGATTACCGCCTCCACCTTGCAAAGGAGAAGTAGTAGGGCAGGCTCCTCCTCTGAGACACAGATTTGGTAAGATGACCATTTCATAGCAGACACCCCAGGTCACTGTTTCCCTAGTTACACACTGAGGGACGGTGAGGTTCAATTCGATCGATCAGCGTAGTCGTGCAGCTGGGAGACCATTCGCCCAACGTTACAGAAACGTGAAACTGCAGACCGGCGATTCACTCACCATGCCTCTCCTCGAAGGTGGCCCACTGCAGGTGCATGCTGGGCTTGTGCGACAGGTGAACCTCACAGGCCCGGCGGTACACGGCTTGCGCCTCCTCCACGCTGTGCTGCTCCAGGTACCGCACATACTGTCAAGGGCAAGCGTGTCACAGACAGGCATGGCTAAGGACACGGACCAGTGGAACAGAATCAAAGAAGGGCTGCCGCACAATGCTGAAGGTGAAGTCAATCACACCTTTGAAATGCACGGTTTTCTGTAATAAAGTGCCTTTTAAGTGAGGATGAGTGTTAGATGAAGCTGGTTTCCCAGACGTAAATGCAAACATGCACACGCGCAGACACCTTACAATTTCATTTTACAAATGTGATGCTGGTCAGACATACGGCACAGCTAGTTTGTGTCTAATCTGTCAAGTTCTGTTCAGCCATGACCCAAAAAGCTGCACATTAAAGGTATTTTGTACTTATTGATGCCTTCTTCCCATCCCTGGTCTTGGACGATCTGCTGCTGAAGCAGCAGGGGGTCTTTAAGGGCCGTGAACAAAACACCCAGCAGACAAGCAGATAATCACATAACTGCAGCCTCAGGCACCTGGGGCTCGTTCATGGTAGCTGTGACAGACAACCTCTTGTCCCTTACCTTGGTCCAGAACTCCTCGTACAAGGCACAGGCGATGAGGCAGCGCTCGAACAGCACCAGCACTCGCTTGTGCCCTGCCTGGCCCCCATCTTCATCCACCTCGGCAGCCCTTTCTGCCTCATTCATCTCCCAGTCCAGATAAGTGTGCCAGGCCTTTAGCTGGGCCCGGTCCAAGGGCTTGACGTGGAAGTAGGGCCTTTTTATCTGAAGGGGAGGCATGAACTTGTAAAGCAAGCACTTTTTGATAGTCTCTTCAGAACTGGCTCCTCCATCTTTAGCTCCTGTTTGACTTAACACTCAAACGGCGTATTGGACCAACATGACACTCGGATCACAGGACTCCGGTGATCTGAAGTGATCATCACTGTGTGCCGAGTGCCATTAATTTCAGCTACTTCCTGTTATCAGCAGCTGCATCCTAGCTTGTAAAGCAGAGTCACGCACCGCCTCTTCGAAGGCCCACCGCTTCCCAACTTCCATCTCATTCTGCTGATAAACTTTCTGTCTGTCTGCCAGCAGGAGCTCCTGAATTTTCTGCACTTCTTCTTCCTGGGTGGCAATGGAGATGGATGTGTCAGTCGCTATGGAAACCTGGTGAAGGAGACTGACAACGCTGTAGTTCTCATATCCCCTGGGTTTCAGGTCTAATTCAGAAATCAAGTTCAGGTGCAAATATCGGTGTCCTTTTATACTCAGTTACATTTCAGCACGTCATTTTTTTTTTTTTTTTTTAGTATTTTAGCATTTGTCTCTTTTTCAGCCATATTTAGTTCTAATGTTCCAGTTCTAGATGTTCCAAGTTCCACATTTGTAGCACTGTACAGCCATGAATGAAGTTTTTGGTTCCGCTACCCTGACTGGGATCAGCTATACCAGATGTCTCTTCAGGGCTCAGAACTGCAGCCACCCAATGCTGATTGCTCATGTTACTTTACTGTATAGATACGAGCAGGTTCAATGTTTGGCGTTACCCAGCATTACTTCGTGTTCAGAAAGGAACCTTCACATTAATATTTATGGCTGCTTAATCATTGTTTTGTTTTCCTCACCGTATCCTGGCATTTGGTGCTGCCGTCGCCAAGGGCCTCGTCTCCAGGGGGTTTCTCTTTGCCCTCCTCCCCCTCTGAAGGGACAGCCTCGGCACCTTGGCTCTGCCGCAACTCTGCACGAAAACGATTGTATTCCTCCGGGGTGATGATGTCTTGGGGGTGGTGAGCATACAGGTGAGCCCGAAACCTAGGAAAGGTGGCAGACCCTGAGTGGTTTCCCTAAACAGCTCCCACCCCAAGCTGATGTTTCTGTTCTTTATCCCAAGAGTCTCAGGGTTGGGGGGCCAGGGTGGCACAGCTGGTAGCACTGCAGCCTCACACCTCCAAAGTTGGGGGTTTGAATCCAGCCTCCACTCTGTCTGTGTGGAGTTTGCATGTTCTCCCGGTGTCTTGCAGGTTTCTCCTGGGTACTCTAGCTTCCTCCCAAAGTCTAAAAACATGCAGCTTGGATAACTGGTGCTTCTAAATCACCCACAGCGTATCTGCTTCAGTGTGTGTGCTAGATTGGCATCCCGGCAAGGATTTATCCCAGCTTTGTCCACTATGCTGCCTGGGGTACTCCAGAAGACTGACCAGAATAAGCAGTTAGTTAGGTGGAAGAGGGTACTCTCTGATTTGATGTGGACTGTCAAAACAGGCAATTCAACCAGCAAATCCCCATTTATTCATGCCCTTTTGCCTCAATTAGACCAGGACTACAGTGAGCCCTTCAGTTGGTCTGAGACAATCAGAAATGAGAGGCAGCCAGGACCGCCAATTTGTCACCCAGCAGGAGTCCCATGATTCATTAAGGGGCCGGTTTACCTCTCAAAGTGCCCCCTGTACAGCTGCGTGGGGATTCTCATCACTCTGTCACAGACAGCCGTCACGGCCCTCAGGTCACCCTGCTCCCGCTCCCAGTCAGCGTACATCTCCCAGAGACGGTCTGAGTGGAAGTCCAGCCCTGCAGCGGACACCGCCGACTCAAAGGCACTGGAAAATATGGGGAGGGATGGAGGGAGCGGGGCAGTGTGAAAAAATGCCCCAGAAATGCACTCAAACACACAACACCTGTTACAGCCAAATACTTACTATACTTTGAGTTTAAGTTTTATTGCCATGAGTATTCAGAGAGTACAATGAAATTTGTGCACCATACAGTGTCTCCAACTATGACATGGTGCAATAGTACAGCAGAACAGCATTGCAACAAACAGACATGCAAGTCTTAATAAAAGCAGCTGCAATGCACACAGTGGACAATCCTATAATGAGTTTCAGCCAGGACTCAGCCAGATCCCTCACCCAGTTCAGGCTAAAATCAGCGGCTGTACTGTACCAGAACGACACCTGTGGGTCTCCATCAATGCACACTGTTTAATTTGTCTAAAAACTGAATCACACATGATGAGTTGCACTAAACACAACAAGACGGCAGGAGAGACCTGCGAATGTGCTGCGTGGATTCCGGCAGATTCATGTTGAGGGTGTCCTGCAGGAGAGTGATGTAGTGTATCCACAGGTCGAGGCTTAAAGGGATGGCCTTCAGGCCACGTACACACACCTGGAAGCAGAGGCAGTGATTTCAGAAAGATTCTGAGAAATGTTCTTCGTGTAACAGTGACTGAAGCCTTTCATTAGCGTCGCCTTTTCCTTTAAAGGTCAAGTATATGGTTGAAGTACCCAATGTGGTGTGGATTGCATTGCTGAGCAAAAACTATGATGACCACAAGAGATTAGCTTTGAGCTCAGAATAGGTACTCTGTCATCACATTGCTAAAAAAAAATTGCCTGCAAAAGGACTGCTGAACTTGCATCAGATACATCAAAAGATGTGTACAGCGCAAACCGGTGGCTGCATATTCAGTATGAACTTAGAGGCAGGTTTGCATTTACTGATGTAGCCTAACAAATTTGACGTGAAAAAAGTTGGAAGAGAAAAAAAAATTGTCCATGTCTGTAAGAGTTGTGTTCTCTATTCTTCCAGTCTGAAGTCAACACAGAAAGCAGAGGTCACATGGTTACCACCCAAAGTACAGAGGAAGATACTTCAGACTCCTGCAGAGCGATGAACCAAACATACAGTGCTGAGAATAACCTTCTCTAAGAGTACTAGTCTTTACTGCTTTAAACAGCCTGCTTAGGTTGTCCTGTGTTTTTCAGAGACAATTCATTATATTATTCCACTTTTCCAAAGCCAAGCTGCTGTGATCAAAATTAGCATCCATGTTAAAACAGCTGTGCACCAAGTAAAACAGCACTGCCACCACAGTAACTCAGAACTGAAAGTAGAGGTGCAAATTCCCCTCATGTCTGCACAACACTGCCACCTACCTCCTGAGCTCGGTTAGGGTTCCCAGCTCGCCTCTCTAAGTCAGCAAATTTCTTCCAATAGCCATAACAGAGAGGGTACCGCACCAGGAAAGCCCCCAGCGCCCGGCGAGAGGCCGTGGTGTGACTCTGTAATCAGAATGCAGGCAGGACTTATTCCACTAGAACTAGCTGCTTTCTCTTTACTGCCTGCAAAAAAGCTTGCAGCTTTCTGTAGGTTTAAATTAACCAAACTGTCACACACACACAGAAAAATCGCTCCAAGTACCATCCCTTGCCTCTCCTCACCTCTTGTTCACAGTACTGTAGGAGGTCGGTCCAGCTGGAGAACTCCTGTGGGTTGTCATGGGCAACCCTCCAGAGTCTGTCGAAATCCGCGGGCAGCTCCCCCTCCTCCTCATCTCCTTCCTCCAGGGCGGCTGCATACTGCACAGCTCCAGCACCCTCCTGCGCATCCTCGGCAGCATCCGGCTGGGGGGCGTCTGCTTGAGGGACGTCAGGGAGGTCAGTGGACACAATCTCAGGTGGCGCGGGAGTCTCTAAACAAAACAGCAGAACGCTGACGTGAGCAACGGGGTTGTGAGAGTACCATACACATGGAGATGAGTGCAATGAGCCGTCAGTGCTGGCATGCTCGCATTCCAACCTGTAAGATCTGAATCTCACGGTGCAAAGACACTGAAATGTTTGTCCATTACCAGAACACACACAATTATTTAATAATACAAGCATGTATTTTATACTTAAAGTCACCAACACATAAAATCTCATGTTTAATCATAACTTCCTGTAAAGTAAATGCTACATATGGAAAGTTGCTGTCTTCCTGAAGGCTGTTATTACTTATACATATGCTGGCTGTAGGAACAGGCTTACAAAAAAGTAAACCGGTTTAAAGCGAGTGGAAAAAAACCCAAATCATCTAGTGTGCATTTACATAAATTCCTCCTCAGAGTAACTGCAGTAAAACATATGTTGTTCCTTCTGGGGTATTTAATTTTATTATGGGATAATAAACTCCTTATATAAACTATAACTGTTTATTAACAAGACCCTTTATAGCATAGCAATCTACTTCAACAACTTATCTCAGCTGCAGTTCAATCGAAGCAAAATGTTTTACCATTTTATTTTTTTGTCAGTGTGGTTGCTGGTTGTTCTATTACGTCCAGTTCAAAAACCTTTGAAGAGCAAATCAAACATCGCCAAGGAATAACTCATTTAAAGCAAAAGAACATTCATGGTAAACTTCTAGTTCGGTCCAAGTGTGTATCTCCATATCACAGTGCTAGATAGCGGTACCGCTTTTAGATAAAAATATTTCCTCGAATATAGAAAGTGTAGCTTTGTGTAGTTTCGTGAAAAAAAATCTGATATCCAGGTAGGTAAGACTGATCTAGGCAAAAAAAATAATACTATATTACTGACGGAACAATCAGACAAGTATATCAAGATAAGTCGATTGATTATAAAGGAGGATGGCTGATGAAGATAGAATGGCTGTGGAGAAATGTTTATATCTTTTGATAATCTACAAGAAATACTGCATGAGACAAATAATACGGACAGTAAAATACTCAAAATTGCATTCTGAATGAATTGGAGGCAAACAAATGACATAAACTACACTACATTTTATAACGATGCAACTGTCAAGAAATAACTTCCTGCCGTTTTATGCAAATGTGTTTCGCCTTCTACTGCTGTAAAATTAGTTATATAATATATAACTTATATTCCAGCCTGGACATTGTTTGCAAAGGCAATAGCTAAGTGGTTCCTATGTTAGCTGGTCGGCTAGCGAATCAACTCGAGTGGACTAACCAATGCACATTACTTGTGCATTCAAGACTGGCTGGCGATTTACACAAGTCTAGCGATTACACAGCAAAACACGTTTCCATTTTCCGATAACATCTCAACAATATTCTATAACAGACCGAGCTCGGAGCCCACATCCCCGTTGCTACTGATGTCCACTCCTTCCGCCGCCATGATTGACGATACAAGTGTTCCGCGGTGTGCGGACGTCATCAACATGAGACAAAGGCCAGGGCAACCCTAAAGCAGTTGAGCAACGTGAACAACAATTAACAGTTGCATACAGAGATATATATGTTTAAACCTCATAAGGTCGATGATTAGACAATCGTGTTGTTTCATGAATCATCATGCTACAATATTATGCTACCATATAATAAAACGCTTCTGTAGTGCGTCATTTATAAGCGACAGTTGACACTTCATTTAAAGTTACTGAAGAATTAACTAAATACCTGCCGGGTGTTCTTTTATTGCACTTATTCATACATTACTTATTATAAATCAGAAACTGATTCCCTGTATTTTCATTAAACCGTCGTACTTCGTAGGATATTTTCATTATTGAATTTTCTGTTTGGTTAAAGTTATTAAATATAATAAAAGTACACAAAATTCCCCTGATCCGGTTTATTTAAAAATTAATGTTTAACTTTTATTCATTTTTCTTCGTTTAGTGAACAAGGTTTTATCCATCCAACGTGTAATAGCTTTGCCCGGGGGGATGCAGACTTAACCCTAGCAGCATAAGGCACTAAACTGGATTAGAAAAGTAACTGTAATCGCGACTCTAAATGGGTGCAAATTAGCTTTTCGGTATCCATGGACGGTCGATGTATGCTTAAACCACACTTTACAGGGGTGTGGCCACTAACACCAGCCTGCCAGATGGGGTAGGTCTTTATTTTCCCAAAAAACTAGACTTTTTCAAATTAGCTTACCATTTTGATCGTTTTCAATATATTTCCTTGACCTAAGGGTTTCTTGTAAAAAAAAAAAATACAGATACAAAAATATCACTTTCAGTAGGTGTATTATATTCAGCGCATGACTGTGTCTCATTAATTCTTAAAACAGTATCAAATTTGTGTTAATTTTAAAGCAAAATACAGCCAATGTTATTGAGTCAGTATTTATCAAATTCCTAAATCTCCAAAGGTCTATTCCAGAAAGTGGGCTTAACTCTTCCTGGACAAATACTTAAATCCTATATTCAACATCAACACATCCTACAGTCAAACCAGAATTCTAATTAGAGAAAACCGCACGACCACAGGAGTATACCCAAATGGGAATGTAGAGATCAACATCCCAGTACACTTGTAAAAATCCTGAGTTTCACCTGTTTTTGGGTATTACCTCAGCGTTTGTGTATTGTCTTTTACCTCTACTTCATACATGTCAAGATAAAAGCAAATGTCCAAATAAAATGACTAACAAGTATCTCTATATCCTGTTCTTGATTAAGTCCCTCTTCCCAGGCATTTTCAAAGTCAATCAGAACAGCCCTAACACTGTGTGGTTAAAGAAACTATCCATTTTGATCTCTACACTGATCCCTGAAAAGCAGTGCTGTATGTCCTAAAAGGAAATACAAATTCTCTCTTAAATCACAATCCACATCCCTTTAAGCACACAGACAGGACACCAAGTAGAAAATGAAGACACTTTGAGAATGTATGGTTACTTTTTATTTCCACCTGACACTCCTGTTACAATTTCATTTCTATTTAATGCAAAACTGTGGCAGCACCCCATTTAGACAATTTGGTCAAAGAAAAGGAAGTTTTATTTCACATCAATTCTCCAAAAAGCATTATACTAAAACATACAACATTGATGCCAAGGACATTAAAATTTTTAGTTCTAGTCATATCTTCAAATCCTGACCAACCATTTACTTGATCCGTAAATCGAAATGACATTATGCCATTTGTTTGCCATAACATAGTGTAATACTGACCTTAAAAAGGACATGACAGGCAGACTATACACAGGTTTGACAGGGAATTGTGCTGCAGTTCACAGCCATAATGGCCAGGTGCTGGCTTGTTAGTCACCTTGCTCTCAGAGCAGATGCTCCTATTAAACGCCTGACAGAAAGGCATAAAACATCCTTTCGTCCTTAATAAAGTCAATATCTACAGCAGACGACAGTAAGTTTCCAGAAACAGCATTTTGGATCAGTCATACTCGTATCCTTTGCCTCACAGTTGGGCTAAATTTAAAAGCTGGGGCCAACTTCGGAAATGTGTGTAAAAAAAAAAAAAAAAAAAAACACACACACACAACAACAAAAAAAAAAAATTTGAACACCAGGAGGCTCAATCCAAGTGTGTTTGGGGGAGGAAAAGTATTTAAAAAAAAAAAAAAAAACCCCCCCCACACAAAACCAGGAATAGAAACCTTGTCCAAGTAGATTCAGATAGTTTTCAGCAAGTGGATTAGCCCCTGGAGGCTTCTCATCCTGTTGCTATGCCCCACCCCCATTAGCCCTGACCAATCAAACTCTTTCATTATAATACGACTGAATCGTGTGTCATACATTTGTACAGCATCACACAAATGGAAAAAGACTCAAATCTCAAAATGAACTTGTAAAAAAAGACTGGCATAAATTTAAGTTCTATGGATGCTTGGTGTTTGGGGATGAGATCTGGCCCACAGTAAATCAGACTGGAATGACCAATTTCCCAAGTTCAAAACTTGTGTGTAGAGATGTACTTGGAACTATTGAGACTGGTAAGCAGAAAGTGAACACAGTTGCAATACAGCCCACCCCCCCCTTCTGGTTTTCGATACCAAATTACAGTACTTTTGGGGGGCGGGCAAGTAAATCACATCTGATGGGTTAATCAGGAAGTGCCTTTGTAAGCATTCTAAACATTTAGTACATTTCACAAGTGTCATTACTGCCAAATCATTTCAATTTCAGACCATAATTAAAACTAAATGTCTAAGAACTAACCCTACCCAGGGGCAGTGATAACCAAAGAATTCTGGGAGAAGAGGAAGTGGCATCAAAATTTCATCCAGGTTCTTGCTCATACTCTCTGTCCAGATGCTTTCAATTCTGGCCCAGAACACCATCTGATTGATAGTGTGTGTGTGTGTGTGTGTGTGTGTGTGTGTGTGTGTGTGTGTGAGTGTGTGAGTGAGAGAGTGTGTGAGTGAGAGAGTGAATGAGATCAGTGCAATCCCATCCATGAGAGCTTGCCCACATCGGATTTACCCGATGAGTGTCACATTACCGCAGCAGCATCACCCAGTCGGCTCCAGCATTTACGCCAGGTTTGCGTAGGGTTAACACTGACATGGCCGCATCAAAGTCAAACTCTAGCGGAGATTCTGTACCATCTATGGAGGAAGGACACAGTCTGGTTAGTGGGGGGGGGAATATATATATTATGATGTAAACGCATAGATGTAAGCATGTTTACTGACCAGGAGTCCGCAGTGTGACTTTACTGGGCCTATGGGCTCCTAGAATCAGCACCCTTTCAATCCAGGATGCTGTGGAAAAACTGGAACCTGGCACCAGATTGCTGAGAGAAGGAGAAAGTCACATCTTAACACGTGTGCACATAATATGAACACAGCACAAGTTCCAGAAATAGACATTATTGGTATCTATTAATACACACCCATAAAATGAATAAATAGAGAAGGCAGAAGGAACAAAAATGAAATGAAGCATTAACAGACCGGGATATGAGGGAGTTGTTGACAAAGGTTAGTCGCCTGTAAATGAACTTCTTCTCCTTATAGTCAAAGGTATGGCCATCATCTATGTACAGCTCACCCTCCGCTGTTCTCTGCAATCACAACAGGGACAACCAAACTGAAATCCAAATCACACATTCATCAGTTGACAACCATAATCTTAAAAAGGAGACAAACTCAGATCCTCCAAGCTGATTAAGCTCCCACACAACATTGCATTGTAGTACCACCAGTGCTAACATGACCCAGGTGATAGTAACAGAAGCAGCTTGGCTATGCACAGTACAAAATAAGGTGGGGATACTTGGAGATTTAACCTGCAGCCAGCATGATGTTGCAGTGCTGAAAAGAGCAATTATGGAGTTATGTTTTACATAGCAAGAGCGGGGGGAAAAATAAAAAAAAGTGTTTCTGCCCAATTTTGTGCTGCTTCACTAAGGTCATATTGGCATTATAAAGAGAGTCTCATTAGATATAACCTAAGTCGGTCTGGAATCAGAAACCCGTAATCTAAGTGCTGAGGGGTGGGATAAACAGCACCAACACTGTACTTCTCCATTAGCAAATGCTGCGATTGGCTCGCTCTTTTGAACATTAAGAGATTGTTAAATTTCTGAATCTCTTTGAACCAGGTAAAGAATTGTTTTTGGATTAGGGATGAATCAATGCCACATTTTCATCTCAAAATCCAAAAACACCACCTTAAATATTAACCCTATGCTGAGTTTTTATTTCTGCTTCATTTTAAAGCCATTTGCATGCCATGTGTAATATAGCAATCTAAAAAAAGTGTTCAAACTGTAAAACAAATACTCCAATGCCCTAAAGTAATGCTTACAAATCAAAATGCTGGTTTGTCCACATTAAGCAATCCGCTTGCCCGTGTATCATATTAGGTTATAAAACTTCTTCCACATTACCAATCCATTGTTTTAGGTCAGTACCAGACCGACTGTGAATATCAGATCGGCAAACTTTGGATATGAAAATATTCTATCAAGGCTAGGAGTAATGCTTGGAAACAGAGATTGCATTCCGCCGCCAATGGAGCCGGAAGTGACGTAGCTGCTATGCCGTCACGTCAAATCTGGTCCTGAAGGCAGTGTGAACGGGGGCCAAGTCGCACTATATTCAGTTCCCAGCACCGGCACCAATGCCAAGAGTGGTCTTCCAGCCAACGGACACCACGGCACTGCGCTTTGCAGCATGTACCTGTAGGCTAAGAGCCACAAAGAGGGTGTAGGGATCACTCTCCATGCAGGAGGAGGACCTCCGAATACGCAGCTTCTTGGGAACGATGGAGCCACCTCGCTGGAACACTGGAATCTAGAGGAAGAGATTTTAAATCTCATTTGGGTCAATTCTTCGATTGAAGACGACAAAAGCTGCTAGCACAGGTCGCATTAAAGACTAATTACAACTCAATGCACAGTTTAATATAACAGGTCTCAAGCTGATTGTTGAGTTTTACACATTATAGATCTCAGAAATCAGATACCAGCAGAAATCTCTTACCGAAGCCATGGTGACTGGAACGTAAAGGTTCTGAGCACCGTTGTGCTTCTGGAAGGTGTGGGCATCATACCAGACCTGGGAGTCACAGAAAAGACAGACATGAAGCAGCAAAAAGCACCTCATAAGTGAGAGCCAAGAAGGAGTGAGTGAATCACAAACTGGTGAAAGGGGAAGCCTGAGGTGGGCCACACTCACCTCCCCGTGACCGGGCAGGTAGACCGTGACCCCCCGAGCCCCCTCCTCAGTCACTGGGTGAACCAGGAGGTCTCGCCCTGACATGGAGAAACACCGTTAGTAAACAGGCGACTGCAATAAATCTACACGTCTATTCACGATATAGGAACAGGTATGCATTAGTGGATTAACAGACAATATAGCCAATCCCAAGAGCCACACAACAGCTTTTCAGACAATGTGCATGCCCAAACATGTTGATTGGGGGGGGCACTTGAATTGTCACAGGGCCAATTAAAAATGATTAAAAATGTATTTGCAAAAACTACTGAGGAAGAATAGCCAACAGGAAAGGGATTAAAAAGAAATGCATTTGAGGTAGGGAAGACCTCGTACTTCAAGTATTGGTTATTAGCACGTTAACATTTACAGTAACAGTTTTTTTTCTCCTTTGAATCCAGTTAAACACTTTAGTCCTTAACAAGACCTCAGTGCCTATTGTTGTACTGAGTGATGTTTCTTCTAATTAAGAAGTCTATTAAAAATACGAACCCAGCAGGAACTCGTCATCCAAAGCGAACGTGGCAGGGTCTTCTGGATACTCCACCCACAGAGGTCTGTGAGCAGGCAAAGGGGGTGGAGTTAGGGTTAGGGTCAGGACACGTGCCAAAAGGGTCAAAGCTGCCAGCTTGGCTCGCCCACCTCATGACGGGCTGTCCGGTACTGTGGGCCTGGAAGAACAGCTGGTACCAGTAAGGCAGCAGGGCATAGCGCTGGCGCACAGCCTCGCGGATCAGTGCCGCATTTTCAGGCCCAAACAGCCAGGGCTCACGGCGAGGGGTGTCCATGTGGGCGTGAGCTCGGAAGAAGGGCTGGTATGCACCTGTCTGGTACCAGCGGACCAGCAGCTCGGAGCTGGGGGCCTTGAAGAAGCCACCTACATCAGCTGGGGGGGGGGGGGGGGGGGGGAAAAAGGGGGGTGGGTTTTATAGGGAAGGGGGGGGGGGGGGGGGGGGGGGGGGGGGGGGGGGGGGGGGGGGGGGGGGGCAGGGTGAGATAATGCAG
>JAACJT020000002.1:7376061-7432165 GCA_009936485.2 Gymnarchus niloticus | reverse complement strand
GCCAGCTCGTTGGGTCCAGGCTCCCTCGTTGGGTCCAGGCTCCCTCGTTGGGTCCAGGCTCCCTCGTTGGGTCCAGGTCTGCTGACCAGGTCAAGGCTGAGATGATCCACCACCCACACTCCCTCACACGATTCCTTAGCATTTCATTTTAGATCGTTCAGACCAGGAATTACGGAGCTGGATTCCTGTATTATTAATATAAGCTTCCCCCCTGGCAGGAGGTTGGCCCAGGTTTCACTGGGTGTGAATTATAGTCAATTGGTTGCATAATCAAGCCGGCATTAATCATGGATGCTGTTCCCCATGGCAACTCTTTTAAATAAATTAGTTCTTTTTTTCCTCACCAGACAAGCCTGGTGCGTCTAATAAAGATGTATTAATGGGTTTTGGAGGATTCTTAGCCATCAATTTGAACACAGTTCCAGGACAATGTGGAGAGGTTTGATTTATATTTTATTAATAACTTGATTTTTGTACTGCGACCCTCACCAGAAGTGGTGGGAGGATGATGATTTCTGTGTGTGCGTAACTCTTTTGTACTTTTTGTACAGTAGTTCTGTGCTGGAGGTCTGGAGTTTGTGAAACAATACCAGATGAGTGGTAGCCGCAGAAGATGATTTTCCAACGAATATCCGTGAGTCTCGAACTTTGGAAAGTCCCCCTTTTCTGTCTTTTCTCAGCTGCTCAAGATGAGCTCCATGTTCTGTCTCCACATGCTGCCTTTTCATTAAAGCTTTGGCTCGCCCCCACCCTACTGCAAACGGTCACACTTCTGGACATGTGAAACGAATGGAAGAACACAGACGAAGCTGGACTGAGCTGGCCCAGACGGGTCATGTGATCAATCAAGGGGTGAGGGGGAGATGAGTGACAGCCACAGCTTGTTAGGCGGACAGGCGTCACCTCTTCACTAAATCAAGGCCGGTTGCGGGTTTCCCTGCAGACGTGCGTATGTCTGGTGATCTCGGCTCTCTTTGCTCCGTAACTGGATTTTACAGACGCCGTCAATACGGAACAGTGAATCTATCAGCGCTGCAGTTCATGCAGGGCTCCTGCTGATAAAGGGAGGGGCAATTCTGACATCCCAAAAATAGGCTGAAAAACTGGAGGATGGGTGTAGCAGAAAGTGCTACACTCTCGGCACACGGCACTCAGATCAGCCAGAGATCAGACTCCCAAACAGGCTGTGCTGAGTCCTCGCTAGTCTGGATGTTCTTGACTCCTTCACTCTCGGCAAGACTGTGGGTTCTGCCTCTAATCCATCACTCCTTTGTTAAATCCCACATTTTTTCCTGCGATGATATAGACGAGACTGAGGGGAAATTACGAATTCTTGGTGTTTCTTTTTTTTGATTAGTGTACACTTTCTTTAGAGGTTTATTACACAGCTATGACAGGAGCTAAAAGCAATCAACTTATTATTAATGCGTCAGAACCTGTTCAGTGATGGAAAAAGAAACTTGCCTTGAGTAACTGCATTCTGGAATGAAAACTACGGGCTGTCCTTATTTTCCTTAAAACGTCTTATTTTTTGTGGCGGGGGAGTTTTCCCATGTGCTCATAAACACAGTGAGATAGGCCATTACCATTTTGGTGGTGCAAGGCGAAGATGGAGGGTTACATGCGGCAGATGGAGCCAATCAATACAAACCATCTTGCTCACCAGACTTTCCCTGATGACGTACTTCCCCCAGAGACAAGTTTCTCCACAACTAAACCTTTGCCATAAATGTAATTTCAACGCTGTTTTCAGTCGTAAATGATTAAAGACTCACTCATTAAGACCTACGATTGGTTACCTGCTAAGGAGAAAACAACTTCTTCTGGTGAACCTGTAAGGTGGCACGATATAAGACCATTGTGCTTCTTCACAAAGTTTACATCTTTATCATGTCTTTACATGCCAAAGTTTTATTCTTAGCTATCCACTAAATTATAACGAGCCGAAAATGAGCTAGGCCTCTTGAGCTGTTGGCACTGCAAGACGGGACGGTAATTATGCTAATTGAATTCATAAAAATATATTCCCCAGTCGTGGCATCAGTGGGGATGCACGGATCAAAACGGCTGTCGGGTACCGTGGGTCTCCGTGGGTTTGAAGTGTTTCGAAACGCTTCGCAATGTATGTGATAGGTTCTTTTTTGAACTTCAGCAGACGAGGGGGAACTCTACCCACAATACGTGCCGAAAGCCAGCAATCGGTGTGCGATGTCAAAACAGACAGAGACCCGTACCAGTTATGGTGGAATATGCTGGCATAGCGTACAGAGTGTGCCCGGTTCGACGGGGCATCTTTGGGTCTCCGGTGACTGGGGAGATGTTCAGTTTCAACCGCTGCCGTGCCACCAGGTAGTGTGCATCAACGTTTAACGGTGGGTTAGAGCTCAAGGCTAAAACCACTTAATTGGTTTACATGATAGAAAAGCAGGGAGGGATTTTTCATTTCCATACAATGTTTTTAAAACGTTAAAGCCGCATGTTCCAGTTCTTTGTTCCCTGTAGGATATGTGCCTTTTCGACGAGAAATGCAGTACTGATTCAGAGAACACCTAATACGGCTAAATGATTGCATTTTAATAAAATTAAGTCATTTACAGTTTTTTTTTTTTTTGTATCCTGTGGAAAAATGTGACTGTGTATTGATGCATTAAATACTTAAGTGCTATATCAGTTTGATTTAAACATGCTATGCATAGAAATATATGAGGTATTTACATAGTTTTTCACGATCAGGATACACGACCAGAGAAAAACGTTACAAAAGAAAATGATTTTTGACTTTTTTTTTTTACCGAAAGAAAAACATAGTTTATTTTGAAGGAGAGGTAACAGCCCATTTTAAGCCTTTCACAAAAGTATCACCTAGCTACAGTTCCCCATATCGATCTTCCTTATTCAGGATAAATAAATACTAACAGATTCATAAAAATTAGAGGTGGAAAAATTAAAAGTACAAGTTTTTCCCTTGATTCTACTGCCTTTTTTCCATATATTTCCTTCCATGTATACAAAAATGAAATCCGTTTTTCCGTGACAGTTTCTGAAAACACATGTACAAATATGCTCCATGAATCTGATTTTTATATACTGGAGGAAAAAGATGGTATTACTGCTATATGCAGTCATACCCAAAGGGTGCGAGGCAGGAACAGGCCAGGTGTGAAATGGACACCAGTGGACTCTGGCTACATTTTGGCATTTTAAGGCACATCGGAGGTCTTGCCCCGTTTCTTTGGACAGTATGTTGTTACAAGATGTTTTGTCAATAGCTCAGCTCACACACCAGCTTAAACAACCGAAAGAGTCAAGTGATGAAATCAAACAGCTGACCAATACAACCAGGCCACCAGCTCAACAAATATAACTACTAACAAGCCAAGTCTGGTATTCCACATAAGTATCTTTTTATGGACACTGGGTGATAAACGTATCTGTAGACACTGGCTGACAGATGTAATTGAATGTTTCTTATATATACACCATGTACACACTTTCATAAATGTCATGCATACCATGTAACCTTTTCATATAGGTTGTTGGTACTATAAAGGTATTTTTATATAGGTCACAGAGACTGTACTCATTTAATTGATGAATGGTGGCAGAGTGGATATAAAGGATTTATGCCCAGATCCAAAGGTATCCTGTCATTGTTGACTTTGGTCTTAGGAGCCGGATGGTAGATTTTACTGGATTTGTTCTAGAATTCATCCATCCACCCATTTTCTAACCATGTATCCTGATCGTCGCGGTGGGCTGGAACCTACACCAAGTGGTCTGGGACACAAGGTTGGTTTACACCCTAGATGGGATGCCAGTCCATCACAATCTCATGCACAATCATGCACTACAAGCAACTTAGAGATGCCAGTTAACCTTATGGCATATATTTCAATTGTGGGAGGAAAGCAGATAATTTCAGAACTCATCTCCACTGGAGTCGCCAACTATGTCTCTCCCTCTAATGCCGTGCTTTGAGAGACATCCAGGTGAATCGATGTGGTGACTGGTGGGGCCTCTCCGATAACAGTAGCAGTTAAACATCTCAGATTGACTCAAACAAACCTCACATGTGTTCCTGAAACATGTAGTGTAATCCCTGATCCAAAAAAAAAACCATTGAAACGGACCTTGAAGATAACTGTTCAGTTTCAGTTCTATTTAAAAAGAGTGGTAACTCTGTTTTTAAGTGTCGATATGTCTTTCAGAGGCTAAGTGAAAAATGAGAAATGGGATTTTGAAATGGTTCTCACTGTGGATTTTACAGTTGAGGTAATTGGCTTTTTCAAGCCTTAGAAACTGTTTATAAACCTAAATTCAACATTTTGAGTTAATGGCAGTGGGCACACTGAATGAGATGATGGTAGGATAATCCATTGTTAACACTTAGCAGCTGTAACAAGACTTTAAACGTTTTTAAAAGCAGTTTCATTGCAGCATTCATACAATTCCAAATCATGCTTGACCCTAGAAGCAGTTATCCGTATATGTAACGACGTTCATAAATTTGCTCTGATAAATAAAGTATAATAAAATTTGCCTTTGGTTTGTAAATGTCCATGTATGTGAATATGCTAATTCATACATTTTACATACACGCATACTAGTTCAACAGAAGCGTCTGTTTGTAGAAATCTGGCTTTAAACTTTGAAGTCAGATGATGATGACGCTAAATTACTATGAATGGACACTGTCTAGAAACAGCCAGACAAAGGATAACTAACCATGCATAAACTCACCCAGCACTGGTGGATTCCCCCTTAACCCACTAACTTTTACCAGGTCTTAAGAGTTGTCACTTTTCCTTGGAGAAAGGCATTTGCCTAATTAATTAATCAAAGAATTTGTGAATGAATTAGTTACACTTTAATTGTACAATTAAACATCTGGTGTAACTCTGATGTTTCTAAAAATATTTATAGTGTTTTCACATTTCATTGTGGAAAATGAGTTCAGCAGATTACAACACGAATATAATTCTATTTAAACACTTGCTGTTTCTGTGGTTTGTTATGCAGAAGTAATTCTTTTTTTTTTTTTTTCCCGGAGACAATCTTCTGTGTATATTGTAGTTAGTGAACTTGCATTGAACTTCTGAATGTGTACTAGAAATGGGTGTCTAACTGTGTCACTCTCAACCATTTAAAGCAAGCGTAGACCTCACTCTCAGGGCTACAAATATGAATAAAAGTGAATTATGACCCACCAGCATAAGGTCGGAGCTTGACTTTACAGTATCTGAAGAATGAAAGATAGAGGTCACTCATGGGAACAGGCCAGAAGTGAAAGTACTGTTTAATGTGCTGCCTTTGAGAGGCGCCACTGGCATTAACAGAACGCAGATATGAAATCCTGACAGCGTACGGCATAGTGATTAAGCTCACAGGCTCATGAGTGAGTAGCTGCTGGTCTGAGTCCTAAGAAAGGCCTTACATTTGTAATATGGGGGAGGCCACCAAACTCAAAGTTCCCCCATATTATGTCAAACGTATGAATTTTACGTTAGCTTCCATCTATCCTCCAGCAGCCTATGCTGATAGCCTGGAGCATATCCCTGGGAATAGAGGGCACTGGGGTAGGGTCCACACTGGATAGGATGCCCATCCTTCACAGGACACGTACACACTCACAGTCATACACTGTGAAGATGCCAGTTAGCCTAACTGCATGCTTTTAGACTGTGGGAGGAATCTCTAATTCACATGCAGCATGGGAAGAACTAGTACACTCCACACACACAGAACGTAGGTGGGATTCAAACCCCCAACACCACAGGTGTGAAGCATGCGTGCTTTTGACGGAGTTACTGTGCTACTCATTGATGCCTTAACAAATACATAATAAAAAAATATATATATTTATTATTTATGAGATTGTTTTGTGCAATCGTGGATTTATAAAGATCTCTGAAATGAATAGGAGGGTACAAATGTCATGTGGTACTGTTGTAGGCATGCATACATTAACCTCCCCCCACGAGCCTGTGGAGAAATGATCTCTGGGGCAGTGAGACTCCCACAGTTGAGGACCTATAGACCTCCACCGACCGACCATCTGGCCGTGGGCCCCCGTCCAGGAAAGGGCCACCCTCCAGCAATCTCCCCTGTAGGAGGTGGTAGGCCCGGGGGTGGAGAGGTCACGTCTGCCAGGTGGGCATCTGGGAGGAGATGTCCAAGTGAGGATGAAGAAGGAACAGGAAAAGCTATCTCCTGTGCTTTGTATGACAAATGAATTTATCCTGTGAAGAAGGTTGTGAGAGGCATTGCTCCTCTGGAGAAGGACTGCAAACTCCTTGCTGCCCAGACAGAGGTAAAGCACCACGACAACAGACAGCCGGCATAATCGGATGTGGCACTTTGGACCCTCGTGCCAAATGGACAGGTTGGGTACTCTGTGTATGTCTTGATCTTAGTGTGTGAGCGTGGGTGTTTGGGAGGGTACGTCTGTATGTACAGAGATGTATCTGGGTTTGCGTGTGTCTTAATGACTTCATACAAACATGGGCCTATGTGTAGGCATATCTCTGAGTATGTGCACTTGTTTATTTATGCATTTGGTGGTTCTCTTAATTTGTCAGGTCCTTGTACCTATTTCTGGACATGACAGCCTATGACGAGTTCCTTCTCTGTCGACGTCAACGTCCACCCTAAACATCACAGTGGTGGCTAGCACTTAAACTCTCCTTCCCACCTACGACGAACACCTTTGAGTTGTCAGAATGGCTGTGTGAATCTGCCGCGGGGCGCTGACCTGGCCCATGTAGCGGACGCCTTCCCGTCGCATGTCAGACCACAGCTGCAGACAGCACCAGCCAAAACCCTGCCGTCGCCATGACACGAGTCTCTCACTATGCTCACAGATATGGCTCCATTTCACACTGCTGTGCGGTCCTCAGTTCATCGAGACACGTGTGTATCCACGCACATTCAGGGTCACTTTCCATAGTGTGTGTGTCCCTATTTCTTGGTGTACTCTCACTATAAAAGCACACACGGTCACGTCACCTAGATGTCCTTTTCCCAAAAATCACTCATAAGATGTGAGTGTTAACGGTGTTGTTTTGGTGATATTATCCAAAGTTTAACCTTTAATTACTTGAATCTGATGGAACAGTATATTTTTATATGAAACGCCCAATAAATCCCACCTTTCGAGCCCCACATGCTCATGACAGAAAACACAGCTTTAAGAAAAGGTCATTTTGTCTCGGTCGTCAAGCCTGGGCTCACTGCTTTTACTCAAGCACCGAAGGCAGATATTGTTTGATGACTCCTTACATAAATCACTCTGTCACATCTCCCAGGTACAAGCAAATCAGAAGATACTCCGGCTCCCTCATTGTACGCCGGCCTGCCAAAGACCGTATTCCTAAGACTTATGGCACAGGAGGAAGCCTAGGAAGATCAGATCTGAGGCCACTGATAAATCATCGCCATGTCGTTGGCTATCAACGGCAGGCCGTTTATTCCCTTGCTTTTCGGACATATTCTGTCTCTGTGTTTTTGTTTAACTAGAAAACTAGCACTGACTGTATTAAATTAGCAGCCATGCTAAAAGAACAAGTGAGCACGGCATTGACACTGTTTTGGTGCACGGGGTGGTGGCTCCACTATGAATGGTTTAAGTAACACTGAGGCAGTGAGGCACATTTGGATGAAACCTTTAAGGAATCCCCAAAGCCTACTGCTCCTTCTTGCTTTGCTGGCCAGGCAAAACAGCTTCTTTCGCCAAAAAGTCGAACTCTGCTTAAGGTGTGAAAATCCACTGTAATGTGTGCACTGAATTAAAATGGTGAATGCTGCCAAGTTGCTTGGAAATCTACCCACTAGACAAAATGTATCATTAATCTAAAATCGAGCAACTCACGTAAGCCAATGGTACAGGAGATAACTCGAATGATCTCACTGACTTCCCAGCTCACACTCAAACAGAGTCTATGCAGATCTTTTGCTTTTTACCTCCTTGCTAAACGTTGGTAGTTATGGGATTGATGAATCACTGCAGTACCATATCAATCACTGACTGAATTGAACAGGAAGTAATAAATCAGCCAGTGGGGAGAGTTAACTGACAGGCCAGCTGAAGTTAATCCTAAACACTGTAGGTATCACAGCCCTAATTCTGCTATTACTCCATTATGGTAAGCATATATAGTATAACTGTACATATACAGTATATTGTATGCGCACATAAAGGAATCTCTCATCAATTCCTCCTTTTTATTCCACTACATTTTCTAGGTCACTTTGAGCAGGAAAGACCAAGGTGTGGCAGACGCATATATTTGCATACATTAGGGGAAGTTCTGCTTTTGGTGGGCACTGCAAATGGGAATCACTCCTGCAGTGTGTGAAGAAAGAGCACATTCCAGACAAAAAGAAAGGGCCTTGTTAGATCAAGCCGAGCCGAAAGTAAGAACACGCTTTCAAACAGAGCTTGTTAGCCTTCCCTGTCACCACAGCTGGACTGCATGTGGTCGACGGCCCCTTCCTGCTGAAAACAATGACATCTGTGCCAGGTCATCACATTCATCATACGGACAGCACGAGAGAGAGCGGGGGGTCCTTGGGTCAAATTAGCAACAGTTTTCGGCCTTTTCAATTTTGCTTAGTCTAGTTTCTAATAAGTATCACTGTACATGTACCAACATAGAAACCATAGATTACATTTGATATCAAGATTAACAAAAACATTTTATCAGTGTCTAGATACAGTATTGAAAGAAAAGAAAAAAAAAAAACAAACATTTGCTGACCATATAACAGTGGCTACAATATTAAAAATACACCCTAATTGGTTTTTCCCAGCAGTGGTGTTAGCCCTGTTATGGCATTTTGTACTGTACAACTGCTTCTGTTGTCTGGAAATAAACCAAGTTTTGGGGCAATATATCAGTTAGGTTTTTCCTGTTCTGAGTCAAAGACTTCTTGTGAGTCAATTAAATATATATTTTTTAGCCACAAACCTCCCCGCTGCCCACAGCTTTTGAAAAGCTAATTTAATTAATATGACACCTCTGACTCAAAATTTCCAGCAATCAACGTGATGTAATGGAGGTTGTTTCTGCTGCGAAAGAGGAAGCAATTAAAGAAATAATGACTTACACTTGGTTATGATTACCTCGACATCAGCAAGCTCTCATTTTGTACCAAGAAGTCAAAGGACAAAGGACCTTTTTAAATATCTTCCTTTACCTTTGATGTTTTACCAGTAAACACGATGAGCGATGTACTATGAATGTACCACATTTTACAGAGCTTACGTGATGCTGTTCAGCTTACACACCTTGTTGCTCAACACTGATCTTTGAGAGGTGCATGTTGTACTGCTGGTCCCTTAAACATGCTCCCATTGTAATGAAATAAACGACCGAAAGTCAGTATTTTTAAAGGCAGTTGGCAAAGTGCTCAAGACTCCACTGGAACTGTAGGCTAGAATGAACAAAAGCAAACACATTTAGGGACTGTTGACAGCATAATGATTAAGATCCTAACTAATTAACAAATTAGGGAAATTTTTGAGCTGAAGGTTTGTGTAGGGGAGCTACTCTTATGCCACTGAGATAGGCACTACCCTTTAAAAGCCATGGATAAAAATCACTAGTGTACAAATACATTTTGTTATAAGTCGCTCTGAATAAAGACATCACAATAGTTTCATTCCAGAGCTGTTATTATGACCAGAATGTTACACTGCCAAGTTCTGAAGGGATTTAGCTGTGGCACCTTTGAAGTTGGCCCCAAAGTACCTGCTTTTGAAGACTTAAAAACTCGGTTTGGAAACAAGAGGGAAAATCATATCAAACTCCCATCATTGCAGTTCAACCGTGACTGTGAGTTAAAATGCTGCTGATGGAATCAAGGTTGCAAGAATGAAGTGAACATTCAAGGCCCTTTGAGGGCCCAAGAGGCATTATGGGGGATGGAGGGTCTTACTATTCTGAAGCCAGGCGTCTAATGGGAACGTAGTGGAAAACTGAGCACAGAAATATAGTTTCCACCCTCCCGTTGAATCTCACTATCTCAGGAGCACTGGGAAGGCAGCCATCGCTCCAAGATATTATCGTGTAGTATTGTTAATGCACCCGCGTGATGGGTTTTGTTCGAAGTAAAGTGACTCACAATGCTTATCATCTGCTGCTTTGACTCAGCATGTGGCCTGAAGCCCTGTCGTGTCCCCACTGGCTCTCATACATAAGCACTTGATGAGGGAGTGGGGGTCTGGTGGACGAGAGAACCTGTGAAAAGCAGGTGGTATTGGCAAAGCAGGATCCTTGAAAGTAGCTAAGTGGGTTAAGCTTCCGTCGGGGACAAACATGTGCCACCAGAGTCGCAGATCCAACTCCCCGAGGGATTTACCGTTATTTATGCTCATTCACAGGACAGACACCGCATACAGGGCAGGTGAACATAGAGGCGGGACCACTCAGCCTCACAGAGTACCAGGAGTTGGTCATTCCCCCGATGGGCAGTGGTTTCCCCTGTCGACACACTGCATGGCCACAACAGTCACCTTCACTTGTTCGGTCTTGGTTTCCACCCTCTTCTATCTCAAAGCATCTAATTGCTAAGCGTCTTCCAGCAGTGGTTCCTTCTGTATTTTTCACACGTTCCACTATGGCAGTGAAAACCTGGTGATCAGGGGGCATGGCACGTCTAGGTCATCGAGCTTGTCTCAAATGAGAGCACGAGATTAACCCGCCTATTTCCTTCCAAAGCTTTTTATGTCCAATCACCATGAAAGATGTGAACGTTTTTCTACCCAAAGGGAAAGCTAACTGCCCTTCTGGAAAGCACTATTTCCATGGGAAATGTCCTCATGTGGTGTTCTAGATGTATGTCGGATGATAACGACCCTGAAAAACACCAGACACTGAAACACGACTTTCGGCAGGGGTGTGTCTATTGCTTCTATAAAAATGGTAAAGGATCAGCCCCCATTCTGAAAACTTTTTTATCACAACCACTGTTTCAAAAGAATGACCCAGCACCTTCAATTTGGGTTCTGCATCATTCTTCACTGTGGATTTCCTAGGAGATGGAGTCTTTCAGAGCCTCATTCGGCAAAGTTCAACACCGACGTATATGAGGGCATCTGTCGTAACATTGTACAACATTACGTTGTCATGGCCTCTTGGCTCACTGACACACAAGCATGTGTGCGATAATTAGCCATAACCCAGGGCTGCGCAGCTCTTTAAACGGCATCCGGTGTCCTTGGGCTTCTACCGGTGTTAGCTCGGTCTAATTAAAAAGCTCTGTGGCTTCTTGGTCCAGACACCTTGCTTCTCAGGAGCTGCCATTGCCGACAGAAGCAGAAGCTTTAGTTATCAAATTCCAGGATTCTGCACTATTGTGGACTGGCTGTTTATTTATTCATTAGCATTCCAAGCTCAGTTTAGGCTAAAGATAAAAACTTTTGGAGGGAAGGTGCTGGCAGCTTGTCTGCTCTCTGAAATATTAGCAGCTCCCCGTTCGTAAGTATCTATGGCTGTCTTCTTCTGCAGTCTGCTATGTTCTGAGTATCTCGTGTTATCCTTATGGGTCTCGACACCACATAACCACTGACTGTACCAAGCTCCCCGCTTCTGTCTCGGCCCTTGTTTGTCCTGCTTTGGTTCAGTCCTTTCATCTGTAAATGGCGAGGAACCGCTCTGGGCTCCTCACGCCATCCCCGACATGGCGAAACATGTACTCCGCCAACTCTGATATCCCCCTGTGGCCCCCTGTTTGGCAAAGCACGATTAAATTCAAATCACACACAGGGGTGTTGATGTGTTATGTGTATCACCATATCGAGGGGCCATTTTGCATACAAGTTCAGTTTCCATAGACAGTTGGCATCAGGGAAGAGTATTTAGGTAACACTCCTGAAACCACACAGTGCATGTGGGATGTATAATAGCTCACAAAAATAGTCAGGAAGATAGACCATGTCTGACACGTTCCATGTATGTTAGACCACGTTGACCGCACACAGTCAAAGGCAACATTTCCTGAACTCGCAGGTCATCCATTCATTCAGCCCTGTATGAATTTGTGTGAATTTGCTTTGTCTGCATATGTTTTCACATACATGACATTTCAAGCCCCACTTTGCATCATTTCCTTGGCAGGACTGGGCATATAGGACAGTGGAAATTATTACAACAGAAATTTATAGCATACTTATGTTCCATTAAAGAAACACTGCATATTCTCTGCCCTGAGCATGCTGGAATTTCAGGTTTGTGTTGAACTTTTAAACTATTATAACTCAGGGCAGGTCATATATTTTTTTTTTTTTTTCTTTTTTGACCTTGTTAAGTATCAAAATCCTCAGCCTACTTCTCTTCTAATTTTAATTTAGTGAGGCTAAAGTCACCGGTCATTTAAAATTGGTGTTCTGACCTGGACATGAAGGGGTTAACAGTCAATGTTAATAAATGAATTGGCTGGTGAGACGTCTGGCGCCATGTGATTAACTGTCTGTGCCACGGAGGAGCCTTTCTTCAAAGCGGAGACGTGGAATGAGAGGCACATCGTGCTTCCTTTTGAAAACATTCACCTTATTTTTAAAGCGGTTGGCTTCCCCACTAGATCCGCTTATAATGTTTCACCCAAACGACGCTTTTAATCTATGAAATGCATGGTCGAATGTGGCAATTAATGGAGATTCTCTGTTTGTAACAGCTTCCCCGCAATGGCGGCCTCCATAAACAGCATTTGCATCCGGCCAAGCAGGGAGGGGGTGGGGGGGTGCAATCTGACAGTTGCTGTTATTAATTAGGCGCGATCGGTGTTGCGGCTGACATAACAAGATAACACCTTGATGAGCTTCAAAACAGATTCACATCACAGGTCTACCCTGGTGCGTACAAAGAGAACTGTAATAATTACCTGTAATGGCTCTGCATTAATGTTGATGATCAGAGTTGTAATGCCGCTCCAACGAGGGGCTGGGTGCACTTCACTTGGCCCCAAACAGCCTGCACCCCGTTGTGGACCTGAGAGAGAGAGAGAGAGAGAGAGAGAACACAGAGAGAGAACATTCCAGAACTGCACAGCTCACCTGCTGGCTGCCTGCATGTCGCCATGAGCCTTTATCCACTGGCTTTCTGCACAAGGTGTACAACCACTCCAGGGACATTTAGGTGGCTCCTAGAAAGCCCCCCCCCCCCCATGCTATGTACTATCAGTCTGATTTTCTCGTCCCTTCGCACAGTGGGGAAATTTTTGTCTGTTTCGGGAGTGTCAGGCAGGACCCGTGCCTGGTCTCGATCCGTATCATCCCAACGTGGATGATGAGGGTCATTCGGATTATCGATCCACTTACTGCCCATGCCTTAGGACATGAGGACAATGAGTAATGGGAAACTGGGAAGAGCGTTTTACTAAGCCACCTCAAAATCGCTTGTCGTAACACATTGAGTTACACCCATCCTTCCTCTTTCATTAAGCACTTATAAAATTAGGGGTCAGGATGACCTGGGAAACATGAGCAGTAAGAAAGGAGAGTTACAGTGCAATTACAGTGCACTGGCACACACACATCAACTCAGCCACATAAGGGCAGTTTACAATCACTGATCCAGCTCCACGGTTTCGGGTCAGTGAGGAAGAGTGCAGAACCCCACATTTGGAGCTGGAGCCAGCAAAAAAGGGCTTCAGTAACGATCAAAGGAGTCTCAAACGGAAAGGTGAGACAGAAATGAAGAAGAGAGCCAGGAGGTAGGAGAAGGACATCGCTGTCGGTCTGCCGATTTTTTAACTAAATCGGTGACATCTCTGACTTAATAAGAAGGCTACCTGGACGGATGGTTTAGCCCTATGGATTGTCTTCATGGGTATACCTGACAGCTCATCCAGTGCAGAGTCCACCCGGTGGACCCTGAGTACCAACAGGGCGTATAATACCCCGATATGCCACAAAGAGAACGTGCAAAGTCGGGCTTTCTGGGCCGGATCTGTTGCAGATAATTTACGCCGCTGAGAGGAGGCTGTGGGATGGCGTGTCCAGTAAATCACGAAGCATCCGAGCAGATTTAATAAAGTCCGAGTCCATCAGCACCTATTCAGAGAGGAGTACATGTGCACAGGAAACCCATGAATAATTTAGAGGCTGAACCATTGTTGCGCCTTCGTCTAACGACTCCAAGAGTGTTCGCTATGGCTGGAGTTCAACGCTCTGCTATTACACAGTGCCTGTATCCAGAAATTCAGAGGATCATTTATTAAGCACTTTTACCCATTTAAATGAAGTCCATTGTACAGGTCTTTTATAGCAAAAGATGTTTTTTTTTCACGTTTTAAATTATGTAAATCATTTGAGTGCTGCCTAAAATTGCTTAAAAAGGGCCGCTTTCCAACAAGTGGAGTATTTGTTACCATATGTGTAAATTTCACAGCGGATCTGAAGAAGTGATGTAATTTGGAAATCACGTAGCGCAATGTGTCAGACTCCATTTAAACACGATACTTTCCCGATTCATCGATAGTGAATCCCGATTTTCCTTCATCTCTGCTCTGTACAAAGCACCGAGATCGGATCAAAGATGAATGTCCTCTTAGTGCTAAACATAAGACAGCTGCGTTTCTCACACATCCTTAGTCTTAATAATGCATTAGAGACTGACTCCAGAGGAAGAGGCACACTTGAGTTAGACCTTGTATCTTAGTGTTTTTCCTGTCCCTTGGTAAGACTCCATCTCCCCGTTCCAATTCCCCATTAAACCCAGAGCTCCTTTCTGCACGCTGCAGTCTTCCCAGATATGGACTGGCGTGAGCTGACTTCCAAAGAGATATAAATGTTGTCCTTGCAATTAGAGCAGGGAACTGTATAAATCTGTAGCGTTCAATGTCAGAGTAGGTGCACGTGCAGAGATCCCTTATTTCGAGGTGTGTGCCGTATTAAGCCGAGATTCGCTGCCAGCACGCCCATCTGTATCAATTCTAGCCCCTGAAATCCAGTGTAAGCCCAAGCAATGTGCTCTTCAGCACTACGGTGAGCAGAGGGAATCTTATCTAAGCGTGACTCGGGGCACGCTCTCCTGCCAATTTAAATACCTCTTTGGCCATATATATATATATATATATATATATATTTTTTTTTCCCATCTAGGTGAAGTTTACACTGTCATCATATCCATCCGTCAATTGCTTATCCAATACAAGGTCACAGTGAGCCAAGAACCTAGAACCTGTGCCAGGAAACTCTGGGGACAAGGAAAAGGGCGCGGGATGCCAGTCCAATGCCACCATGCACACTCGCACGCGCTCACACCCTGAAGCACTATAGGAAATTTACAGACATCGACTGACCTGTCTGTGTATGTTTGGATTATGAGAGGAGACCGGTGTATTCTGAAGATATGCAAACACTGGGAAAACATGCAATATCCAGACAGCCGGGGGCAGCAACGGAATGCTACCTACTGTGCCAGCTTGCTGTTGATTATTCTTAAAGCGAAAACATAAATAGCAGAATTTAGAATAGAGACCATCGAATGCCATCCACTGAGCCATCGTGCCACTCTGAGGTTATTACCGTTAAAATGCATATATAGAGAAGAATTAATAACTCCGGTTTGCCTATCAGGTCCACTTTTCCTGCATGAAGCTGAAGCACTTGGTACAAGACAACTGTTTTTTGGTTTTGTTCACAGTCTCCGCTGAATAGAGCACTTCATGTTCAAAATACACTTCAAAAAGTAATGCTCACAGCAACAGCCCAGGGAAAGAAATGTCTGAGAAGATGACAACTTTAGAAAGCAGTGCTGGCACAGTCATTTTTGGGAGATATACCTCTGAGATCAAGTAATCAGAATCATTTCCCTTCAGTAAGACAGAATTAGCCACATAAACCAAAAAAAAGTTTTCTTTTTGTCAATTTCTTTGGCTCCCTTCGTCTCCATATCGAGTTTCTGGGAAATATTTTATTTATAATGTGTTGTAAAGTGATATTTCTTATTAGTTGGTACATTACAGTGCATGAAGGGGACGTTCATAAAATGGCTGGCTGAATCTCACATATAGACCACCCTACGAAGGAACATACCACTCTATAAATATAAACATACTGTACATGCATGCACATCACATGCTGTTTCAGTGACTTAGTTGTTATTGAAATCTCCTGCTGTTGTTTATTTCATTAGCTATTTTTCTGGTGTTCTATGGGGTTCTATATAGCCTTAGTTCTAGTACTACCTGGAACATGATACTGGTCCCTCACTGGAAACTCAGCCTAGCAACACATGTACTTAAACAGGCTACCTGACTGTATGAATGTGATGTTCTGATCTGCCTCACTTGAGCATTTCATTGGACAAAGGACTGTGCCAAATAATAAAAAATATTAATGTAATAATATTTTAACCTAACTTTTATTGCTTCCCTTCCTGAGGTAAGCTAACTGGGTGTCAGAAGTGTTCTCTGAGAAGGTTGCATTTCCTGCAGCATCAGCTGAGCACCCAAGCAATAGAAAGACCAGTATACTTTAGGTGTGTCTCGTATTACTCTCTTTATTGAGCTCTTATAACAGAGGCAGTACCTCCCCGTGGTGATGCCATGAGCTCAAACTGCAACCGGGAAATACGGCGTTCGGTAGGCTTCTGCCTTTGCACTCAGCCAATCAATATTACAGTCAGCTTCAAGGCATTTTTACCCATGCACTGAAAAGTGAAACACCAGTTTGACTGGGGGAAAATGAGGCCTCTCTTAATTTTAGAAAATAATTTAACAACAAAAAAAAAAAGATTGGCATTAATCCCTCTGTCCTCAGGAATCCATAACAAAATAAAATTAGGCCAGACTTCAATATGCCTATCGTGGAAAATGAGACCTTAAAAAACAGCAAGATTGTTTTAAAAAGTTTAAATGCTAAATCCTTAAAAGGAACATGCAAATTCAATTACACAAAAAGAAACTGGACCCCAAACAATTCAGAAAAGCATTCTCCTGTCTCACAACAGATTAGTCACTCACAAAACTAATTATATCACTCTTCTCAAAGGCTGTCGACAATGGCCAGCTTTATTATATGTATTACTCATTTTGATTGGCTGAGGGGCAGCTTTAATATATATTTTACTCATTTTGATTGGCTGTGAATTGACTCTGTTAAATGGAGAAAGGGAAATGCAAAAGTTTATAAAATAGCATCTGGCCCGAGATGGCATGGTGCCCCCAGGAGAGTGACCTATCAATTTATGATGGCATAATCTACCAGAATTCCACAACCAGAATTCATTATACAAAATTTTCTTTTAATTTTCCTGTCAAAAAATTGCACTTAAGGGCAATGGATACCAGAAACAGATCTTAAAAAAAAAAAAAAGGAAACTCACCTTACATCAAAACAGATGTAAATTTTCAACTTTGATTTTATAAAGCTGATTGCTGTTGGGTTTGAAAATGCCCAATTTATCTGTACAGTACTTATTTAAGTGTGTTTTCTGGACATCCCTCCAGAATGATGGGACATCTCTCCTGAGTCCTTCTTTTAAGACCTCCAAACACAGTGTTTCGCTTGCTAAACATATCAAGACACAGTCATGCCTCAGTGCTACTACTTAGATGACTACTAGTATTATTAATGCTACTAATAAAAATAATAAATTGCATTAAATGCTGTGAGTTCCTGATTTGTGCACTCCCCATAATCTGCAATAAAATGAGCAATTGGTTGATTAGCAAAACAAACAGTTGATTTTAGTGAGTTATTAAGAAGTCCTGTATTGCTAATTTATATTCCATATCTAATTTTGCATTATTTATATGTTTTACCAGTTTCACATTTGACAGCAGCCTGATCAGTGTACACAGAGAAAACTGCATAATTTGGGGGCCTCCAAACTCATTTTTAATGCATGGTTCCCCTGTTATGCATATTAGCCAAAACTTCCTGCATGTAAAGTCTCTGAAGAGTGTGCAGTTTGAGTACTGTTTCTGGAATTTTGGGTTGCAACCCTTTTTTGGGTCATGAATGTGTCTGTGATGGGCTGCCACATGTGACCACTGTCATCGTGGTGATCCTAATTTGTGACCCCAGCATAGTATCAAGTTGGTTATTTGGGTCCTCATATTAACCAGTTTAAGAACTCCTGAATTTGAGGTATATGTTTGGCAACATTTAGACGGTTGTTCTATCTGAGATGCAGGAATAACCACAAGACCTGGTGTGGGAATTAGTGTTTAAAGAAATGCGGTAACTTTTATTGTTTTTGTCCATCCCCACTCCTTTGAGTCACGTGGTTCTTTTCATACCAGCGTGAGACTTACATTTTATGTCAGTTAAAATACAATCTCAGACTAACTAAATGCTACATTAATCCATATACATTTTTAATATGTCTTGTCTTAATCTATGTTTTTATTATACATACTTGTTTTATTGAGTGCATTCTCCATTCAGAATCCATAATAAAATTGACTTATACCCTTACCTAATTTAATGTTTAGCTTCCCCAAGACAATTACAGTATAATTGCAATTACAGAATACTTTACCTTAATCAGTGCCCTTCAGGGGGGTGATTAAAATGACTTTGGGCCTTGAACCAGTAATTGTCTTTATATACGCAGCCTTTTTAGACTGCTCAATAAGACCCGGCGAACACGAAATGAAAATTATCTAATTATGCTGGCTGGTAAGACATGGCCGATGCTGGTTTGGACCGGCTTCTTATAGAGCAGATTGTAATGCCGTATTGCACTTGAATCAGTATGGTAATAGGATCAGCACCACACCCCTCGGCTTGGGAACAAGCAGGAAGAGGACTGGACTTGTTACGAGTATTTTCAAGGCCGAAAGTGCACCTACTGTAAAATAGAATGAGACCTTCCCCTGCATCTTCTCATTAGATTTTCAAGGGGAGGCTTAGCAATTGTCAGTTGCCTAGATTCTTTTAGGCATTTTTTCTTTTACAAGAAAACTAGTCGACACAATTTCCTGCACTTTGCCCATCACATCATTATACTGGTATATTAGTTCAGTTAGTTGGCTTAGAGAGCACTTAACGCGACTCTATTCCCCCCCTGCAATCCTCCGTAGCAGACCTAGTTTAGTTTGCTTTTCGATATATAGGCCTACTCTGCGATTTAAAAGACGACCCTATCTTAAGCATTACCAAGACCCATGATTGCATCCTGTGCAATTGAAATATGAGTGTAAACGTTCATAGAAGAGAACGGTGTGCCTTATCATAGAGGAGGAAATGAGACCTCCCAGATAAGAATTTTAGGTTAGCAGAAAGTTTTTAAAACGTCGATTTTAAGTTGTTAGAACGTTTTTGTCCAGTTTCCAGGAAAGTTTTTGGGTTTTTAACGTTTTAAAACCCTTCCTGCAACGCTCTGTTTTTTGGTCAAGTTTCCCTATTCACGTTTTAAGAACGTTACAGGAACGTTAGTCACATAACGTTGCAACCGAACATTTTAAGAGCCTAATGAGAACGTTATTGAAAGTTGTGGGAACGTTCCCTGTTTGCTGGGCTCAAACAAGCCAACATCTTTCTAAACGTAAGATCCGACATGCTTTTTAAGACGTAGCTGAGCCTATAGTTAGACCGCTTGTGTATGCAGACTAATGTAAGCGGTATTATTCAACGGTAACACATCCGCACTTTTGTTTTTCGGAATTTTAAATCTGATCCCGATAGACACGGTATGTCCATGCAATCCGGCACAGGAGATTGCTGAAAACAGCTACGGGGATCAAAGGTGCTTTGAGTTTTCACGGCAGACCGATCAAATCGGCTGCCTGTTTGAAAGGCACCGGCGGCGGCGGAGAGTCCACGGTTCTCTCCTCCGTACCGAGCTGCAGCGGCTGCTCCGGAGATAGTGGCGTTTAAAGTGAAGGCAAACGTTTGCTCATTAGGTCTGCAGCATCTGCACTATAACTGGGAATGCAGCGAGAGACTGCAGAGAGTGCATTTCTAAACTGTCAGGGAGTCTTGAAAGTAAGGAGGAAATTATTATACCGTTGGAACAGCCACAACAGAAGTATATGAAATTCAGTGTATGGATATAAATCCTTACGAATGCAGAACAACTTATTTTATATTTAAAAAGTTTTAAGAGTTTATATGTTCTGAAACTTATACATGGCGCTGATAAATGTTGCCGGGTTGCAATACCCCAGCAAACAGGAAACGTTCCCACAACGTCCAATAACCTTCTCGTTACGTACTTGACGTTCCTGTAACGTAAATTTAACGTTCCTTGTACCCTCTCCAGACCCGCGGGTTGCCAACATCTTTTCCCCCCTCAGTCTGAGAAATTTGGGAATCAATGATGGATCTCCAAATTGTGCCCACGTCAGACGACAGTACCCGATTCCCTGTTTGCTAGGGCCGGTTAATCTCCAGAATATCTCTAAGGGGTCAAATGGAACCCTGGGGAGGTCACGGATTCAGACAAGAGTTGTTTTTGCATAGGTCTAAGCTAATTGCTGTGTGAGCTCCCCTTAATTTACAAGTGAACTGGTTTAAAACTGCATTTTATGATCATTTATGTGATGCGGTGAGCCAACATTTTAACGTTAATTACCATATAAATTAAGAGGGTTTCCTGTTACTTCTGGAGACGGGAAAAAAAACAAGTTTCCAGTGCCTTGTTTTAAACGTCTAGTTCAAAATTTCTGTCGGTAAAGTGAGCTGTCAGCCACAAAGCCAAGCACGAAAACTTCACTTCAACCACGTAAAGCACATTATCTGAGATGTATCGGCGTAGCAGAATAATTTCCCTGAAGTACATCAACCTGCAATCCAACGAAATAAGGTTACAAACATGAAATGTAACAGTTTGATTGAAGTACAGGGGTCAGGGCAGCCGAGGAAAGAAACCGCAGAAAAGTTACTGCGTTACTTTGTGTGCAGGAGTCAATTTTTATAACCCGCCTACCGGTAGTGGTACCTATTCCTGGCCGGAATGCAATAACTAAAACAAGAGAATAACAAAACAGATGACACAATAAAAATATTTTGCTTTTTTCACTCCAGAAAAAATCTGAGACAGACGGTTTTAAAAAAGCGAGGTTTTAATTTATTCCTGAATAAAAATATAGTGTCATAATTATCATCTCTTTTACTTCACTGAAACAGAGGAACCATGCTGCAAATGTCTCGCAGAACACAATCCATGCAGCGGGCGCTTCATGACAAAGAGTGTTTCTGTGCTTTATAAATGGCAACAGACCGTCGGAGGGGACGATCTGCGCGATCCGTGAAGTTCCCGTTCAACTTTGTCACCCTGTTTATGTGATCCCCCGCGTGCGAGGGGACCGAGGTCGTGGATCGCGTAACACTGACACTGGTGGAGACGTCGCTCTGTTCAAAAACAGGCCGGATGGCTTCCACGTTGCTGGCGAGGTGCCCGGTGTTCAAGACCTGTGGGTCTTCTCAGGGTTGGAAAGTAGGTCACAAGTTAAAACGGTATATATGTGATGATTTCTATGTGATCACATATATACATCTAAGTACAACCTGGAGTTATCCATCTTTTAACCACTCATCCTGGTCAGGGGAGCCTGGAGCATATCCCTGGCAGCACAGGCACAAGGCTGGGGTACATCCTGGATGGGATGCCAGTTCATCACAGGACACACACGCACACACACACAATCTCAACCATACACTATGGGCGATTTAGAGACAGCAATTATTATCTGCATGTCTTTGGACTGCAGGAGAAACCGGAGTAGCTGGAGGAGAACCAGTGAGAACATGCATACTCTACACACACATAGCGGAGGTGGGATTCGAACCCTGGAGGTGCGAGGCAACAGTGGTACTCCCTGAGCTTATGTTGCGCTTTCAGTTCCTTTTTTATTCATTTATATATTAAGACTTGGCAACAGTAGGGCTCACTTGAGTATTAATATTTTAAGCTTGCAAACCAGAGAGTGTTGTGTGCGGCCTAGCTAAGACGAACTCGGTTTGTAACTGATGGTGACTACAGGCGGTTGCATTTCAAGACTGCTGTACACGTCTATTAAGACATGGTAGGTTTACGATGTGTGCAAACAAGTGTGCGACAGTGCCTGTCATCGTGATGGCCCTACACCCATTGCCATGCAACAATCTACAGTAAGCGTTGTGGATTGTAGGTAGCCTGCTTGTGTGGGTTTTACGAACTGTAAGTGTGTATGAAGTGGAGATTGTCATATCTGGACCTTCTGAGGAATATGCAAAGGTAGCAGCTGTATCTCCTCACCTGGAACACCAAGCCATAGCAGATAAATCCATAAGAATGACTTTTGTTGTCTAGTGACAGCCGCTGAACTGCCTCAAAATCCCGCTTCTTACCCAGGAAACCCAATTAACTGGGACCAGTCTCTACTGGCATCAATCATCCTGCTCTCCTTGTGGGATTCCTCCGCCGTGTAACTAATGACTCTGTACTTAGTGAAACTTAATGGATGCACAATTTCCCCTCACAAATAAAACTTGAGCCTTCCTTTTTAGTGTCCAGGTATCCCTGCCTGTATTAAACAGCTTAACCTGGAATGATTAATCGCTGCTAAAAATCCATTAATCAAAACGGTCGTACCTTTCAAGGTTCCTTCAGTGAAACTGCTGCTGGACCCTGTATTCACCTAGTTAGTGCCAGGTGGCATTGGCACTAAATGGATAATAGCAGGAGCAAAACAATATACCCCCCAGCCAGTCGTCTTAATGTTACCTGTGAATAGCATGAACATTAAGTTAAAAACTTACCTGCACTATGTTTTGTAGAGCCAAATGCCTTGCTATTTTTTTTGTACCAGAAGGTATGTAATGGATTTCTCTGTAACTGTAGAAACTTGTTATAGGAAAAGTGGTCGTTAACACAAGGAAAAATTATGCTTGAAATCAGGCCATTGGGAACAACTGCCTGTGAAGGGTAAAATGAAAATTAGCAGCATCGAACAAGGAGATAAAACCGGAAACATACTTAATAGTGTTTGTAATGAATACACTCAATCAGCGATAGTTATGAATGTACCAGGCGGTAATTTGTAGTGCGTATTCGACGCACGCAGATTGGAAAGTCTGAAAGTCGGGACTGAACAAGTAATTGGGGGGGGGGGGGGGGGGAGGGGGGGTGGTCAGGACAAAGGAAGGTTAAAATATATACACAAATCCAAAAAGTCAGCACAAATTCTTTATTTCAAAAAGCATCTTTGTTTTTATGTGGAAGACCACCAGTGAAAGTCACTTAGTGTAACTAAAATCAGAAGACTAAGAAATGCACGTCTCAGTTTTTGTGTTAAGATGAAAGGATAAAAATTTGTCCAAAAAAAAAAAACCTCAAAAGGAACACTGACTGAATAATAGTGTGCATTTCTAGTGACACTTATGATTAAATGATTACAACATTTATTTACGTAAACACTCCACACAACACCATAGGCTAAGCATTCAGTACCGAGTAGGCCATTCCTGACAGGGTGCGATTACCCTAGCTATCCATATAAAATCAGGCTGCATGGAACTGAAGTCCTGACAGGCTTGATACAGGAGCAATGAGAACTGTACGATTAACCAAACCAAGTCATATTAGGCCTTTCAAGCTGCTCAGTGTTAACTAGCCTCAGTGTAAAGACAGATTTGACTTGACAACAACCTCCTCCCTTACCTCCACAGAAGGAGATGCCGACAAGACCCAAGCTGAGACACATGGGGATAGAGATCTTCAGGTGGTCCCACTCTGCGGCGTTGTCCCCTGTCCATACCGTACCTGGAGACACAGCAGCAGATGGGGACTTGACCTATAAGCCCTATAATATCTGTTAAATTTAAAAGGTTCGATGGATTTGTCCAATCAAAACCATGGCGTAAATAAGATGGGGAGGGACCGACGGCTCACCAAAGCGCTGAGACCCAGCGAAAAAGGCCCTGGTGAGGACGAAGGGTCTCTCCACACCTCCGGAGCGCTGGATCAAACCCTCTGCCGTGGCCATTTGCTGACAGAAACAGAGCAGGAGGGCTGAAACGTCACTACCAGGGTGATCAACTCCTCCACCCCCCAACAGAGCCTCCCCCACCCAAGTCTCCACCCTTGGTCACCCAGCCCATTCCCACGCCTCACCACATAGAAGCCATACAGGTTGTGCACGTCCCTGTGCTCCCAGGCCCCATGGACGGCATCCTTGTGCATGGTGACCTCGGGCCCATTGAAGACCGAGGGCTCATTCATGTCGTTCCAGGTGTACAGGTTCTCCATGGAGCCCTGGGGACAGGAGGAAAGGCAGCACATGTCAGCATGAAGACTTGACAACCAGAACATAGCTACAAAACAGCAGTCAAGGCTACCATCTATACATGCATAAAAGGCCAACCTATTCAAAGGCAGGCATGAGGAGGGGAAAGGGAGGTCTCACCTCATATTGGTCATAAGCAAACATGCTAGCCCACCAAGCCCTCATATCAGGCCTGGTGAAGTCTGGGTAGCCAGCACTCCCTGAAAAGAAGGTCACAAAAGAAGAGGATGGCTTAAAGAGACAAAACACCCTACAGATGTACACACAGACATGCATTTCACTACCTGGCCAACACCAGCCCTCATAGTCTCCGCCATCTTTGTTCTTAATGTAGAAGTCCTTGGAGCGAAGTTCGTTGTGAATTTTATACCCACTGTCCACCTTGATGTGGGGATCCACTATTGCCACCATCTGGAGAGCATGGGAAGGAAAGCAAAGAGACACGGCATGAGGGAGACTATACTGGGGCTAGAGGCAAGGAGGGGACACATGCAAGCCAGCACAAACCACTACCCGTGGCGGACCCTCGCGATCACACAGACCTTGCGCTTTTTGTCCATGATGTTCTGTAGCATTTCACGAGGCTGGGGGAACTTGTTGGCATCCCATGTGAAGTAGCGCTTGCCATCCGTGTGCTCGATGTCCAGCCAGATGACGTCGTAGGGAATGTCATGCTCGTCGAAGCCCGCATCCACCGTCTGCACATCCTCCTGGTCGTTGTAGTTCCAGCGGCACTGGTGGTAGGCCAAGGCGAAGAGCGGGGGGAAGGCCTGAGTTCCTATACACAAGACAGGGTCCGGTGCGGAGTTAGTCCAGGAGGCCTGGCAAAGCTAGGACAACAAAGCCCTAGGACAGGAAAGTCACCTGTGAGGGAAGCGTACTGGCGAAACACATCTATAGGCTTCGGCCCCAGCATGATAAAGACGTCGATGATGCCGCTCTCTGACATCCAGCGAACGTCTGTCTGGGGAGTCTCGCTGGCACCCTGCACGTAGTCGAGCATCTTTCCAAAAACCGTCTTTCGGGAAAAGGAAGATGAAAGGACAGGAGGAAGAGCATCGTCAAGGGAACCGATGGATGACCATATAACAGAGTTGAGTAGAGGGTCCCCTCAGTCATGCCTGAAATTTAAACCACTCACATTTACCTCACTCAACATTTACTCATTGAACTGCAGTTTACAGTTACGGAGATGTCTCTCGCAACATCACACATACCTTCCCAGCAGTGTTGGAGCTAATGTCCACCCAGGTCTCTGCAGCATTGAGCCAGAAGATGCCCATGGTCCGCTGGGCATTGTGAGAGAGGAGTACTGGCACAGCACCATACAGAGCCATGGGGTTGTACAGCTCATACTGGAACACGTCCAGGTTATATAGCCTATAGGGGTCTCCCCCGCTACCATGGAAACAAGAGAACCTCAGTAAATCACCAAATAAGGATCATTTTGGTCTTTGGACATTACATATACACAGACACATATAAACTCTCACAGTGGACCTTATATTTGTACGTTAAAATCATCATAGGACACATTATCTATAAGTACAATGATACTTCAAACAACCCACAGTTAGTAGACTACTCAGAAGGCATGATAAACTAATGTGCCGACAGTCCCAGGAACAAGAAGCTACTCAGCAAAGTCCATTTTTCAGGATGTCTGAGACACTCTGGCCGTGTATCTCAGTAGGGACTCACTTTGTGGTTTTGAGCTTCAGGTCATCTGCATGCTCCGGGATCCCATAGACATGCTCGACTCCAGGCAGCGAGAAATCAAGGCCAATGGATGAAGGGCCTACTCCCACAGCGAGGACAAACCATGAAGATGTCAAATGGCATACAATTTATGATCCGGAACTCATTTTTAACTTTCCCCTTCTTCATTATGTTGCATTGTTGAAGTTTCAGAGTGTCTGCATGAGTCACCATCATACACTTAGAAGCACTGTTTATATTCCTGCACTTTGGATTACTAGGAGGATGAGAACAGTCTGTGCTTCATTACTGCTATCCTGTGTTGCTATGTATTTAGCTACAGAAATCGCAATTCACATCTTGTGAACAGGATTGCTTAGGAAAATATGCCATGCTGCATATGGTCAACACAAAAAAAAGAAAATACATAAAATGCTAAAAATCCAAGTGA
Organism: Gymnarchus niloticus; assembly: GCA_009936485.2. NCBI lineage: Eukaryota > Metazoa > Chordata > Actinopteri > Osteoglossiformes > Gymnarchidae > Gymnarchus > Gymnarchus niloticus. Next base: position 7,405,797 of record JAACJT020000002.1, on the reverse strand, counting down.
TGTGCTTCAACTGGAGATCAATCAATGCCGATCTTCAGAGTAAATCTCGTCATCAGGGTGTCCGTGCACAGCCCAGTTTTCTTATTTTGCACATCAGTCCACATAGACGGCGCATATGCAAGGAATTAATTAGTGCACTGCTGAGATTTTTCAGCAGATGGCAGCCAACTGAATTGTCAGATATTAATGAAGGAGTAAATGAGAGTATTCATCGTGAAAGACTTTGATAAGATGTACTTTTTTTTAATCTGTCGTCACGTACACACGTCATGGTATTCAGTTTTAGTTGGCATCTCACGAAATGGCTATGAGATCTGACGATTTTTGCAGAGCGACCTCCCCCACCCACTTGCAAAATTGTCTTCACCACTGCCATCCTCCACCCCGGCACACAAATTTTGCGACACTTACAGTTTCAATATTAAGTCTCCCTATTTTAAACTCATTTTCAACTGCAGATCTCTTCATTGACTGCAGTTAGGTTGACAAATGCATGTATACGAGTCATAAATATTTGACATAATATTAAAATTTAAAGCATTGAAAATAGTTGCAAAATACAAACCAATGCGATTCAGTGGAAGTTATGACTAACTTTTATTAAACTGGCCACAAGGGCTCACTTATTGGTCGATATAGACTACCATAAAGCCCTCAATTATTGGCCAATTAATCGGACAGGTTGCTAAATTTCATTTTATCTAGTGATATAAAAGTAAGTTTTACCTAATTCTGCTAAAGTTTACCTTCCACCTAGTTTTCACATATAGAAAAAACTAGGTAAACTTTAGCCAAAGTAGGTAACGTGCATAACTAAAAAAAAAAAAAAACTTTAGGTACCTCGTTTACCTATGCTGGGTTGCCAACACTACGAAAAGCACTCACTCTCATGCAGTTATTGATCATTCGAGTTACAAATGTGCAAGAGTGTAAAATCATGGGTATAGCTAAGAAGTGTTCACAGGTCCACCAATGAGGTTCCATGACAAGCAATCTCAAAAGACAAAGGGCTGCCATCTGCTCAACTTAAGCGACACTGACAGCTCTGTCTGATATTCAGGTAATGAACAGTGCACCCTGACCCACCCCCCTCCAAGGCAAGCGGCACACACCATTGGGTTTGCTGTCTGTGTGTGACTTGAACGTCTCCTCCCACATGCCAGGCTGCTCGTCCTCCTTTGTGATCTCCTCATCAGGTACCTGGAGGAAAGACAGGAAATGGGGAAAGTAAAACAGGTACTAAGGAGCAGATTAAAAGGACATACAACATCAAAGCAAAAACACTGAGAGCAAAGAAGGAAAGACTTCAAATAGAACTATGCCCCACCTTCTCTGCAGCAGGCTGGTCTGCAGTAGCCGAGTCTTCTTTCAGTTCAGCGCCCTCTGCATTGGACTGACTTCGGGGGTGGACCGTACCAACACAGGAACAAGATGGGAGGAAGATGGAAGAAAACAATATAACTATTAGAATCCAAGTCAGGCTGGCAAAGAATACTCATGAGTTACCTATGCACTTCGTAGAAATTTTTATGACTGGCGCCCATTCTCATGTAAACCAAACACAGAAGTCAGGAATCATGGAGGCTAAGGTGGCTTATTACATTTAACATAACAGCAGGATTTAAAATTAGCCTAACACTTACTGTGTGCCCCCAAGTCATAAACACTGAATAAATAGAACAAGGCATGGCCAATAGCTCAAGATACTTTTGATGGGTTTCCCCTATCACAAACCACTGCTCTAAAAGAGGATTAATCTGTGACTGGTATCATAGACATTCTGAGGTTCCATACAAGACCAGCGGGACGTACCACAAAGCGAGTTTACTGGTTTAGCAAGGTTTCTTGAGGCTTACTTCTGAGTTTTGGGTCGGCCTAGCACAAGTCATAGTGCCATTTACCAATGAATGCGGCAATGAGGGGTAGTTAAGCGGGCTTAATCAAGTGGGTATGTAAACCTTACTTCACAAGTACACCTCACAGAATCCACGGCCCTCAGCTTTAGAGCCTTGCACAGTACGTGGAGTTTGTGTACCCAATGCCCTTAGCAGCCTATCACATTATACCAAACAAAAGTGTGCAAATAGTTCATCTGTAAGATGCTTTTGTTATGCACAACAGAATGTAACTAATGGTTTTAAGGTCAAGTTAAGATTGTGTGAGTTTAACAAACTGACAATGACATCTGTCATGAAAGTGTTTGGAAGTACCGGTGGCTAATTTTGAGCATATTCAATCAGCATTTTTACATCCTGAAAATCTGTACAAGTCTCAGAATGTGGGAATACTTCCAACTCATTCAATGACTGATCCCTCCTGTCACAGACTCTCTCCAAGTTCTTATATTGAATGCTTTCTGATGCAGATCAACTAGGACTTCACATTTGACTGTCACTGCCTTCTGACGGTGAAGGCACTGCATAGCTCTTACTAACCTGCACTTGGCTGCTGGTCCCTCATTGGATACTCAGCCTAGCTGCACTTATATCTTAGGTAGCTTGTTAAAATGCTGTACGACTGTTGCCTCGCTGTCTGTCGCTTTGGACAAAATCATCTGCGAAATGAAATGTAATGTTCCATATTGGTCAAGCACTAGTCGGGACCGACATCTCAGTGCTTGATAACCAAGGGGTTCTCTTGAATTTGCTCACCATTGTTATTCTCACCCCATTTAATAAACTGACCCTACTTTAGTGTCCACTTCACATGGCCGGACATTCACTAGACCACATTTATCTATGGTGCTATTACAATTGAGCAGTGTCAACCTAAATGGTCCTTTCTCATTAACGAGCAGCAAGCTTACCACAGGTATCTGGAGCATCTAAATTTACCGACACACAGCTGTGAAGCACAAGAATGCTATCGGGAGAAATATAAAAGATGCCCCATAAACATTCTAATGGGAGACAAACAAGACCAATCCTGGCTGCACACATCAGTGACTCCCCAATAAAACGGCACGTCAAGAAATGAGCAAAAATCAGACCGTAGTGCAATTTCAACACTTCAGTGTCTACACAAGAACAAGCAATGATGTGCACTAGCAAAAATAGACTTGAAACACTCAGCAGGCTGGGATCCCCTGAAGTCTCCTGTCAAAGGGAATGATTAGCTGCATCAAACTTGTATAAATGATCCAGTAACAGAGAACGAAATCTCCAAAGGAAAGTAGTATGAGAACATAGAGAAACTAATGCCCCCACAAACAACAAACTGAACAACACTGTACAATGCTCTTCTAAACCTTAGCAAAACCCCAAACTGGAACAATTCACACAAGATTTCCGATAAACTCCCTATTCAGAGTCAACAGCAGAGGAAATACATTGTCCCAAACTGCCATTCTGCTGTATTCATCACCTAGCAGTGACAATGGGGACCTCTCAAACTCAGGGGTACAGACTGTAGTGAACACCCAGGCGTGTACCATGATGTGCATACATGTACACTGGTGTGTGCTACGCCGGTCACGACAACTTACGTGTCCCCACGAGGCCGTAGGTGCTCGAACAGCAGCAGTCCTCGGGAGTTGAGTGACAGTAGAACCTGGGGTCCCTCCATGATGTCCAGGCGGAAGGGCTGGGCACTGACGATGAGCCGCCGAGCCTCGGCACCCAGAGACAGGACCACGCCATTCTCATCCCGTGAGACCACCGAGAGACTGGAGTTGGATTACAAAGCACACTGTTGACGATCATATCCACACTGATAGTGGGGCAAATTAATTCTGCCAAAACCAGTTAGGTGACTATTCAATAACAACCCCCCAGAGGCTACAACAGCTGTACATGTGCAAAATGCAATCCGAGCACATAAATATGTGTGGGGTCCATTTCTTAGCAGCCTAAATGACGCCAGGTCAATTTTGGAAGCCATAACCCGGGTGAGACATCGGCACCATAATCAGATCAGCGCTCTGGACACTCACGGCTCGGTGGGTGGCTCCGCGACAAGGACATCGGGCACCTCGTAGCGGGGCTTCAGAGGCTTCAGCTCATTGATCTTTACCCGTGTCATGTTGCCCTGGAGACGATAAAGCTCAAGCAGCAACTGCACCTAGATCCAGCCAAAGGGGGGAGGGAGGTGAACCGATAAGAGGAGGAGACACACAAGTATTCATTTAATATGATTGGGGGGGGGTTAACTCCTCATAGCTGGGTGACATTACAAAGCAATAACCTTGACTGAATGTCCAGCAAAAGGAGGTCATTCGGGTGCGATCAGTGGTCAGTCAGACCTTGTTGTTGTCGTTGATGAGCTGCAATGTGAGGCGCGAGTCGCTGAGCTCCAATGTGTCCAGCAGGGCCCGGTATGGGGACTGCCCTGGCTTCATGGCCCTCTGTCGCCTGCACAAAACCAGTAAGAGATCATAAAGCTGTACAGCAGGACAGCTCAGAATAAATCTGTCAGCCACACACACCTTCCCACACTCCATGTGTTTTGTTTTTTTGACTGCTTATATTTTATTTGCATGAACTAACCACTCACAAATCAGCAGCTTCGCTATTTGCAAAGAAGTGGGGGTGCTCTCCAATGTAATCATTATTTCAACAGCAAGATGCTTCATTGCACTTAGCTTACTCAGCAAATCTACACCCATGTCTGGTCGTCCATTTCTAACAGGCCCTTCCCAGACAGTGTAACCGTTAGTTACGTCGCCCTGATAATCTGACGACAACCAGGGAAACACAGGTAGCTTCTCATACAACTTCCTTGATCAGGGCCGCTGCACAAACAGGACTATTCAACCAATTTTTCAGACTAAGACTAGGTTTCATATCCAGCCAGACATTAAAACCCCAGAATGATCAAACAGTCTTGGATGACTCCATTCGAGTTTCTTTGCAACCCTTAACATAACAAAAGCTACAAATGATCTAAACTTCCTCCGGGACCACAACAGAACAGCTGGACTCAAAGATGTTCACTTTGTTAGAAGTTTCGTGTTACACAACGGGCTGAAATGCAACAAGAACACATTCCATTCTGATCCCCCTCCCCCCCCCCAAGCAGCAGCAACTCGCAGAACGATCCTAAGACAAAAGGTAGCAAGGGTAGCAAGTACTTACTTGCAAAATGCACTCTGGTCACAGGTTTTGAAATTGCCTCGATCCACAGCCACAGTAACACCGAGGCACAGGAAAAGCCAAGCTACCCAGAGCATCCACATCCTGTAAAGCAAAGCCAAAAGAAAAACAGAGGCATAGGTACCAGATACGAACGATGATTTATTTCACCTGTGCCTCCCACACACGGGCTGTGAACAGAGAAAGATGCAAAATTTTTCTTACTTCCTGAACATTAACAAATTTTACATCAACTGCCTGATTTGATAAACCCAAGTGATTACTGCTTTACTGTAATTTAAAAAGAGCATTACAGTTCCACTAAATAACTGCAGGAAATTCAGTTTTTTTAGAAGCTATTTAACAACATTCATGGACTTAAAAAAAGTGTCAAACTATTGTACAGAATCACCCTGAATAAGGTGGAATGACGGATAAACAAACAGCAGCATCCGTCTCGGTCATTGGTCGTTACTGGCTTCCCGGTTGGCAGTTCCCTCAGGGCTCGCTGCAGTCTAATGACTTCCAATAAAGGCGTTTATGTACCTGCATCAGTTGGGTATCATTATACGTAATGTTTTAACTGTTCATATACCCAGGGGACGCAAAATTGTGATGCAACATGGCGCAATCTGAATTAAGCAGGCTTTCACCTAAATATCCCATTAGGCTAACTATATTTGTAGTCGACTAGGCTCATGCAAGATTTAAATAAAGCCGCAATGAAACTAAAAGCTTTTAACCGCGCGTGGTTATAAAGTGACAGATACAGCAGGATACCCAATTACTCATTCAATCGCACTGACAGACACTCAGGAATATTCAGACAAAGCCACTGAACAATCAATCAATCTGATCAACTCAGATGAAAATATAGCCCATATACTCCGCAAATAGACAACGAAAAGAATGAATAACTTCAGCTTAACACCAAATATCCAGTAAGCGGCCGACTGGCCGGCCGCCTAGTTAAGCGGCTCGCTGCACGGCTCCAGCTGCATCAGTTCCGCCTCTGGATGCCGGCGTCTGACGCTTGACACATCGATGCCGTCCTGCATCGCCACCGCTAAACGTGCTCATTCGGAAAAAAATATATAATCCTTAAGTGCAAACTCGACGTATACCTGGCAAGCAGCGATTAGGACCGAGAACGAAGTTAACAAGAAGCAAATGAATGTGCATAAAACACATGACACGGTAGCCATGCAGCCTGCCACCTAATTCAAAATCACATGTTCGCCGAAGTCCGCAAATAAGACATAAAAATGCCCGTGGGCGTATCATGGACAAACCATTCTAAATCCGCTAATTAAACCGTGCCCAGGTTAACAGTCACCTCTTATCCGTGTTTTACGCTGGGTTATAAAGATATCTTTTTCTTTCTTTACATATTTACCTCCCCATGAAAGCAGCCATCTTGGTTCAGCTCGAATTGTTCGGCCAGCCCCCTACATCCTTTCTGTCCACACGGACACGTCAGCCAGGCCTGATTGGCTAACTCTACGGAAGGCGGTCTTTGCTCAACTATCGCACCGCTCTTATTGGACCGAGCCGCAGACCAGCAGGTCAGTAGGGTACGTTTCCCGGCGTGTCACTAAGGATTATCGTTAGAGGGCTAAGAGTTGTGAGTTAGGCGTTCGATATAATATAACCGTTCGCAAGATATGCAAGATATAATGTTGTGTTACAATTTTTGGTATTATTCAAATAAACTCTATAAATACTAAAACAACAACGATAAGAAATTAAATGTTACTAGTGATGGCCAGATGAAGCTTCTCAGCCAATTGTGTTGAGAAGTGGTTCATTTCTCGAGGCTTCCAGCGCTCACTATAGCCACCTGTTGGTCAAAAGAGCTTAGAGCAGGAGCTTTATAAATAAGTACACGCCAGCCTGTCAAACTGGGGCTTTTACAGTTATTTTAATCTAGATTCAATATGTTTTTACTATTTCCAATTTTAAACTTGCTAAGTTATGTCTGGAATGGCATTCATGTTAATTGCATTATTATTATTTCCTCTTGTTAGACTACTTAGAATTCCATAAAATCATAATATTGCAAATGCCATTTAGAACTCAAAATGTCTTTTCTTTTAAGAGAATAGGTTTAAAAACCGATAATGCTATTACTATAATGTATCAGTTGTGCTAGAGGTAGGAAGCGATGCGCTTGTGGAACTGGACCCATCATTTTTCTTGAGGCAAAAGTTGATTTACAGTTTTGGGGCTAAGACGATTTCTTGTTTTAGGACACAATTTCACCCATTTTCTATGTGACAGTAATTGTGTACCGATTGATCACTGCGGGAATAATTTACCTAAACACATAACACAACGAACACTGTAAATTGTAAACATCCTAAGTTCAAAACTTACCAGTTTGGATTACCCAGTTATAGTTGATAGATTAACATGCTGGGGGTCTCATGGTGGCACACCTGGAAGAGCACTGAGCTTTTATAAATTAAAACTGAAATCACAAATGCCAATGTCAGCATTTTGGATGAACCATATTTGGTGCCATTGTTCCTTATACATATGGCAAAAGAGATTAAAGAAATTTTCCCTGAAAATCCTGCCCAAAGCTCGCTGCTGTTTAATGTGTTACTATATAAAGCCCCAAGGAGGTGGTCCAACAATTAATTAACTTCAAATAAGAAACATTTTATGACAATAATATTCAAATATTAATATCCAAAATCAAGAGGTTGTACGTCATAACTGCTACCTTTAGTTAAACATTTTACACGTGGTTTTAATGCTATGGTTAATAATGAATGCTGTTAGATCACAAATATGGAACTTTAAGCCAACTTTATATGTGTGCGTTATAAATCTGATTGTTTGACATATTCCTTTTAGATACTGGAACAAGCAACATTGTTGTTATTCTGAATACAGTGGCCAGAAGTTGTATATATATAAAACTCAGTCCTGCCCAGTCACAAGGTGTGTGGGTTTCCATATAACCTGACAGTGTAATTAAACCAAACCAGGCTTCTCAAAAACAGACCAAGACCACCATTATACACAGTAGCTTTTGCATCACATCTGAGGCAATACTGTCTGCATGCTGCCATTTGTGCTTCTACAAACTTCCGCAATCACAGTCTTACTGCTGTACAAAGCAGTAATATTGCATGTTTGTCATAATAAAAATCCAAAGTCTGGGAAATTGGAACATTGATATTGGCACATAGCACTATAAATGACAAGATATAAAACACAGGGGCAGAAGCTCTGATGGAATAAAACAGATGAGAAATTCTGTTGCAGCAATCATCAGATTTTCACTAATGATCTGACCTATGATCAGCTACCCTCAGCAGTCTCACGGGGCCTAGTTGCCAATAAATGCCAGGTTACTGCCATCCAACAAGCAGAACAAAGATGAAAATCTTATCCCCTACACTTTATTCCCATTAAGGCAGCAGGGAATAATTTTCCAATCTTTCCATACGGGCCTGAGATTTCCCAATGTCTTCAGTTCACCCTGATTTCACAACATGTGTCACATCAACTGTCCAACTTATTACTCAATACTGGGTCACAAGGGAGTCTGGAGTCTATCTGAAGCAGCAAAGAGCATAAGAGCCTGTAGGATCTGAATGTGCAGTGATCTAAATTCTACTCTAAAAGACAAAGACAAGATCTACAGCAGAACCCGTCTCCTTCTTGTTCCCTTTTGCCATTGCCCCTTGGTCAGGCTCTTAAAGTGTCATTATCCTTCCCTGTCCCATCAGTGCTGGCATCACCAGCACAAGTGACCCAACCAGTCGATGTTCTTGTTTAGGTCGCGGAAAAGTGGAGCAAGATAGCAAGAAAGGTCTTCATTCCGGCACCCAGACCCTTGTTGACACTGAAGGAGAACTTCTGCAGTATCAGACTCTTCCCCTACATGCATGCACTATCTGATATGTATCTATCGCAACACAGTATTTTGTATTCACAAAGTATTTTGCTTCACAAAAATGTGGCTTAGCAATGCAATTCAGACACTGCGGTTGGATTATCAGGAAACTTCTTTTCTGAGTTGATTGTAATGAAAACATGCAGCATGTCAATAGGTGAGGGTGTCTTTTTTTGCTAACAAAAACCAGTGCAATGATATTACAGTCAATTGCAAACACTGCTCTCCTACAGGTACAGAAGTGTGCAACCCCTATTATTCACCGTCTATTGTTTTGACTGCAGCTCACGTCTCTCCTGAGACAGACGCTTGCCGCAACAGCTGTTGGCAGAACAGATAAGTGGAAAAGAAAATAAACCACCCCAATTCTCCTCTTACCCTTTGAGGAGACTGCCACCATACAAGCCTTAGCTGTGAACTCCCCAAATACTAACAGCTATAGAAGACTGTCCACGTAGGGATGGAAAGACTCTAGATCATTAGTTCAGTAGAATAAAGAATCCTTACTGCTCCAGGGGTCAAGCACCATTAGACAGATCTGATCATGCTATGATTCAGCTTATATCCACCTATTAAATTAAAATCTGGAAAAAAAAAAACCAAATCAAGGTGACAGGTTATTGCTGGATTACCACAGCTTTAGAGGAGCTTCAAGATTGTTTTAACTTAATGGACTGGGATGTCTTTTGGGACATTCAGACATTGATGAGTATGTAAAAACTATCACCTATTACAGCATTTTTTGCGAGGACACCTGTATAAGACACATCCCCAAACAGCAGTCGACCTCTCACTCATTAATAAGCTGAATGAGCTTTACTGCAGATTTGAAAAGCGAACCACAGACTGACAGTGACTTTGGCTCATAGTCCTTGAGACTCAGTTCACAGCTTATTGCCCCTTATGCCACACTGCTGTCCTCCAGCAGCCAGCACACATCTGCACCTTCCCAAACCTCATTAAAGAACAGGAAGTCCATAAGCTCTTCAAGAAACAAAAACCCAGAAAGCTGTTGATGCTTACAGGTCATTCTACAGCTACACTCTCTCTGAACCAGTCCTCAGTCCCTGCCTGCTTCAAATGCACCAACATCATTTCTATTCCCAAGACAGACAGGATAACTCAGTTCAATGATTACAGACCAATCCCACTAGCTTCTGTCATTATGAAATGTTTCAGCGCCTGATCCTCACCTACCTCAAATTCATAATGGATTCACTTCTGGATCTTTTAGAGTTTTCTTACAATGCCAAAAGATCAGTAGAGGATGCCATCAATATGGGCTTGTACTATGTCCTACAGCATTTGGGTTCCTGATGCATATATGCTAGAATACTGTTTATGTATTTTACTTTAGCCTTTAACACTATCATCCCATAAATCATTTACATCAAAACTGTTAAGGCTGAATAATCACCCATCTATCTGGCACTGGGTGACCAACTTCCTGTCAGACATGAAACAGTATATTTGTGGGGAATCCCAGCCATCAGACTCCATAACCATGACCAAATGCACTTCAAGGCTGTGCTTTCACCATTTGTTTTCAGTGGACACCAACAACTCCCCCTCATTGGTAAATTGAGTAAAACTTTTGAAGTTTGCTGATGATACCTCCCATGCAAGTCTCATCACGAATGGTGTTGAGTCCAGGTACAGAACAGGAGTCCTCTGCTGTTGTTGTGCATCTCCCACAATCTTCATCTCAACACTGTGAAAACAGCCGAAATGCTGTTTGACTTTTGTAGACTCCCCCCTTTTTTAAATCAACAATGAACCAGTAGTCTGGGATACTCATTTAATTTCCTGGGAGCCACTATAACTAATAGCTCAAATGTGATAATAATATTACCAATATAATTTTAAAAAGCCCAGAAAAGAATGCACATCATTGACCAACTGAAGAACTTTAAAGTCTTGAAGCCCCTAATGGTTGTTTTACAAAGAACATAGAAAGCCTCTTCACATTTTGAATCTGCATCTACCACCTCCAAGACCAGACATCAGCAAGTTGTTAATTCTACTAAGATTGTGCTTGGAAGCCACACATGCTCCAATTCTACTGTGTACAACTTGAGGACGAAGAAACACGCAGGAAAGATCCGTCCTGATTCCTCTCACCCAGCTGATTACTTGTTCCAGATTCTCTCCTCTAAAAGAAGGTTCAGGTCACCGAGAACCAGAACAACCTGTCATCTTAACAGCATCTTCCCTACCATCATTACCCTCTGCAGCCAAGGCTCCAACGATCATGTAATGTAGCATCATCCACATTATCATTGCACTTACTGCTCATTCGTACATTGCTAGCTCCTTATACATGTGAAGACTACATTTATTGCAGCATAACTATTTCTATATTATGTAATTTGTACTTCTCTACTGTAAATAACCAATGTATAACAATTCATTGGACATGTGCTGTACATACCACAGAACTTATATTTGAGTGTGTATTTATTGTTTTACATTGCAAGCATGACCCAGTAAGCATCCTAGCACATTTCGCTTTCATGTTGAAGTATTTGTTGTCTCTTTATATGCTGTATGTGTAATGTGACTGCAGCAAATTCCTTCCACACCTGATATTCATCACGGATTCTCATTTTGAACTCCCACACACCGAAAGACATCGGCCGGGGGAATATCTCATGGACATTGCCTGAGATTTCCCGGTCTCAGTTCCTCGGCTTCACATTATGCAATAACCCCTCGATTGTCCATCTTCTTAACCAATTCAGGGTCCAAGGGAGGCCTAAAGCCTATCCTAAGCAGCACAGAGCACAACACACTGTAAAAACAGGCATCATGCACTTGAGCTGTATCTACATGACCACTCCAAAGGTATCTGTTCTCAAATCTGTTTCAAACAAATTTCTACACTTCTTTGAATATCAGTCTCTTCAGAAGTAAAAGCAAAAGACCCGAAGTGTTACAGAGAGCATGAGACGACAAGAACTACAATTTTCAACAATCAAGAATATGGGCCCGACTCTACTCAAACAAGCATCAGCAACAAAACTCGTAGAAATATTTACTTTTTCCTCAGTGTAATAGAAAAGAATGTTTTACAAAAAAACTCGAATAAACCACTACATACTGCATCATTGTACTTAAAGCATAATATGCAATAAGAAGTGTTTGGCTGTGGGTGAATGTTTCTGGCAAAAATACAGTGGAAGCAAAAGTTCAATATCTGCTTGAACAGGTTAATGTGACTTTTTGACAGTTTAAAAACAGCACACCTAGGGGCTAAAAAAAATGTATGCAGTCTGTATGATCTGAATGTGCGCCAGTGTAACTAAATTCCATTCTAACCTACAAAAGAAAAGTTACACAGTAGAACCCCAGACCCCTTTGTTCCCTTCTGACATTAGCCGCTGGGCAGGCTCTAACAGTGTCATTGTCTATCCCTGTCCCATCAGAGCTGGAATCGCCAGCACAAGTGACCCAACCGGTCAATGTTCTTGTGTAGGACGCTGTAAAGTGGAGCAAGGTAGCGAGAAAGGTCTCCATCTCGGGAGAAGTCTCTGTAGAACAGACCCTTGTCAGCACTGAAGGAGAACTTCTGTGGCATAGGGCTGTTCCCCCGCATGTACTCCCATACTGCCAAGAGCAGGAGGCGGACTTCAAAGGGGGTCAGGTGAGGGAAAATCTCATGGACATTGCTCAGCACGGGGGGCAGAAGCTGCCCCTCTCCCATGCAGGATACCAGGAGGCAGGAGGCCTGGAGATGCCAAGGAGAATCAAGAGCTGTAGGCTCCCTGGATGACTCCCAGTGGGCTAGAAGTGTGGCAAGCAGACCCCGTAAAACCACAGAGCAATAGCACAGAGCAGGACGCCCAGCTGCAACCACACGCAGAAGATGGAAAAGGACAGGGTTTCCTTCAAAACACCGGCGAATGTGGATGTCCCTCTCGACGGTGGTCCTGGCATGCTCCTCGGGAGGCCAGACAAGCTCCCCGTTTGCCACGTCAGGACAAACGTTCTCTACAAGTGTCATGGCAATCACCTTAGCTGCTTCGGCACTGATGGGCCCTGGTTCTTCTGGAAACTGGTACCGGGAACCTCCAACACCTGTACCGTTACCAGTGCCTGCACCGTTAGAGCTGCAGCAGTGGACAGCTACCGCTAGCAGGATCTGCAGGTTCTGAGTGACCCCATCTGGATCGGGTTCTGGAAGCAAGTGGGGTGTCTTCAGGCCTGTCCCTATTACCCCAGCATGAAATACAGACCACACACTGCCAGAGAAGTTGACAGTTGTCCCAAATTTGCAGTTGATATCAAGCAAAGCAGCCCCCAAGTCAGGAATCACGGATGGAGCAAGAGTGTCTCCATCGGGATTCTCTCTTTGGCCCCCAAACAGGTCGGCATTGCCCCCGTGCAGAGCACCTTCCACCAATTGCTGTAGCACTGCTTTCTGGGTGAGTGGGGAGAAGGCAGCCAAGCGTGACAGCAAGTGGATGGAATAGCTCACCGCTTCTCCCCCACCTTCTTTTACTACGTTGGCTCCAGCCCTTAGCCGCAGGGCCAGGAAGAAGTGTGCCACTGCTGCTCGGGAGATGACCAGCAGCTGGGCGGGAGAGGCGGCCCGGGACAGCTGGCTGCACGACAGGAGGCGGGCAGCGGCTCGTGACACGCCTGGGTTCACGTGAAGGAGCAAGGGGCAGAAATCATGCAGGTGGGTAGAGACTGCAGCACCGACCTGGGCCGCCATGGAGGACTGCACCATGCTGCCGGTTCCCTTGGCCTCGTCTTCGCCGCCGTGTATAATGGACGCAAGGTTGTTGAGCAGCTGCCCGAGCTCCTTACTGCTCAGGCTGTGGGTGTGGATCTGAGCCACGCATCGCACGACGGCAGCTGGAAGGAGCCCAGGCAGGCAGGTAGACAGTGGGGCATGGAGCTGGGATGCCAGGGCCAGCTCGTCCGGGCTCCGAGCCAGAGTTAGAAGCCGACACAAGGCTTCGGTGGCTACGCTGGGGCCCCCATACACTGATAACAGGCAGAGCAGCTGGTGCAGCCAGAGGTGCCGCTTACGCTCCAGCTTGAGGGTCTCGGCACAGAGCTCCCCAACATGCCCCCGCAGCTCCTCCAGGAAGGGGATGACGCGTGGCAGACATGAGAAGGAAGAGGAAGAAGAGAGGGGATAGACATCATCGCCATCAGGCCGGTTATAGACCAGCTTGTGAAGATGCAGCAGTAGCAGTTGGAGTAGGCGGTCACAGGCCTCTCTCACTCCCTCCTGTGGGGCTGGCCCTGACCCCGACATGATGACTGAAGCCGGAGTGGCCGTGTCCACCAGGAAGCGCAGGACACGTGGGCCACCAGCAGGGCTCTGGCTAATCAAGTGCACAGCCAGTCCCACCATGTTGTCCAGCTCGTCACGCTGGAGAGCCTGGAATTGATCCTGCAGCTGCAGCAGCACCGGAGGCCGCAGGAAATCCACCAGCTCAGCCGACACGGCACCGAGCAAGGTGGGGGAGAGCGCCGCCAGCTGCAGCAGATAGGGCACCGTGGCACGGCGTAGCTGAGGAGAGCTATCGCGAACCACAGCACCCACAGAGGGCTGCACGGGAGAGAGACTCTCCTGGAACATTCGCAGCAGCTCCTTCTTGATACTGTCTGCGTGACGAGACGCCAGGTGTCCCAGGATCCCCACCACGGAGCCAATTTTGGGAACACGACAACTCTTCTCCGCTGAGGCGAGGGTCAGGGAGCTCTGAGACGGGATTTCGAGGGAGGTGGCAGCACCCTGGTACCCGTGGGCACAGAAGTCTTTGAGTCCACAGGCCAGCACACGGCTGATGATAGTGCCCGGGAAGGAGGAGCCAATGTGGGCAACCACCCAGTCAAAGTGTGGGGAGTGTTGCACGGAAGTGTCCAGCAGGGCATCCACACAGGCATCGGGGCACCAGGCCAGCATGGCAGCCAGGCATTGTGAGTAATTTTCCATCAGAGAGCGTGTGGCCGCACAGGACATCCACAGCTGCAGCAACTCGTTCAAGCTGGAGGAGTCGGGGGCCCCGCGTCGGCCAGCGTGTTTGCTGCTCAACTGACCTAGGAGCTCCACCGCCCAGGTGGACACCAGTGGAGCCCACGCTTTAGGGTTTAAGCGTATGAACTCAGAAAGCACACCGTGGATCTCCTGGATAACATCCTCCAAGCCCAAGCTGCTACCACCACTGCCAATGCCACCGTCGCTCTCCCCCTCCAGATCTTGTAGAAAGGCCAGCACGTACTCATCATACACCCCCCTCAGGTGCTCCAGGGCAGCGCCCCGACAGGCTGGTACAGTGCGCAACAGGCGCACAGCACAGCGAGCGTGGTCACGCATACTCAGCTTTCGTCCTTGAGTCTGGTCTACCCCACTAATGAAAGCCTTTATCTCCAGGGCCAACTCCTGTGGGCTGGGAGGCAAAACAAGACAATGGGGTAAATGGATATGGAAATTAAAATTTAAAAAAAGGAAGAAAAAAATCACAGTAAAACACAACGTAGAACTTAAAAGAAAATATACACAATCTATATTAATGCACACTGCACATGAAATAGGACGACTAATAATGGCCAGATTAAGCGATAGACGTCGAAAGATGAGCATTCAGAATTTTAACACTGGGCTGAAAAATTATTATAATTGACTCTTCAAAACTATTAAACTGTACTGGTATATAACTAATGTGAAAAGGAAGTACATACCTGATACTAGCCAGTGTTGGCTGAGAGGACTGCATTGCTGTAAGTGGCGCTCCGTCAAATAAAGCAGACATCGTTCAGTTTTTTCCAAGTGAAAAACATTCAAACGAATTTTCAACAAATTCCTGTGACTACAACACCTTATAGTCTATAGTATGTTGACACAGCCTGATTAGTATGATATTTATGGTTATTTCCTCCAAAATGCAGGTTCTCACTTTCAGCGTTGCTACACGGCAGGTTTGCCGAGGCAGCTGTCACATTTTAAAGATTCCCTCTAGGAAACACTGAGTCAGCACAGCGGGTTCCCACTGTTTTATCAGCCGTTCTGTTCACGTATCGTCAGGAAGAAATCGGATGACTGTTGTAATCTTACACATTAAACATACATACATAAAGTCCTGTTTCATTTTAGGCGGATCAATTATGTATGCCTAGATATGGATCAGTTGCTCTTCTTGGAATAATACTTGTGTTCTCATAATTTTTTTTTTTTACTTTTATCTTTATGCGTGATTACCGATTAAAGGATTACTTTTGTTGTTTTGTCCGTGTCTGTTGTGTTTATGATTAATCGCTATCGGCACCCTAAATAATTGCTTTAGATTAGATAAAATGCAAAATTCATATATAGACCTAAATGTTTCTGAATAAGGAGTAAACAAATATAATTAATTGGTCATGAAACGCTGCTGTGTCTTATGAATTAGTCTGTCACAAAATGACTTCTAGTTTTTTGCTTTATTATCCCCAGTAGGAACTTCGAAACCTTAAAATGTTTCGTTGTATTGTTTAACGTTTGGTCTGCTGAGGCATTTCATTTCAGAGTTTTGTACTTGATTACTTCGTCCCTGATACAGGAAAGAGACCGTGGGAGCATCAAGCTGCATCGCCAGACATTTCATTTTATTTAAGCTTGATTTTTGAACTTGCTGCCGCGTTCTCCCCGCTCACCGAAGTGCCACTAAAGTAATTATCTAATTTTTTAGAATGATTTTTTTTTCCGAATAAGCTCTCCCGTGCTCCCAGAATCTGCTTATTAGCATACAAATATGGAATACGATGAATTTAACACTGGTTTATATATACTGTAGCAGTAGTGCTACGATGCATGGTAATGAGCAGGCTTCATAAGGTGTTCAACACAACAAGCGTTTAGTAACCAACCCTGTTTATCCCACAACAGAACAGTGTACAAAAAAATAAATAAATAAAAACAGAACAGTGTACACCCCGGGGGCTACCCCTTCTAGCCCCAAAACACATACACGTTAAAATACACATTAAATACACACACAATACAGGGGAATACAACACAATACACAAAGCTAATTGCAACACATATCTTAACGCTATTTACACTACGCAGATAACACTGTGCCAGGTCGGATTGCCTCCCTATTTTTTGTAAGAAGCTGAAACTGGCAGAAAGGAATGTCTTATCTACATTATCAGAAAAAGGGCGTATAACGCAGTGTCAAAACTGCGGTACGGTGTCGTTTGATAAGTCCCACGACACCAAGTGAGATAAACGGGTAGGCTATAGAAAAAAAAAAAAATGCAATTTGAAGAAATGGCGAAATACACTGTAGTTAATCAGCTAGCCCTTTTTTTCGTAGCGTCGCGGCTCCGATAGTGCCATAAAACAACGTGGCGCTACCCGTGGAATTTAAATAGAAATCGGCCGAGCGGCCAACTGGCTAATTGAGCCACGACAGGCTCCGCTGTCGCCGGTGCCGTTTGATTTGCGACTAGCTGGCCTCTATAGCGGGGGTGTGGGGCTCAAGCGCCGCTCAGCTCTGCTCGGTAAGTACGTATCTGTAGGCTCCAGGCGTCCACCTGAAAATGTCAAATCTGCGTGGCTGATTCAGCAACAGGGAGACAAGTATACGTTTTAGAAAATCCAATGATATCTTTTAAGATGTAATAATGTAGTAATGACTTCTGACGTGAGTGGAGTCCGTATTACATCTCAGTTGGTTTGGAAGCGTCGGAGTAACTTCGTTTGTGGCAGTGTTATCATCCTGAGTGCTGCTGATTTCTATTGCGTTTAAACCAAGCTGAAGCTATTCGGGCTTCGGTAAACCTGTTTCTACGGTCATAAATGTAAAGAACTACGCCGAAGGCTGAATTCTCGGCCGGGTCCTTTTTAATTGCATTTAGCGGCGAAACAGAAATGCCTTTTTTCAGGCAAACAAATAGCTACATTTTCAGAGGTCAGCTGAAAGTCACAAGTATGCGGGATGGGCGTTCAGAATAAAAAATAATGCCAGTTTTTAGTAACATTTATTGTTGGACAAATTCTTACTGGTTGTGAACAGTTTTTAAGTCTTCCGTGGTAGAAGATTTAAAAGTAGTGTATGTTCCTGTCAGACAAGATCTAAATCTATTAAAATGAGATCAGAGAGACCAAATGACAGTGAAATGTTAGTTTGCATTTCTGCCAGGAATTAGATATAGTCGTATAACGTTTTTTATGTTATAGTAGTTTTTGAACTTCAACAACAGGCACTGCCACTAGTACATTAGTTTGGACTAACGTGCAGCCTCTTTAGTACATTTGGAAGCAGTAATAACTATGCCTGTTCAGCATTATCTGTCTTTCCAGGTTATTCAGTTTCAGATCATGTTGTGCAAATATGATTCTGTAGTTTTGGTGTATATTTTCTGTACCGTTTGACCAATTTGTCTTAATAGGTATAATAAAAACCACTAAGAGAGCAAAATATCTGGTACAGGACAGAAGACAGTTGGTGAGAAGTCATCCATAAGGAAATATCTGGTGACTAACATGGCTCCCGTCTTGGTAAGTGTTACTGTATGGAATTGTAATGGGGAATCCAGTTTTTTTGGCACAGTGTTTTGAATCAGAATCAGAATATCTTTATTGTCATTGTAACGAGTACAACGAAATTAAGTGCAGTCCCTGACTGACTGTGTAACTGCCTCCTTTTTTGATAAGATGGAAACAGTTGTATCTTTCCAGTTCGTTTATCCTAAGCAGGGTTGCTGGGGAGGCCCGGAGCCCATCCCAGGCAGCTGGGATGTTGAAATAGATGTGAATTAAAATTTAGCAAGTAGACAATTCCTTCAGCCTCTCCCCTTGCAATTTTATTTTGTGCTTACCTTTCTTCCCAGGTGTGTAGTTGGGTGTGCATGCACACTCACTCACTCACTCACTCACTCACAACCTTATGTTTTGTGCAATGGATTGATGTCTTGGGTATACGCTTGCCCTGTGGTGGGATATGAATGGGTGTGTATATTGAATTTGATTGCTTGAGTGGCTCTTTTGGGGGTACAGTTTGAACGAAAAATTGAAGGAACAATACAGCACACTTGACCCATTTTTCTGTGGATCTCTTATTTGTTCTATTTATGTGACCGTTGTAGACATAGACTTTACCTTTTGCAGTTTGACAAGAAGCCACAACCTGGTGACCTAATTGAGATTTTTCGTGGCGCATACAAGCACTGGGCCATCTATGTTGGAGATGGTGACGTCATCCACCTCGCCCCACCAAGTGAGAGCTCTCTCCATGGGCCTGTGAAAGTTATTACACAAACTATTTATCTTTTTTGCTTTTATGGCTCTGTCATTCTTCAGTATACATGTATAGATATTTGTCAGCTATTTATCTGTTTTCATCATTCTCCCAGGTGAGGCAGCTTGTGGAGGTGCCCACAGCATGATGTCCGTCTTGTATGACAAGGCAATTGTGAAGAAGGAGAAGCTATGGGATGTGGTGGGGACTTGTGAGTACGGCATCAACAACCTCCTGGATAACCAGTATGAGCCTAGGAGTGTCGGCGTCATACTGAGGGATGCTCAGCGTCTGCTGGGCCTGGAGCTGCCGTACAGTGTCTTCCAGAACAACTGTGAGCATTTTGTCACAGAGCTGAGGTATGGGAAGCCAGAGTCCCGACAGGTGGGTGTCTTCCTCATACAATAATGCTGCTGTGATAGTTGTTGCATAGGCAAAAGTATACAAAATATTTGTAATAAGGTGAAAGTAAAATTTACCATTGATCTGTATTTGTTCAGTACTATTTGTGGCTAAAGACCATATGCACCCAACTCTGAGATCTCTGCACATCTGTCCACAGGTGCGTAATGCAATGCATGCAGCTGTGGGATTGGGAGTCATGGCCGTTGGTGTGGGTCTTGTTGCTGCAGCCGCTCTTGCTGTATTTGGCAGTGGGAGAAGGGAGCGGAGGAATAACCGATGAGATGACAGCTGACTATGGGGGTGGGCAGGTCAGATCAGATATGGCTGTGTGGAGGTCTATTTGTTAACAGCATTCAGCTTCTGTACTGCCACCCAATATGCAAAGTGGTCAGACCTTAGCTGAGGAGAATCTTTATTAGCAGGGTTCTTCATTCTAAAGTGGCATCACTACTCCAGACTGGTGATTTTGACTTGAGCCTTAACTTTTCTCACCTCTACTGTTTAAGGTTTAGACAATGCGACTGAATCACTCACTTTACCTTAGAGAACCAGTTACCCTTATGCACAAAGTTGAACTGTTAACTGCCAAAAAATGGATAGAGCAGAGACTTCTGATGAGACAGCACTACTGAGATCAGCTCAATTTTCTAATCATTGTGTAATAATATCAGACTATATGGCTAAAAATAGGGTTGAGTTTCACTACAATAGTTAAATATAAATATATTACTAGTTTTTAATGTATTCTGTGCAAGGCTTGATAATTAAAGTTGTGTATGACTAATTCTGCATACTTGATTTTAAAAGAAAAATCACAAACTTGCACTGAAATAGCTGGGTTATTGAATTGAGTGATAACCAACTACTACTTAAAACATTGCCTAATTTTGTTATACCATATTTTACTTAAATTGACTAGAAAAGACATTTTTTATAAGGCTCAAAGTTTTAGAACAGGAGAGTTAACATCTCTTATGGGATGCTTACATCTCTACTCAGAGCCCACGATCAGCTTTGATCATATTTTAGGGATGCAGAGATTTAAGGTTTTATCTGAAACACTATTCCCCAAAGTGAAAAATTGCACAAAGTATTTACGGTTTTTTTGCATTATTTGAATGAGTACAGAAAATATTCCAGGTGAAGCAGTCATTAATTGTTGCATAGCTGGATACTGATTTGGTTTACCTTAGACAAAGGACTGAACCAGTTAGCCATACTTGAGGGTACCATAAAATTACTGCATTTATTATTCCCTATACTTGTGACACCACTACAGATTATTAACAGGAGATTAGCTTGATTACTACTAGTATTGGACACCTGATGAAGCAGATACAAAGCTATTCATACACTTAATTCATCTTAAAATACTCTTGTACATTGTAACAATATCAGAGTGATTTCAAACCTCAATGTATAATGTGGAATTAAACTGCTCCAGAAGTGGATGTGGTTTCCTTGTTTATTTCATATGTACACATATACATCGTGATTTATCCTGTAAAACTGATTACTGTTCCTCTCTCTGGCACACATGGGACTTTACTTCCTGCATTGCACATAAATAGCTACACACCCTAAGGGAATACACACCATTAACCCATGCTGCCACAAAATGGTCAGACATTCAGCTGCAGACTTTTAAGTGCCATTTTAGCATGATCTATTTTTATGAATGGCTGTTGACAGGGCACGGAGAATCTGCTTCACTTCACCCAGCCTGCTAAAATGCAGAAAACCTGTCAGTTGAGATACATATTCATGTGTCTCAGGCTGTGAAACCTAACTTCACTAGCACAGCTGGCTACACACATCTCCCTCAGCAGTGACAAGAGATCTGTAGCACAGCACAAAGGGCCATTAAACTGAAAATCATTAACATCTTACAGAAATGAAACTATTGTAATGTGTTCTCTGTATATGATTTACAAGGGACAATGGCAGACATCGCAGGGCAGTCTGCTCAATACACAGTAAATCAAATATACACATTCATATGGGGTTTTATCCTCATTCACAGACAGGCATGTGTATATATTACATTTTACAGTAATACATGTATAAAATGTAGTTGGAAATAAAAACATTGTGATTCCACATCAGGCTGCTCCAAGGTCATTTTCTGGGTGTCTCATTTGGAAACAATCCTCCCGCCACTCTCTCTGATGGGTGAGAAAGGACAGAAATCACCACCCCCTGGAGCCGTGTCATTCCTACTGGGGCACCCATTGGGCCTTGGCTGTACCCTCACCTATCAGTTGGGTAATTATCCACTCCCCTCTCATTCCCGTTCCTTCCCACCTCCACCCCCTCAGTCCAGCTTGCGGGTGCCCAGCTTCAGAGGACCCTTAGCTGCCTTGCGCTCTGCCCGCTTGGCCTCCAGCTCCTTCCTCCTCTCCTCACGCTTCTTCTTTGCCATCTCAGCTTTGCTGAGGCCTGTCGACGACACGGACTGCCTGGTTCAAGTCAGCTCTATGGTCTAGTTTTCAGTTTACTGTCACTAAACTGCATTCTTAACCAGAGATTATCAACATCAAGTTAAACTATTCCTCCATCACCAGTATTATAGCTTGGGGGCACAGATAAAAGCATTATGATAAATTAGAAAAAAAGTTAAAATTAGAGTCAGACTTATAAGCAGCATACCCTCGGTGGAATTAAAATTTGATTCAACTGATCATGGATGCCGCATGACTAGCTATGTGTTGGGACCTACAAAAACCACACATACACCAGCTCACCCGGCTTCCTGAACGTACCGTGTTCACTATCCAGTGACTCCCAGTTTTCCTCTGTACTCCAGTCCCCCCCAGCGTCACCTCCCCACGCATCTGTGTTCTTCTGTTATTGGAAACATGGGAACATACACACAATATGAAACAAAAGGAGCCATTTCAGTATAAAGAACGCCCAATACACACCCAAAGAACAAAGTTTGAGTTGAAAACGACAGTGAAATAAGCCTTGCTGATGTTCTGGGTCCACCAAGAAACTTCTGCTGTCTTTACCCAAAAGACAGCTGTTATGAATGGCATACACAAAAAAAAACTACATTGGCCAGACATTTTCAGTGAGAACTTGACTGTCTTAAGTTTTCAGTTTCATTTAAAAATGACTGGTTGTTACCACAGTATTATTTTCCTAATAGTTACAAATGAATAGTGTATGACTTTGTCCCAAATACTAATAATTGCACACGATATTAAGAAAATACTGTATCTTAAGATTTAGCGTGACCACTTTGAAGATCCAGAAAATGTTAATGGTAATAGTAATAGTAAAGAACATTTTCTGAATGCAGTGGAACATGGTTCTATTCTACTGGTCATTACACAATAACATAGGTTTTTATTTTACTATAGGATTTTGCTGTGATCAAAACTTGTAAAACAGAAACTGCAACTTGTGTGACCACCAGTAATTAAGCACATTATAGTAAATTAATATTATGAAGTACCAAGACCATGACTAAAGTTATTCAAGAGATCAAGTACTTTTACAAAAATCTAGCATATTCCCTGAATAATGCTTTAAAAACTTCAAAATATAATCACAGAGACACAAACACAGATATAATCACACAGACAAGTTCCCATTTTGACTAATAACTGTTATGCTGTATCTCACCATAGCAGCAGGGGGCACCCTCTGTGAAATGCCAGAGAAGAAGTCATTTTGTGAGCCTCTGGCACCAACACTGTCCCAGTTGTACTCGCTAGCCAGACGCGTACCCTCAGGCAAGGTTGCGGGGCCACTGGTTGTGGGACGACTCTTTTTACTGGAGTCTAGTGCCTCTTTCTGGGCGGAGGTTAAATGGTCAGCAGTATCTGCCTCTTCATCCCAGTCATTACCCCAGCCCTCATCTCCAGGCGAGCTTTGACCCTGGCCATCAGCATCCTTCTCATTGGACCAGCTGTCATCTGCATCCCAACCGCTGCTCCAATCAGAACTCTGCTTTTTGACCACTTCAGAACTTCCACCCACCTGTTGAGATGCAAGACAACTGGATTATTCTGTTTTGTACTGAACCCCCGCATCCCCTCCCCTACCCAATGTATAATAATAAGCAGAAGTGGACTGCCAACTTTACACCCTGATACACAAACAAGAAACACTTCAGCCCACCGGCATTCCTCAGGAATGGATGCAGAATGACTTGTTATTAATAACTCATGCAATTTCATATAATCAGCAAAAACAAGGGGGAGGGGGGGGAAACACACCCGTTTATCGTTGACCTTCTTTCGGACAGATGACACCGCTGACCAATCTGAGGAATTCCAGTCGTCGGGCTCTGTCTGTGCTTTAGAGTGTTCAGTGTCCTGTGTTGGAAAGTCAGGACAGTATCAGCTATCAAACAACGGGATCACACCCCAATTCATCTACATTATTGTGTGGGATTTAGGCCAAGAGAACATCTTCATGATTACCTCCAGACTACCCCAATCTTCATCATCCCAGCGGTCTTCAGTGAGGTCCTTTTCTTCTTCATTCTCCCCCTTTGAAGCACTCCACTGGTTGCTGAGGGCAGAGGGGGAGGTTTGGGAGGTTGATCCATCTGCCTTGGGCCCAGATCCAGCTGAAACAAGAATAACATGGTTGAAAAGGCATTTAAACTTCATTAAGACTGTCTCTGATGTGTAGGTAATGTCACACAGCTCCCAGGATGCACCTCCTCATCTCACCTCTGTCTGTACTGGAGGTCCCTGAGCTGGCTGGGGCTACAGGTACACTGCTGGGGCCGTCGCCCTCCGTGCCACCGGGGGCAGTACGGATGAGCTTAGAGGTGAGAGACGAGACACCTGTGACGGCCCATCCAGCCCAGCTGGCCGCCGAGGCCGCTGCCCCCTGGACCTGCCCTGAGGACGTGACGTCTTTTTCTACACAGAGAGTAGGCAGTGATCGTTATGGGCCAGTAGGAGGTAGAGCAGCTGAGAACAGGTGTCATCACACAACAGGTATTTGACCTGGATCTCTGAAAACATATCTAGTCAGTCATATTCAGCGATATAAACTGTCATTCTTTGAACAAAAACATCCACTAATGACAACACTGAACCAAAAGCAGCCAGATCTAGTCTCATGGATCATCACAGAATGTTCAGTTAGACCACAGGACGTCAGAATGGTCTATCTTTTGTTCAGAAGTACAAGGCATCGTGGAATAGGATTATAAACAAAAGAGTACAAGCATCATACTAACAACACTGCGCATCGTAGCCCTAGGTTTGCCCACCACCACCATCGTGTATTTTGAAGTGTTCCTTGGACCAATCTAATTTATGACCAAAACATTTTTTCCCCCCACACCCCATATTCAGGAAATTAGGCAAGAAATCAAGTGATTAACTTGTTTAAGAAGTCAACAGACTACACAGGACATACACAACAAACACGCTGAGTGTGAAACCCACGGTACCTATCTCAGCCAGTTTGGAGGGATCTTCAGACAATGTCTCGAGCTTCGTCAGGAAACTCCGGATCGCCTTAAACGCCTACAAGACAAGCAAGAGAAAAAAAAAAAAAAAAAAAAATGGCTGGGTTCTCAACACAGGATCATCCTAAGTATCACCAGAATTATCTTCTTAATAATTAATGGAAACTCAACAACCCAACCATTCAGCTAGCTGTTAATACTGGGGAAGGTGACATCCAGTAGGAGGTCACAGAATAACAAGAGATAACTTGTTTATAAACTCAAAGCCATATTTTACATGCATACAGGACAAGGGATATTCCTGTCCTGCAGTTTAATTTCTTACAAAGACCAGTGCTCCCTGCCGCTGAACTCTTCACCTACATGGAAGAGCCAGAGGTGGGCTGGGCCTCTGGCAGAACCCACCTGGTCCCGCACGCTCTTGTCTGGGTCCATGGTGAGGATGCAGAGGGAAGGCAGCACACGGCTGGCACTCTCCAACGCACTGTAGTAGTTGTGCGTGGCAGCAAAGCCCAGCACACCGGCGGCACGTGATGCAGGGAATGGATCCTTGGTCGCCCGTGAAAAGGCAGAGATCAGGACCCGTTGCCGGGTCTGGGGAGACAGCAAGACAGAAGGGTGGAATGAAGGATTACTATAGTACTACCTTAATGTTGCTGAGCTTCTCTCTTTTAGGTGTTCTGGTTCCGTCTTGATTCATAAGACGATGAAAAAAGGAGAAACATGTTCTGGTTCACTGATTATTTTTTACAGGGACATGTGTGCTATAAAGGATTATTACAAATATTCGTGATGAGCTGGAATTCACACAGAAAAATCTGCTGAATCAAAAAATAAACTCATATATAGGTCTATATGAAAGAGAGAAATATAACTGTAGCAGAAACCAAAATTAATACTCTGTATAGAACCAAACAAGGGTTTGTGTGGTATAAGCCATTTAGTCCCTCTCATACAATCAAAACTCCACTCATTCAAGTGCTGCATTGATAAAAGGTGTTGCAGTTACCCCAGCATTCAGATAGGGGGCGATCTTCCCCAAACAGACAGTGGTGTTGCAACGGATTGGACCTTGGTCATCTCGCGCCTGCAGTCGAGCGAAGTGGCGCATCAGCTCCTGATTCAGGTTGCTTTCGTTCAGTTTCGGTGCCAGGAGAAGCATGGACTGAAGATGAAACGGGGGGTGGGTGTCAGGGTCCCAACAGCACATGGGAGTCGGTGCGAGCAGAGTGGGGCTGTACGCCTCACCTTCACAGTCTGCTCCCGGATTGCGGGGTTAGTGTCCGTGAAGCCGTGAACAACATGAGGGAATATCTGGGAGTTCACAGCCGCTTCATTCAAATACTGGATGAACTGCTCCATCTGATAATCAGGAATGGAGAAAGAGAGAAAGACAAGGCAAAGGTAGTAAAGGCCTGTTCTCTGACTATATGTTCCCTTCATTTGGTTGCATTTTTAAGGTACACATGAAGCCTTGGCTCCAAGCCCTGACCTGCTGCAACAGTCGTATGCGCATGGCGCGGTCTGTGGAGGAGAACATCTTCACAATGACGGGAATGATCTTCTGCTGGTACTCTTCATGGCTCAAGAACTTTCCCACCTAGCCAGAAGGGAAGGCTTAGTCACATGCACTCACAAAATGTACACATAGCAAGGAGAGGCTTCAAGCGGCAACTCCCACCATGCCTCTCAAACCACATTTGTATTTGTACTGACTGTGGGTAAGACCTTAAAGCAAATATCTGACATCTACACCATACTGCCGCACAACACAATTAACATGACTAAAAGCAGCTGACAGGGACATAGAAAAAACATTTCTCTTTTACATTCGATTTGTAAACAGCCTTGCAGATGACCTATAATAAATGCCGGAAGAACTTTCTGACACAGAGTGACACGGGTTAAAACCTCAGCCTTTTCCTTCGTACACAGCAAAGACTAAACCAGCACATTACCAGCCCACCTTGAAAAGAGGGGTGAGGACCACAGCACCAGCGCTGCCGAATTCAAAGGCCGTGAGCAGCTGCGGCAGAACCTTGTGCCGGCAGAAATCCTCGGGGAAGGAGTCCAGATTGTCGCTGAGGTCCTGGAAGAACTTCTGCTTCTCGGCAGGATCTTTGATCTGGGGGGTGGCACAAACACAAAGACACCCGGGATTGGACACGGGGACAGAGACACATGCGAACTGGACTGCAGCAGCTGGAAACGAGTATTACTCAAAATGGCTAAAACACATGCAACATACACACTAACTCAGACTCACTCTCAGGAACTTAAAAAGGCTCCCAGTGTAGCTGTACGTTGGGGTATGAGATGTGCCAAAAACACACTGGTCCACAGCGGCATTGTACACAGACACACAGAAAGCCTGAGTCTGCACACCTGGATCTCCTCCAGAAAAAGGTTGCTCTCCACGAAGCTGTTGCTCAGAAACCCTCCAGGAGCCCGGCAGTTCTGCAGGAAGCGAGCCGGATTCGGCCTGGCCTTTGGATTGGCCCCCACTAGCTCGCAGTAGTGCGGTACCAACTGCTTGGGTATCTGGGAGGGGCAAATTAAAAACCAGCTATAACTCCACAAACAGACCCCCCCCCCAAGACCTGGAAGCTGGAATTTGATCAGGGCATGACTGGCACACGATTAAATTTGGCTTGGACCCCACTGAAGGATGGGCAGCCCCAATTTGTGCTGTGTGACACTGGAATGGAAGGAACTCGCTATAAACAGTTCACCCCAAGTCATGGAGATTTGAGGAACTTTAAGTCCTTGTCTGAAGGCTTATTTCCCAAAGTTGTTTTTTTTTTTTTTTTTTTAAATTTAAGCAAATAATAATATGAATGTGCTGGGATATGGATACAGACCGAAACGGCGGCTGCTGATGTCTGTGACATCACCTCCCTGAGACCAGTTCCCATCCTCATTATCACACACCAAAATGAGTTGTAACAGAGTGTCAGGCGTCTGAATATGGGTGTGAGGGCTGCCATAAGAACATTACCTTTCCCAGGGAACGGAGGGAAGAGGCACGAGGCAGGGACCCGTTGAACACCTCCCAGATGAGGCAGCCCAGCCGCCAGACGTCCCCAGACCTGCAGCGTGGGACACACTCATGGTTACATTTGTTACACTTGGACCCACGCGAACCCCACTTGGACCTCAAAGGTGATGTGTTTGCAGGATTTAAACTCTAAAGCGTTTCAGCCAAACAGGACATGAACCTACAAGTACTTTGGGTTTTATGCTGAAACAGACGGTAATCTGAAACACAGCTTTTAAAGCCCGAAATTTTAGTTCTTAATAGCAAGAGACTTGTATACTTTTGTTATTTCATGACACAGTGAGTATTATTGTGGGTTGTGGGTTTGATTCCCACATTCAGCTCCGAATGTGAGGTTTGCATGTTCTCCCCTGGGGACTGAATGCTAACTAATACATGTAAAACCCTCCAAAGAGAGAGTCTCTTTTTCTTCCCAGCTAGACTGTTCCTTTCCTAGGCACTAACACTTCCTTTTCCATTATAAGTCTCCCCCTCCAGTCACACTTACCATTTGTCTCCAGTCTTCCCACTGCTGTTCAATGTCTCTGGGGGGTCATACTTCTCCATATCAGGGTTAGACTTCCTTGGGGGCAGCGTGGGGTCCCCCTGCTCAGGAGTCACGTGATCTAACCCCCCCAGCTTCCATTCACCAGCTCGATCAACAAAAATGGCCCACACGCCAAGATTGTTGTGTAGCAAGTGACAGTCGTTCACAAGGAAACTCAATGCTTTCTGGGGCGAAGGTTTAAAGACATTATTAGGGCAAAAAGAAAAAACTATCACTACAAGTTCTATTAGGTGGCAATATACCATTTAACACCAACACATTTGTTTTCTTCCTGTCTCTCTCAACTCACCACTATCTGATGCAGACCCCAAGACACCTCGAGCTCCCCTGAACCTCCCCTTTCAGCCTGGGCCTTCAGGTGGGAGGTGAGAGGGGTCACGGGCTCTGTTACCAGGTACAGGCACTTTTCCGTCTGCAGACAGGGAAAGAGCAGAGAAAAGTCTGCTACCAACTCTTAGGGGACAAATACTACTCTATACATGTATACATTTCAAAGGGCTGACAAAGAGAGCGATGACACACACAGATGAACTCCCCCCCAAATCTCTCACCTTCAGCTGCTTACAAAACATGGGGGGGTAAAAGGAATTATTTAACACCACACATACAAAAATAAAATGGTGCATTTGGAATGTCATTGTAGTATTGATATTTTAGACTGAGTTTAGTGCTAATCAAATTTTATGATGTACAGTCATACATAATGTATTATTGAAACAGAATTTCTTTGCTGTTGCCTGATAATGCATGTAATGTGATTAGAGCCGTCAAATGATTACATTTTTTAAATCATATCGCACACAAGCCGATTAACGGCTTGATCATGTTGCCACACCATCTAAAAATATTTTAGTGTGTATATTCAGTATCAAAATTTATTTATTCCAAGCAGAAGTCTTACAATAAATACAGAAATAAATTGTGCTTATGAGAGTTTCACTCCACCATGTCCACCAACAGACATTTCTCCTAAAATATAAAGTGAATAAGGAACAAAAAAAAAAAAAAAATATATATATATATATATATATATAAAAACAAAACCTTTGACAAATGAGTCTTATAA
>JAACJT020000002.1:7345132-7375961 GCA_009936485.2 Gymnarchus niloticus | reverse complement strand
ACCACAAAAAAAAATTTCTCATAAAAAATAAAGTAAAAAAAAAAAAAAAAAAAAAAAAAAATATATATATATATATATATATATAAACACAAAACCTTTGACAAATGAGTCTTATAACTGCTGAAAGCTCAATAGATAACTGGCAGGATCCTCATATTAAGGCACTAGTTTTCAGTAGAGTAAAAAAAAAAAAAAAAAACTTTCATAGTGATATGATAATGAAGTAGTGCTTTTGTAGTTTTTGAATTCAGCAGCACAAATGTTACAAATTAGAAGGCCTATATTGTAGCAATTCTCCAAGCACCATTCTGATACATTGTGTTTTAAACAAGCCACTTTTATTACAGCCAACTGGCAAGGTAAAAGCCCCTGACACACCAACCTTGAATAACACAAACGCAGGGGAAGGGGAGACTCTCATTACAGTGCATGAGTAGGGTGGACACTCTACACACGCAGTAAGTTGCAAAGTATAACACAGATTAACTAACTAATCACTACAGAAAGTTCCTACACCAGCATAGAACATAATTACCAGAGTAATTATGTACAAGGTCACACAATACAATTACTAACAACCCTGTGCTAGCTGGGAGTGCAACCCAGCCCAGGTCACAATATTTTTATCCTCTTTTTTAAAACAAAGCGAACCACATAACAATGTTGCACAGCTTTTCCCCCATATCAGCTTCCCTGTCAGATGCTAAATGAACATTTTGATTTTAGCTCTGAATTCTCAAATTGAGTGTAACGAAGCTGTTGTTTTTCACAACCAGAATACTATCAGTCTCTATTAAAAACGTGTCTTCATACGATTCTCCCATTGGAATATGAAAATTACCACACACGTTAACGCAATCAAAGACACAACACATTATGATTTTAAAATTATTGCGTTAACTTTGACAGCCTTAGTTGTGATTATTATTGAAGCTGTCCTCAGAATCTGGATGGAAGGGTCAGAATAAATTCTGCCCATAAAAATAAGAACACAGCTTTTAGAAATTGAATTTGGTACACACTGTGCTTGACACCCTCCAGCAAAGACAATAGAGAGTCAGCAAGGACAGGGCCTGACAGGCTGGTCCACAGCGTACATCTTTCAACCTACCTCCAACCCATCCACGTAGGCCAGGATATTTGGATGCCTCAGAGTCTTCATACGCTTGAACGCTGCCTTGGCCAGCTGGGTCTGTTCCTCCGCCCCTGATGTCACCTCGAACATGAACACTGACACGGGCTCACCAGTCGTCTGGGGTGGGAGTGATGTTTCTGTGTTAGTAAGTCACCAGGGCTGGCTTCTGCATCATCCATGTGTGTACAAATATAGCTAGCCAAATGGAAGTCACCAAGAAAGACATGCTGTAGCAAAGCCACAACCTCAATATAAACGTAAGAGACATTCACAACTGTTGGCATGTCCCTTAAACATAAGGGACAAAATGAGTGTGATGGAGCACTCATCTTGCTAGTTTAAAGAAAACAAGAACTTCTAAGCATGTTATCCAGTTCTGAGACTCAAACTCTGAGGCCCATTCATATTACATACCATTATTGAAGTACAGTCAGCATGTATCTAATTTTTCTAATATGCAGCCAGTGACCAGGTGAATCATCCAAATTCTTTGCGCTGCAGTCAAAACAGCCCTTGAACCAAACTGTTTATGCATAGTTTATATTTAACACAACCTGACGCCAAACATATTTTCCAACTTGCTTATTAAAATGATCAAAGCATTTTCAATTTCCGTATCACAATGAAATGTAGAAAGTATGGTTGCTCGCGCAACACAATCACTACAATAGGAAATTCCAGATATAAACAAACGTCACGTATACAAATCGAGTAAGAAGCTGAGGACAAGCAAAACCTGTATGAATAATATTCAGAATGTTACAGTGAAGTAAGAAGCATGACAATGAGTGAAAAACAGGCAGCTTTCCGGAGTTTGACGTGGCGATAGCACGCGCCTGCGCCCGATCGGACGCTAGCAAAATTCAGATTCAATATAACGCTAAATGCATTCAAACGCAGGGTATACGATGTTTTATTTAAAAATTAGATGGAATTGTCACGCCACTACAGGCTATGAAACGCAACTCGACTCGTAATCTAGTCCGAGGGCTGAATGAGGCCTCAACATGAATGTTGGCTAGTTTAGCTAGCACCCTCCTCACAATTATCAATACTGTCATCATTACCTTCCGCTTCCCACGATGAAGAGTCCATATACCGGACGTCTCCTGGGTGTCCGGTAAAATTTCGTAGTTAAAATCTTTAACGGGATCCCGGGAAAAAAAGGACCACATCTCGCCTACTATTCCGGCTACATAAACACGTAGAGGAACAACAGAGGTAGCTGACTGGATGTGCAAAGGCAGTGCGCACCGTCGCCACTAGGGGGCGACTGAACTGTGAGCGACAGTAGTATCTAACTTCAGGACCCAGATAAATGACGGTATAGCGTCTGATGTTTGCGCCTGCGCAAAACATCCTACCGGTAGTGGGTTTGGTGATGTCGTGATTATGTCCATCCGTCTTCCAAACAAGGCTGGATAAAGGTCCTGTGAGGCCCCCCTGCCCCCTATCATTGTGCTTTCCTCCACACAATGTAGGTGCTGAGGGCCCCTAGTGGTCAGCTCATTCTTTAAATGCCAAGGGGTCTGCAGGGCCCTAACACTGTTAGTGCTGAGGGGCCCAGGGGCCCTAGGGGGTCAACTTATGTTTTAAACATCAAGGGGTGTGTGGGCCCTCATATTGTAAGCGCTGAGGGGTCTGGGGGGACCCTAGTGGTTAGCTCACACTATAGGCACCCAGGGGCCTTGTGGTCAGCTCACGCCGTGCGCACTGAGGGACCTGGTGTTCAATTTCTTTGGACGTCTCAGGCCACACACCCTACACAGCCAGAGGCTTAGTGGCCCCCCGGCAATCCAAGGCCCTGGGGCACTGGCCCCACTGGCCCAGTGCTTAATCCAGCCTTGCTTCCAGCTGTTTATATATTACAGATATCATGGACGTTACTATGTTTTCTGTTTAATTTCAATATCCATTAACACAATGGCAGCCCTGTATGGTTTGGTCTTTATGTCTAAATGAGACAGACACCATTCTGTGATATATGTACATATATACTGTATGTATTAACGTATATATATAGGCATAAGTGAAAAACCATTCAAGGGGAAATTCTGGGTCTACAGGTTTTAAGTTTACCTTACAGAGAACAATTTGCTTATGGCTGATGTACTGATGAGAACTCATAATCCATCCATCCATCATCTAGCCTTTTATCCTGGTCAGGGTCAGCACAGGGTACAAGCCCTGTACAGGACTGCAGTCCATCGCAGGGCACATCCACGCTTACTCACACAAACACAATCACACAGTAAGAGCAATTTAGAGATGCCAATTTCCTTAATTACTGCAGGAGGAAACCTGCTAGACAAGGGAAGAACATGCAATCTCCACACGTACACAATATGGGTTTTAGCTTTAAATGGACAAAGTAAAAAGTAAATTACGTTGAACACATCTTCATCCGATAAAAGCTAAAACAGTTTTCCATACACATAACACAGCTGGGACTCGAACTCCTAACCCTAGAGGCATAAGACACCATGCTCCCATATACCTAAAGATACCATTACTAAAGCAACTTGGAGTAGTACCCTGTAACCTATCAATCCCCATAACATTGAATTGAGTTTACCATTGCTGGCCTATTAGGATCACCATGTAAAGACCTGAAATAGTAAGGAACCATCACCAATAGTAAGGAATCCAAGTGTTCATGGATGTTTTGACCTTACAGAAATAACATTTTTGGCACTTTAGTGACTTTGTAGTTTATCCTTAGGGAATATTATAGGGAATGTTCACAGAACCTGTTTAATCAGTGCATTCTGCCAGTAAATTGCATTGGATGCAGAGAAGATATACATGCCACGCACATTGAATCAGGGGGAACTGAACCCCCAGTGCTGGAGGGCTGTGTCTGCCACACAACGCACTGAGCCTCTTTACCATGCCACCCACCTTTTTGTTTAATTCTGCAATATGTGCATTTCAATTTGATAATATTAGACTTGTTTTGGATAATGGTGGTGCATGTTTCTCTCTGATCTTTTTCAATATGAATGGCCAGTCATATTTTCTCAGTGAGTTTAGCAGTAGGTCCCCTGGGAAATCTGGGGTTTGGGTAAAATCACACTTGAATGCCATTTCCACCACCATGAGCACTGTCTCCAAGAATACGTAGATAACGTGCAAACAAACCTGAGAGATGAGGGTGGATATAATTTGCTTTATTGTATGTTTTAGTAAGCTCTATTATTCATATATTCATACACATGAAAAATCAGTCTCCAGTTCCAGGAAAGGAGCTAAAAATTCCTATAATCAATAATATCAAGTCCACATATTTAATATGGTCAAAAAATAAACACAATTTGTTTAAACAGTGCTTTGCTAATATGATTGTCAAACTCAACAGAATCTGTTGGTATAACACAAGCCACCTTTTAACCTTTTAACAAAAGTGTAATATGAATTTTCACAATGTTGAATTCTTTGACAAGAGCTAATTTAAAATAGTGACCTACTTCACAAACGCTCCTTACATATTACGTGTATTTATGCATAAAAAAACATTTTTAATTTTTTTGCATGGTACAATACACCACAATATTTCCAATCTCTGTTGATTTAACAGCTCTTCTATACTCTATGACATGTGATTACAGACTTTGAATTTGCTTGCCCTTTCTGGATTTTGGTCACTTTGACGTTGCATGTTTGACTTTTTCTATCTGTTAGCTTACCTGCCCTCCACCCGCTTGCGACTTTAGGACATGCTTGCTTTTTCTGACTGTTTCAGCACTGTTTTTGGGGTTGGTTGGCAAATTAGGTGTAGTTTGTAAAATTTGGCAAAATCCTACTTTGAAGTTCTCCATGTCACACAGTTTATGTCTACCCATCATAAATAAAACAGCAAAAAGAATTTTCCTTGGTCATTAACATTTATGATTACACGCATTTTTTCACAGCTCAACCCTATACTGAACTGTAACTCTTACAAATAATACTAAGGGTGGTAGGTTATAATGCAAGAAGCATATATTCCCAGCATTTTCTACGGTGAGATTGGTGTTTTGTGTATGGGTTGTTCCACTGATGCTAGTACATTTGTGAAACTTTTCCCAGTTGATATATCAGTAGAGCCCAAAAACATGCAGTATATTTATAAATCTTCCAACCATTTATTCCAATCAGGGTTACTGGGGGTCTGGAGCCTATTCCATACAGCACAGGGAATAACACTGGGGTACACCCTGGCAATCAGTCCATCATGTTTACGCAAATGCCATATTCACATGCTCTTGTGCCAAATCCCTTCAAATGTATAGGAATAAGTCATACAAAGAGGAAAATGTCAAAGCATTTCAAACTACAGATAGTTTCTAATAAGGGCTTGAACAGTGGTTTAATGATGTTAATTTTTCTAATTGACTTATGTAATTAAATGAAACCATTTTCACCCATTTAAACAGTATGATGAGATACTCAGGTTAAGAGTATGTAGTTGGCCATTATGCTAATGGCTGTACCAGTGTAAAATGATAAAGCCAATATAGCACCAAATATAAAAGCAACATATCAAGGCAAATGGGCTTTATTACAATATGATCCATATAAAGACATACAGTGGCATGAAATAATGTTCCCCAGAACCACAGTGCAACGTAAGAGACACAAATGAAAGAATGGACATCACAATAATTTATATTGCTTGTGAGTGTGTGACTCATGACTTAGGGCAAATGTAGTTTAAAAAATTCAATTTTTATTTATATAGCACTTTTAACACGGAGCACAGTCACAAAGCGCTTTACATTGGGGACTGTGGGCCTGGGCCCAGAGAGTAAGCCAAAGGCGACAGTGGCAAGGAAAAACTCCCTCAAGAGGAAGAAACCTTGAGAGGAGCCAGACACGGGGAAAAATGGTAACGTAGTGTGGCAGTAGAGTCAACCAACAGAGAAAAAGAAGGGATTAGCCCAAGGGAGGTATGGGCATTACAGGGTCAAAACTTAAGTCTCTACAAGTCTTGCTGAACATTGAAGCATTTGTCTAAGTGCCATTAGACTGTCCAGTAGGATGTTTGAGATGTCAAGAAACCATGATTTCTGCAAGTAAAAAAACACAGCAGACCATTTTTCATGTGAGGTGGTCAGCAGTTTATTGTACAAATGAGCAAATGTTAGAAAGTAGGATGAACAGGAGAGCTGAACTGGTTGGGGTGTTCAGTAGCCTGACTTAGGGTGTTGGCTCATTTACTGCACTCCTTTTGCATCTCACACTGCTTGTGGGGCCGTTCTGTTCATACGGCTGTGTCAAGTTGCCTGAACTATGGTCTTTTGGAATGGTGTATGCATTTTGGCTTACTGCATACACCAGGGGTGCCCAATCTTATCCGGAAAGGGCCAGTGTGGGTGAGGGTTTTCATTCCAACCAAGCAGGAGTCACAGCTGATTCCACCTGTTTGATCAGCTGAGCTTGGCTTTCAATAAACTCGGGTGTGGTTTCTGCTTGGCTGGAATGAAAACCTGCACCCACACCAGCCCTTTCCGGATAAGATTGGACACCCCTGGTGTATGCAGTAAGCCAAGATGCAGCAGCTCATCAGTGACTTGCATTCCAATTTTTTTTTTTTTTAAAAACAGGTGTACTGGCATGACAGATTAGGAAGGAAATTTCAAGAATTTTCTGGCCTTAGACAGGCTACTTGTCTGCTCATGCCACCATCTGGGATCTTGATCAAGGAATACCCTAGCTCTTATATGCTGTACCCCAAAGTCACAGGTCCTACACATTTAGCAGCACCAATTAGCACACGCACCCTCACCATAGCACAGCAGGACCTGAACCCCAAAGCCTGGAGGTACAAGGAACAGTGCTACCCACAATGCCACCCCAAAGTTGTGTAATATGCTCTATGAATTTTAAGAGCTATCTGGTTCTTATTTTACAGCTGCATCCTAAGGAGCTCAACAGAAAAGTAACTGAGAACAGTGACATCTGCTGTTACAGTAAACTACTTAACCAAGTATGCCAGCAAATAATGCCTTTGTCATGTTCTGCTTGAACTTTTGAATATTAATGATTTGGTGTAAAAAATACCCCACCTTTCCCTGGTCACAATGAACTTTAGAAAAGCCACACCAGTCTGGAACAATTCATATTTATACGTTTCAGACATGAGAAACCAATGTAATTGCCCAAAATCTAAATGGAAGGTGCATGCAAGTTCTCAAAATCATGTCTAGCTATTGGATGAAAGTGTGCAAGCTCAGTGGGTCAGACAAAAGTAGATCCCATCCAGCTGAAATTTAAGCATTGCTGTTTCCCCAGTTCCATCAACACTCATTTGAGCACCAAAAAGGCCCTTCTTTCACCAGCCTCAGGGATTTCTCATGAAGTGGTAGTGCTCATGGCCTCCCTCCCATCCCAACTTGGTTTGTAGCCAAATGCCTACAAACAAAGTCCTCTTTAAAAACTGACATTACATACTCAGAGCCCAACCATCCTAAAAAGCAAAGACACCGCAGGGAATCGAACCCCGTCCTGAAAACCAGGAGTGCCTCCACCGGAGCCTTTTGCTTTTTTTTTTTTTAAAAAACTTCTACAGGAGGAGAAAAAGCAAAACCTGGGGGAACAAATGTGTTGTTCCCCCAGGAAAAGAAAAACCCACAGACCTGCTGCTTTACAAATTCTGCGGCATCTTACTTCTTGCTGCATGGCGAGCCTGAAACTAGAGGAAGAAGAGTTGCCAACCCCCCACCCCTAAATAATCCCATGTGTTTCAAAGTCATAATCTATATATCCAAGTCAAATTCCTTCAAGTCATTTACAACCAGTACTGCACTGTTCTAAGAAAAATGCAGAAGAAATCATTACTTAGAGTGATCCCATAATGGTGATTTGTTTTGACGTCATGATGAACTCCTGAGATGAGCCACTGCAAAATAAACTGACATGATTTACAACCCCCCCCCCCCCAACACCATCCCAGTAAACAGAATACCCCTCAAACTACACGCATTAACAATATGGCTAGAAGTCTACCCACTGTAAGCATGCCAGGTTCCAACCCAAGGCAGCCCACTAAGCACTGCAAAACTTAACTCACTTATGTCCGAAAGCCTCATCCTCAGTTTAAGTAGGGGCCAGGAAAGGGATCCTTACAGGAATCAGTGTTCTCTGAAATTGTAAGACACGCAAAAACCCACGACCCATCCCAAAGTGTGTTCTCTACAGGAAACGCTGCAGAACCTCTTGAAACAATGGAGAAATATCCAGACTGTCCCAGACCCATGGTGTACGCCAGTTGCAAAGAGAGCATCTGAAAAAATAAGACATTGTTGCCCCAACCCACCCCAGAAGTCCCCAACTTTTAAGAAAACCACTTTAAGATTTTACTAAGCACAAAGTGTAAGTTTGTCAATGTGCATGCATAATCTGGACAAATTCAGAGCAAAGGGTTACTTAACTTTACCCAAGCAACTGCATGGTAATGGCTTTGCATGACAAGCTTGTGACTTCATGTGATTAAATTGACAATTGATTTCCCACCGATTGCCAGAGATCCATCTTGCAGTTAGGTGATCCCAGAAGCCAGTTCTTGCATTCACAAGTATTGCAACAGAGATTTCACCTGTTTTAAAAGGACTACAGAAAGGGGGAAACCCACACAAAAAGCACATAGAAGGATCTCCACAAAGGACATCAGTGCTCCAGGTTTTAGCTCAAGCAGACAGGTGCAGATAGTCAAAAGGAAAACTTCTTCATTCACGCGCCATCAGCTCCCAGACAGCTTTGCACAGAGATGCAGGTGTGACCAAAGTGGGCGATGGCTGAAAATGATCTGAAACACAAACACCCTCCCCACATTCTCCCCAAGGCACACATCTCAAATATTTCACATGATTGTATTAAGTGTTAAAGATGCAAGCAACACTGAAGGCAGTGATAATGCAAATGCTGATTAGCGTTGCATGTGGAACGGAATTCCCATTTGAGAAAAAGAAACCTCACCTCGAAGATTTTTATAACAATGGACTTAAGCAGGTTTCTTCAAACTTTGACTGCTCGTACTATTAACTTCACAATTGTTGACAGCACCTTGGCTGGACCTCAGTCTGAAGTCTGTTTTGGATGTAAACACAACCCTGCAAAGAAAAGATTCTAGAATACACAAGACCCCCCCCGCCCCACACAAAATCTTGCCTATAATCAGAACCTTGATGACTAATAACAGAATATCCCAGCAACACAGTTGTGCTGCCACATGTAATAGAGCTGCACATTTGCACAACCCCTAAATAACCCCCTTGACTGAAGTTGTCGTACAGTTGCACAACACGCCTTGGCTTTCTCTCAAACTGGCAGTTACACAGTCGCGCAACATGCCATAGTCACCTCCCAACACAGCTGTCGCACGGCTGCACTAAAACAGGTGCAAACTTTGAGTAAATCAAGACTTCGCCTATACAGTTGCATAGGAACTAATGCCAAGGCTCTTGTAAAATGACTACCTCCTACGCTATATGATCTAGTCAAAGTCCTGCCTTGCACAAGGAGATGGCTGCTCAACAAATGGTGCACTCCTGGTCATCACACTTCATAGGTGGGCTGCTTCGACGAGACTTCAAAACTGCAAGATTGAAACAAGATACACCCCTCCCCCCACATCTACCCAAGACCCCCACTCTCCACATAACCAGTCAACAATGAAGGAAGAAACTATGAACGTCTGACCTTCGACTTTAGGACTGTGACCCATCTGACTCCTCCCCAAAAGGCATAGGCTTTGTTCACATTAACTGCAGTTTTTGAAGACAGACAGCAACTTCCACAACTCACTGACATTTCCCACTGGGAAAATTGTTTTACGAGCTTTCCAAAAAGCAGCATATTGTCATATAATGCGTGGAAATTCAAGCTTGAGCCTGTTACTTATGCAAGAATGGGTCCTTCTCGGCAAGGCATCTAAATGGCCTTTGATTCATCTGCTCCACCTTCAACGCGGCTATCAAGTACCAGCTGCATCGGTGCAAAGCGGCACACTTAAACCGTACCTGAAAATTAAAAGCAGAGACAAGGCCAAGACACCCCCCAAAAAAATGCCAAAAACATCATCATGACACCATGAATTTATTAGATTGAAAAAGGAGAACCTCTCCACTACATTACAGATTTACAACAGAATGCAAGGGACTATGACCAAAGTACAAGTTTACACAGTACCAATTTAGACTGAACTTGAAATACCTTAAGTGCCATCAGATTTCAAAGTGAAAAGGTGCTAACAAGGCTTACTTATTACGAGTTAGTTGGCCACTTCAGCTGGTTTTGCAATAAGCGCAGCAAACTGAAAAGGTAGAGGGACACAAACCACCCAACATTCCCCAACAATTTAAAGTGTACCCACCCCAAGAGTTACTGGCTCAGACGGTTTGCCATTACGAAAGTCAACATCTATACTCATTACGCAGGGTTACCTGAGAGAATTAACGAAAATAAAATCCACGTGCCTCTATACTCCAGTTCCCACCACAGGTCTGACATTATCCTGGATCAGCAGCCGCTGTTCTTTGAAAGGGGGGGGGGGCACTTGGGAAGAGTCACAATTATGTAGCCCACCCCCGCCACCCACAGAGCCTTTTCCATTTCAACAGAATGTGTAACTTGGTTTAGCCATTACTGAATTCTTCCACAGATGGACTTTTATCCCAAATTGAGTTGGACGCATTAATAGCTCAGCCTTGTTATCCCAAACCTTGAAAAGCAAACGTTTCCAGCTATCCCAGAAGAATTACGCTGCTTCCAACATCACTTCAACAAGACGGTGTACTGCAGTCTGGATCCTCCCGTGGTTCGGCAACTTTACAAATCAAACCCATCCATTTGGTTTACCTTTAACAGCTTTACGAAGGAGCTGAAAAGAATCTGAGATTGATGTTAACCACCCCACCCACCCACCCAGCGTCCCTTAATCCCAAAACAAAACATCATGATGCCAATAAAGAAACTACTTGGTTACACTTAATGCTTCAGTTGACAGACATTCAATATTGCAAGTTCCTTCAAATTTAACAATACCTGCCCATGGCACATTTGCGCCAAGACCAGAAGCCACGCCGAACACAACCTTTACGCATTTCCAGCCTGTCGCTTTTTTTAAATGCCGGAGCCGCACTACAGTGATGG
This sequence comes from Gymnarchus niloticus, assembly GCA_009936485.2. Classification (NCBI taxonomy): domain Eukaryota; kingdom Metazoa; phylum Chordata; class Actinopteri; order Osteoglossiformes; family Gymnarchidae; genus Gymnarchus; species Gymnarchus niloticus. The sequence goes on along the minus strand of JAACJT020000002.1, from coordinate 7,364,695 downwards.
GGTAAACGCCACGGAGCCAAACAAGCCAGAACCATTCTTCAGCCAATGTGATCTTTGGGAGTTGCACAACAACGGATGTACCTGTAAAGAAGAAATGCAAGACCAAGTTTTCCCCCCTCCCCAATCCCACATGGCCCCATACACTATTCCTCAATTTCAGTGTACAATGTCAGGCTATAAAAGACCATTTAAAAATAGAACTAATGATGAACATAACGTCCTATTTTATGATACTACTAACGCCTTGGCAAATACTCATGCACAGCTCACTTAGCTGAAGTGGTTGTTGTTTAAGGGTGGGGAAGGGAAGCAAACTTCTGATCCAAACACCTCCAATGCTGGCCACGTCATAGGACAGGACCTATCGGATTAATGCAACAGACTTTCCCGCTGGCAGACTACATCGGAACGCAGGTGGAATCGGAGTCCAAGATGATCCTCCCTCAGACGAAACCACCACAGGACAGCCTTGACCGTTAGCCCAGAGGAATTAACGCAGAGACCAGACCCGGCAAACGACTGGTTTTGTTGTGACACGATTCGAAACTTATTACGCCCCAACCTGCAAAAAGAAAAAACAAAACTACGCAAGCAATGTGTACTGTGGCCTTCAACTGTGAAAGGATAAATGACCTCAATCAGAGCGATACCACTACCAAAAATACAAACCCAACCCTTGTTGAAAAATGCGACGCTAGGCGAACTGGCCCCCTGATCTTTATGCTTGCCCTTGCCCTCTCCTTCCAACTGCCAGGAAACCGCTCCACGGCTCTCGTTTTCTCAGGACTATGGTTTCACGCTGACTCTTCTGCTGCTCCTCCTCCTCCTCCTCCTACACAGCGCCCTCTGGCTTGTCGTCCCCTCCGGATCACACTGGCTGGCACACGCGACTTCTGATCTTGCCTGGCTGCTTCCTGATCCCGATATATTCCTTCGCAAACCCGCAACCAACAACGTCCTTCATTGCATCAAACATATCAGTCCTGTTTCCTTTCCCGTCAAAGTTATCTTCTGTCTTCACCTTCCAAGTCAGCATACTCATATTTAAAGGAACAGTTCATTTTTAATATCCTGTATTAAAAAGAGCTACAAGGCTCTTACTGCATCAATGATTGCTCTGAAGGCTTCGCCATTTGCTTCAACCTGACGAATCATCTCAGATGCCCTTCCCTGAGCAGCCACTGGGGGGCTTCTGATAGAGAGCATCTTCCAACGCCTCGACGACTGAAAAAACGTTTGCCCTCGACATGCTTCCAGTCTCACTTTCATCTTACTTCAGAAAAGATTAAGAAATTTCCTTTGAAATTACAGCTTAACTTAACTACGGATTTGGTTGAACGATGACACGAAATTAGTTCCATCGAATGTATCAGTCGTATTTAGAGGTCGCTTTGTTACATACTTTTAAAAGTGCGCATATAGCGGACGATTTTTAACCGCGCTGTCCCAAACGAAAAAGCGTAGCAAGAAATACCCTAACGAATGGCGAAACATTATAAAATACAACAATCATCCTGGATTAATCTCACAAGACCAGAGTTACCTACACTTACAGCAATACGTTAAGCGAATATTGTGCTGTATCATTTTCTTTAACAATCGAGTCGAACAAGTTACCTCAAACGGAGCATTATCGAATCTTAGCTATTAAAGATTACTTGATCGTAGGAGACACATTTAATATAATATCTCCAAACAAAGACCAACCGATAGTGCTATGTAACAGCCCTTACCACAACCTTGCTTGGTGGTTTTCTTTGGAATAAAAGAAAATCTAGCAAATAGCGACTGCACTAACATAATCACGCCCTAAGGAGCTCAAATTTGAGCCCACATTTAACTAAAAATTAATATCAGCGCATTAAGCTCCCCAAAAACTACAACCCCGAAAAGAGATAGAGTTTAACAAATGCGACCTAAAGTAAATCTTAAATATTTCTTTTCCTTTTTTTTTTTTTTTTTTTTTTTTTTTAAACCTCCCCCCAGCCCCAAGACGCAATACAACACACAGCTACCACCCCGCAAGAAGGCTAAGACTGCGTCTTATCCAGCCCAATATATATACCCACAGGTCGTAGTACTACGAATTAAGGGCGACAGCTCGATGCTTCCGCGCCAATAAGAAAAAATAGTCCAACAAATAAATGCCTTTAAACTACAATGAACACATTCCTGAACGAAAACTAAGCCATTACTCAAATTTCAGATGTTTACCGGTTTTCATTTAGTGAAGTACTGTCCAACAAACAAGAACAGAAATATTGGACCCAGGTATTTTTTAAAATTAATGTTTAATGCCGACTACTAGCCGTGCCTTACTTTTTGGTAAATTATGCTTACTTATATGTAAAAATGACCTATACATGGTGTAATGTGAAAGAGAAAGGCATTATTGCACCTATATTATAGAAAATTAAATATATAGAAAAATACTAATAGTTCTATAGAAGAGTTTAAATTTAAACTAGTTTCTCACAAATAGTCTAGCAAATATAAAATTCAGGTTTTTTTGAAGGGGAACAAGTGTAATTAAAATATTAGCAAACTAAATGTTATGAAATGCCTGTTAAAATTCTAGCACATTCCAGTTACGTGAACCCAAAGCTAGCTCCGACTGGAAATTTTAAAAAATAACAACTACGTCACAAAAAAAAAGCAGACGCCAGCAGGCGGATGTATACATCAGGCAAGGCTTTCTCATACCAGATCAAACTGGATTTAGCCGGCCAACACGCCCGAACTTCTTTCCATTTTGCGCATTGCAGAAGTGCGCATGTCTAAGAATGTGAAATACGTGACTAACCAAAGTTGTTTATAAGAGTGCGAGCCTAATGTGAGTCAACAAACTAAGGCGGGGTGAATGTTATGTTATTTCTGCATAAGGTCAGAAAAATGAAATCCATAACGACCTAGCATACAAAATCTAAATAAAAGATATTTCGTAACGGGCAGTTAACATTTGAGTCACAACAATATTTTACCTAGGATTAAGCCATACATATATCAAGTATATTAATAACCAACATTATTACTTATAAGTAAGAGGCTCATTATTTTACTAGTCAAAATGCCTAAGTGATTTGGTAGCAGACTAAGAAACTTCCAGATCAATTTGAACGATATAAACCGTGACTGGAGGGTGCGTGAAAGCAAGCTGTACAATTCTGGAATGTTCTAGAAAAAAAAACTGAAAAATGTGACAGTTGTCTGTAATGTACAACATAAATGGACAAAAAATAATGACCGCCTTCCGCAAAAAAGCCTATGAAATTCTGTTAATGAAATGTAACAAAGGAGAATTATCAGTACATGTATAAAAGGATTCAAATAGGACCGTGTTGGTTACCTCGAAGTAATCAAAATCGCCTACTGGCGATTTCCGGCAAACCATTTTTAGGCTTGAAAAATGCTTATATGCGTGCCTACATATAATACAAACCGGGCTTTAACACTTTAACTGCCGAATTCTGCCAACCGAAAAAAAAAATACGAACAGAAATGGCCGCATGCTTCCTAACTTTTGAGAAATGCGCATCCGGTGCACCTTCGTATACTTCCGTTATACACCAACGAAGCGTAACTAGGCGTATTTACATACGTGATTCATTCCTTTACCGCCTTGGAAAAGTACGTAGTAACGTTACATGTCACACAACTTAAGTTTTAAATGTACTATCTTGTATGTACGGTTTGGTATTTGTTGGATTTTCTTTTTTGTCAGTTATGTATTTTAATATGTTGAATAAAAAGATTTTAAAATATTTGAGCTTTAAATTGTGTGTTGGCATTAGACGAGGGTATCACGACCTTTGAATTATTAGTCCGACTAATCCATGCCATCAAACTATAGGTAGGATTTGGTTAACGTAATTTCGATATATCCTCCATTAATGAAAACAAAATGTAACATTTTTATGCCTTGTCCATAAGAACCCGAGGTATTTACATTGTAACAACTAACAAAAGTGGAAAGGTATCCACTTGATAGAGATACATTTACACTCACCAGTCACTTCATTAGGTACACCTGTTCAACTGCATGTTAAAGCAAATATCAGCCAATCACATGGCAGAAACTAAATGCATTTAGGCATATAGACATAGTCGAGAATCTGTTGAAGTACAAACCAAGCATTGGAATGTGGATGAAAAGCGATTTAAGTGACTCTGAATGGTGATATGGTTGGAGGTGCCAGACAATCCAGTTCGAGTATTTTAGGAACTGCTGATCTACTGGGATTTTCATGCTCAGTCATCTCTAGGGTTTAGAGAGAATGGTCCAAAGAAGAAAAAAGAATCATTGAGTGGGGGGTTCTCTGGCCTAAAATGCCTTGTTGATGGCAGAGCTCAAAGAATTGCCAGACTGATTTGAGCTGACATAAAAGCAACAGTAACTCAAATAACCATATCACCACAGACCGGTTTCTTGAACATGACAATGAGTCTACTGTACTCAAGTGGCCTCTATAGACACCAGATCTCAATCCAATAGAGCACCTTTGGGATGTAATGGCACAGAAGATTCAGCAACTGCGTGATGCTATCATGTCAAAATGGATCAAAATCTCTGAGGAATGCTTCAAGCACTTTGTTGAATCTATGGCAAAAAGAATTAAGGTAGTTCTGAAGGCCAAAGGGGGTCCAAACCAGTACTAGCAAGATGTATGTAATGAAGCGACCGGTGAGTGTATAAGCTCGCTGCTTACATGTGTTTATAATGCTGCACAATGTAAAATACAAGACAAATCTTATTAGTGGGAGGGAACTAGTTCCAGGGCTAAATGGGACTTAAGCACACGTACATAAGCCATAATAGTAGGTAGCAAATTGCTTTTCATGAAATGCAGCTATTTTTAAAGACATGTTTATTTTTAGCAGTGCAAGATACACCCCAGCCTGTAAAATCAGTGTAAAGAGCAAACTTTATGACAAAATAAATAAAAATGAAAGGCAAAACAAATGAGAACAGGATTATGACTTATAAGATAAACAGTAATGATCTCACAATAGCAAAAAAAAGTGACAAAGTAACAACGCATTTTCATGACTCTGGGAATTTGCTTCCGTGTATCTTTAGCACTTAGCTAAAGATACATGTCACATGGCCTCAGATAAGGCCCACTGACCCAGTGCTGCTGGGGCAAACTCTCTTGTATTAGATGCTCAGTCATGTATAAGGATATTCACAAGGAGACCTAAGTTAAGGTAACATTGGACATTTCTCTAAGTTTCTATAAACAGATTTATCAAATTCTCCAGTATAGAAGCAAAGTGCACAGTATAAAATTAGAATAGTGTTAATTGCATGTACATCAGGCTGAAAAGTTTACTAATTAGGGTTCAAGCACATCCTCTGTAGAACCCTATTGTTTTAGTCCTGATTTTTCATTATTTTTTTGCCTGTGGCTGACAACCACTCTTGCTTACTGAGCCACTGCAAGGTAATATTACAGTACATGTATTTTTAAACCCATTTTCTAACTTTTTTCTGCACAAGTCTGTTTATTCAGTTGAGATTTAAATTCAATATAGCTTGTAATATACTTGCTGGCATTGCTCCAGGATATTGATATCTGCTGTATGTAGGAAAGGCCCTCAGTCTCCTCAATTTAGAATGTTACATTTTATTGCCCTCACTTTTTACTTTAGAACTTGGGATTCTCAATAACAATCTCCTAGGTTAAGGAGAACCCTAACTCTTACAGGATTCTCATCACCTTAGTGATGGGATCCTAAGATTACATATGTAATTCAATCTTAGATCAGGGTGTGTGTGAAGACCTAATTTGAGGCCGTATTTTAGTATTCATTCTTGTTCCACATTGTGTAATCTACTTAGCTTGAACCTGAATAAAGATCTACCAGGATCCTAGGTTTAGTGGTGTTCTGGACGATCCACCCGAGGTCCATACGGCTGAAAGCCACAAACCAACTCTGGGAAGAGTGTTCCCGACAGTGATCTCCACTGTATTTACGGTCCTTTGAGTTATCAGCGCTTCTGGCCATTCCGTTACTGAGCAGCCTCCGCTACATAGTACCTCATGTAGATCAACCCAGAATTACATAAAGAATGATTTTTCTCACACAAGCTTTAACAGAGGGCTGGTAAAAATCAGCATGCCAACAATGACACCACTCAAAGTCCACTGAGCTGGAAAACCTGCACACAGCCATTCGGAATGTCAATGCCAGCCGGTTCCAGCGTGTGCAGGTTCACTGGTCTCGCCTAGCATCTTTAACCATTCTACCAAACTAAGCATTGTGCTCAGCGAACCACTTCGGTCATCTCTTTTAGTACTGAACTTGTTAGCACTATTGAAAACCTTGCACACAGGGCATCCTGCATAAGAGGCATTGTCTTACATCAGTGTTTGGTTCCTAACCTTTGCAGGAGAAGAATGAGTATACATTGACCTACACATGGCAACTAAACACTGTACAGTGATGGAGAAGCCAGTGGAAGTGGAGAATTAAATCATTAGAAGATACTATGAGCATGTGGTATAGGAGGTGATAGTAAATTTCATGTTTAACAAAAATACTCAAGGTGGCTTTCAGCCTATTTAAAAACCAGGTCAGAAACAGGGTGTTTATTTCACCCCATTGCAAATTTAATAGGGTCACAGTTCCTGAGAGAGTACTAGAGCCTCTCAATCACTTGGTCCCAGTGTCTATTCATACCCACCAAATCAAAACCTGTTTTCTGTTATATCCTAGTTGGTTTTCTTTCTACCTATATCCTGCACAAAGGATCCAATTAGTTGTTCCCCACATGAATGTGTGGGTTCAGCCGGGGGTCTAGGTTGGGGTCAGTGTCAGCTGAAGCTCGTCCCAACTTTGCCATGATAATGATCAGGGTGAAAAATCCAAGAGTGCCAAGCAAGAGTACCAGGAAAACTTTCTGCTTCAGAGTCAAGGATGTCCGCCTGGAACCCAATCGATTTCTAGGAGAAGTGTGAAAGAACAAACAACAAAGTTTTAAGCTGTTGCTATTTCCTGTTCCTTGGTCAAACTAGAAAGCAGTTTAACATCTGAGAAGATAATTAAATTGACAAGAAAGCACTCTACAATTTGGCATTACAGTTTTAAACAAGTTGAAGTTGATAAAGGAATTTGTCACAAAGCTCCTAAAGTAAATGATTTATAGTATGTCAATGGTATACACTAAAGAGAAGTATTTTACTTCCTCAGAATTCATTTATAGTGTAATTAGATTTCCAAAGCTGTGCATTTATATACTAAACAAAATTAGGGAATATATTGAAATAGCATAAAATGAAAAAATGAAAGATCTAGAATTAAAAGGTAAATGTGCATGAAAACAATACAATGAAGGAACTTCTAGTGGTTGTAACTAACTTGAGTATCTGTGCAAACCAGCTTAACGCTGGCCGGCGGCGATACTTGTCATCATCAAAGTCGATCTGTGTGATGGATGTGTGGCCGGAGTCTCGGGTGTCATAAACTTTCCGTGGAGAAGATGCTGAGGAAAGGGGTGAGGAGGGTAGGTGTTACAATGGACTATAGTCAGAAAGAATTGAGGCTGAAGTCTCAGTGAAAAAGAATTTCTGGGTTTGGTTCAATTTTAGCTTTAAATAAAATAACTAAACAGCAATTCCTTTGTATTCCTCATTATGATATTTTAAAGATTACAAATAACTTGTACAGATGTACTATACAGGTCATTTGCAACTGTTCTCTGGTGCATCTTGTTCCATTAATTCCTCTGAAGTGAGTTTGTTATTCCAATTTTCTCATTTCCTGTTTTTACAGTTATATAAACACCTCTAAAAACAATTCAAATGCTTAAAGTTGTCAGTTTCTTGCTTTAACATTTGTTAATTGTACATGCAGCAATTAATGTTCTATATGCACCAGGCTGCCCTCTCAAAGCAACATTCTGAAAAGCAGAAATACTGTACACAAGCAAAAATATTTATTCAAGCTCCATTGATCCTAATTTAGATAAAACTGTCTTGGTTAAATGTATAGCAGGTCTCTGAAAAGTTCTGACTGTTTCTCAGCGGAAGGTGTACAGTACCAACAAAGACATCACTATGATATTAGAATGCGGGCCAGTGGAAAACTGGTGAGAGAGACTGCTGAATGAGCAGAAAATTCATCCGCTCACCCATCAGATTGGGCCACAAACTACAGCCAGTATGGCAGGCTAGAAATGAGGCATCTCAGACCGAAATTACAATAGAGAACCAGAGAGACTAATTGGCGAAGATAAAGCTGTCAGAACTACACGACAGTACGAGGGGGTTAAACCAGGGTACCGTATTCATACCAGCCACCAGAATTTTTCTGCAGGATGACTTAGCATTTTTCTCTTCTTTGCCACAGTGTCCTGGTACTAATTCTCAACCTTTCCCTCTGTCAGTGGTACACCCATTACCCACACCTGAGTTTCACCTTTTCGTCTGTTGCCATGTTTCCCACTATTATATTAACACTGTCCCTTTAAACCCAAGACAGAAAACCCATCCCCAATAAAACAGCCTTTTCTTCTCTGATGCCTGTGTCTCATGACAAAGGGTAAATCTGTTGTATGTAAACAGCCTTGTAGGATGAGCCTGGCTTAACCTGCCAAGGAGAACAGGAAGAATAGCACCGGAGTGCCGCACTGTTAATCAGGTGGATCGAGGACCGAAGCCCAGGGCAGAAGCATCACCGAACGCCACAGGAACCTCCCGCAGACGGTACCTGAGTGAAGCACAACGGGGTCACCGGCTGAAGTTCCGCTCATGCTGACGACACAGTGTGACTGCGACACCAGGCTACCGTTGTTACTGCTGCTGGAGAAGTCGGCTTGGGCGGGGGCCACAGGGAGCCCCGGGTTTGACATGTAGGACTGGGTGACTGGAGCAGTTGCTGCCTGTGCTGTAAGTGCTGACGGAAAGGAAGATGGCAGAGTATACCTCACAGCATCTACGGTTGCTCATTCCATGTCCTTTTCCTGAAAGGTCGTGTTAATTAAATACATGTTTGTGTCCCAGAAGCTTTCACTCACAGTCGAAAGAGGACCAGTCGGTGTAGTCAGTGACATCATGTGAGGTGTTTTCTTCTGCTCCACTCCTTTCCTCAATCTGAAACGATGACAATATTCACCATAAATCACCAAAGTTTTCTCATTAATTTTCCAGATTATACATAGTTACTGACAATAAATGCTTTAATCTATATGGCACAGCTTCAAGTTACTCACGTCTCACTTGGATTTCTAACATACAACTTAGGACTCATATTGGAAAGAGTAAAAAGCATAAGCAAAAAAATAGGAAAATATTCCTCAACAATGTGGCAGAGACAAAAGAAAAAGTATTACAACCAATTATTCTCATGACCCTGATTTAAAAAGTAAAGAACTAGACGGTTTCAAACAACAGCCCTGCTGTACAGAGAACAGGCGTTGTCCCGCTGTAAAGACCACATTGCAGTAAAAGGTGCAACTGGTCTGGCTGACAGTGTCCTTCCTCACCAGTGGGAGGCCAAGTCCTGCTCGGGCCCAGTTCACCAAAGACAGACGTTCCCTCAAAACATCTCCTACAGGGCTCGCCAGGTTGGAGGGGGGAAACATGGGCCCCTGGCAGGAGGGGCACTGGTACCCAGCCGGGGCTGTGTGCAGCGGTAGTCGGGCTGCCAGTTCGTTCAGGCAAGACCAGTGGAACACATCTGAGGAGGGGGTGGGAAGGACAAAGGGCAAAACAGAAAGGCATTCTGAACAAGAACAGCCCAGTCACACCACACATTGGGCTAATGCAGATGCCTGTAACAGAAAAAGTCATCCAGGAGACTAAAAGACATGAGAAGTAACTGTTTGTGTGTTATTAGTTCAGTTAGATGGTGCTTGCGTATAATTGTGACTTAGATGAAGATAAAACTGCATTTAATTAGTAATCTATGCAGAAATCCAGGTAATTCCAAAGAGTTTACTTACTTTTTCTTGTAATGTCCTGTATATATTTGAGGTTTGAGAGACTTCATTTAACTAGTTCAGTCAAGCAGTTTAAAGTTCAGGTAGAATTAAATCCTGGCTGAAATGGAGCCATATTTTTAATCATGAGAGCATTTCAGTAACATGCTGATTTGGCAAATACCTTTAACTCATAGGTTCAGTTTTCTCTGTTGGTGCTAGGAACCTTAACATCTCCATGAGGTATTTATTTACTTTTGATTAACATGTAGTGGCCTCCACAGGCCCGGGTCTAGAGGCTACCACAGTATGCTAATATTGGAGAGATGAGCTGTGTGGGTCATACTAACCATAGCAAATCAGTCTGACTGTATCCTGGGAGGCTAGGGGGGTGGAGCATAGCCGGCAGTTGGGGTTGTAGTCGCTGTCCTGGAGCCACTGCAGGTAGGATTGCACGATACACTGTGGCATAGAGAAACAGACAGGCAGGTTCAGGTTGGACCAGAATACTGTAGCCAACACTGTAAGACCGCCCTCCAAACACATTCAAAGGGACACTCCACTTACAAAGTACTTATCCAGCGTTAAACATTAGTTAAACTGCAACACCAACTGTGAAACTGCAGACATTCATAGGCAGGTTTCTGTCATCTACATTCCATTTTACAATCTCATTTTATTCATTTAGCAGGTGCTTTTGTCTAAAGTGACATACAGTGAGACAGATACGATGCTGTATGCTTGTGTTGGAAGGAGCTATCTATGGTATAAGTGCAGCTTGGCAGAGCATCCAATGAGAGACTAGCAACCAAATGCGGTTAGCATTGGATTAAGAGCCAAACAACATGTCCTTCCAGAAGGTTATTATAGCCATTTAACTATGTCTTTTATTGTCTTAGGCACTTAAGACATTTTGTTGTTGCCTTTTAGTTGTTTAAGACATGTCTTTAACACATCTCAATTTTTATCCATTCGTTTTGAATTTTGCTGAAGTGATTCACGCTTATGACCTTTCTTATAGGGTACTACAGCAGGGCCCATCCAAGTTGCCCCAATTACATGAACAGCTAAGACATGTTTTAATATCTGAATTATTTCTGCAATTTGACTGCAACTTTCAAAGACATTTTAATGGTTCTGCAGCACCATATTTTTATGCACAGGTATAAGCCTGGCATGCATTTATGTAATGCTCTGTGGACTAGAAATGATATCAGTGGACATTGACATGAAGCTGATTTAACAGTGATAACAAATACATTAATTCTATTTGTTTTGGGTATAAATCTGAATGACATTTTTTACTGTTTGCCTGTTAATCTCTATGCATCTGCAAAACTGAAGAGGTTTGGGTAATGCTGAAAGCAATGCAGTTGCTTTAATTGAACTGTCTATTGTCCATAATTATACATTTAAAAAAATGGAGAAAAATTATTGATGGAAAATTATAGAACTTTTTCCATATTAAAATCGAGATTTGCATCGAGATTTATTTTGCCTTTATGTTGTACGCATACTTTTTAAAACTAAACTAGCTGAGATAAATGCCTGGAAGGCTGAAGGCCTATTTGTCTCATACACTCTCTGTCTCATCATACTAAATATGACACTGGCAGATGGATGACTATTCAGTAGAAAGCCAGGAATCCACTGACTTCCATTACTTAGACCCACCCCCTCCTTGCTGAAGTTAAAGTAAATATTATAAGTAGAGCCGCTCTAGACTGGAACAACTACAGTAACAGAAGTTAGCCATGTCAGAGGAGACAAGTTTTTTTGGAAGGCTCAGCTCATGTTGTTTTTAGATAAAAGAAGCCTTTATTATATGAAGAAGTACAGCTGAGATTCAAACCAGCAGCTCCTCTCTTCCACTCCTTTATCTTTGCCTCCTGCTGCTCAACCCCACTGACCTTACTATGGTTGGTGACAAGGCAGTGTTCGCAGACATTGACTCGGTGTTCAAAGCAGAACAGGTTAGTCACCTTCCTCTTGGGACATTTACACAAACCCATGGCCTGATCTAAGAAATTCACAACATAAAACAATTAAAATCTGGATCAGCACATACACAAACTTCAGAGGAAAATCACCAATGCTAATAATAATGAAAATCATTAAATTAACGCAAAATAACAGGCAGTAAACAAGGACATTTACTTTAAATCGCAAAATAAACTCAGGATATGTGAAGTATTAATCAGTTTCGAAATTCATTCCGGCGCAATTAAGCTGTCAAAAGTAGTTTATAAACAACAGGCTACAATATAAAACGCGATTTAACTGAGTTTGACGCAGTACTTTAGTTGATGACCACATTTAAATGCATTTTATATTCAACACATAAATTGATGGCAACCGTGTATATTGTCACCCGGGCGTGATGTTTGTTAAAAAAATCTAGGAGGCTAAATTGTCTTGTTCAGTCACCTACAGGTGCATCCAGCTGGCTGGACAACTAACTAAAACACACCTGCTGAAAATATTACATGGTTATTGCTATCATAATATTTCAGAACTAGCTGTTAACCATTAATTTCAGAAACAGGGAACCCAAGAAGTTTGATTAACCTAGCTATTGTAACTGTAGCATTAAGTACCCCGGAATCACGTGACACTGGCGTTCAAGCTATTCGAAAAACCGCATCACACCACATAGCAGGTAAAGCTCACGTCCAGGAAATATTAAAGGGTTACCTGTATTTTTTTTTTTTTTTAAAAAAACTGCTAAAGTCTGTCTTCTGGCATATACTACGACAATATGGATACCAAAGTGTAACTCTACTCCTGACGACCACAGACTTCCTCTGACTCGGATGCCACGTCTCTTCCGGAAGAGTCGCGAGCTGATGACGTATGTCGCGTATGACCTCATAGCTTATCTAAATTTAAAACGCGTTTGAAAATGTTTTTTGTTTTTCTGACAGCATTTAACAACATGTCATAATAGTAAGCAAACTTACATTTCATATTGGATGACTTTGTTGACATAGAGCGTGTTTTTAAATGTCTACTGTATAGAATCATCTATATGAACCGTGTCAAGCCGGAAGTTCCGCCCCAACAAGCGCGAAGGCGGGTAATTTAAAAACATTTCAGCCGGTCGCGCCGAGAAATTATCCTTAAGTAAAATAATATTGGTGTTAAACTTGTGTTGGAGTGAAGCGACTAAAATGAGTAACAGAAAAACACTACCTGGATCGGCTGGACAAACGAAGGGAAATGAAGAAAACAGTATGTATCTCTTCACTTGCTACTCAATGAGCAGATGGGCGACTATAGGGACATTCTTGATAATTGTGGAATTGGTGTACGGCTAGTTCATTAAACTTGACGTCGGCAGGTCTAGGGTTTATCGCGCCACCGAACGTTTTTACCAGTTGATCTGAGATACAGCTCCTCGTGTGTGTTGATTGACCTGAAAGTGTGATCACCATGCCTGTTTTTCAGAGCTGACGAGCTCACAGCCGAGGCGGTCACCCAGATCTTCAGGACGTGGGAAGGACGAGACGGTGAGCATAACAATTTGCGGTTTCAAAGTTGAACTGTATTTCCATTTCGCGTGTTCATTGCATGCACACTGTCCTGTGTTTAACAAGGTCCTGTTGCGTTAAGGTGCTACAGATGCACCAACCATATGCACAAGAACGTAGCTGGAAAATTAAATTCATGTATTTCAAGCTATAGCTTGGTGACTAAGTTGATTGCTAAAGACAAACGTGTGTTTCCTTTGTGAGGTGAAGATTCCACAACCTCCCGTGAAGCGTTCCATCACCGTTAGGAAGATAGCACCCAGAAAGACTCAGGTTACTTTACCCGTTCTATTTTAGACATTTTCTACATGTTAATATTCCATTTGAACAGTAGAGACAACTTAAGGTGATTTGGGACATTCGAACATATTTTTCCATGTTTCCTTTCAATGTCAAAGTTTCTCCTTCTATAACCAGGTACCAGAAACGCCAATCCTTCCAGCGCGACGGAGCCCTCGTGTGAGTCCTTTTTCTCCATTAGCTGGCTTTGAAATTGTGTAAATAAGTGTGCATTTTGTAAACGTGTTTATGGCAAAAAATTCACATTGTAGCTGGTTCAGACAAATTTGGTTTTACCTGTAATAGTTCCCGTTGATGAATGAGTAATATTCGTGTGTTGCTCTAACTCTGAGGACAGTTTCATAATGTTAGTCTTATTTTCCAGTTAGGATGGGATGCGTACCGATAACTGCTTCTAAATGGGAACACATTCTACATGAGGAAGAAATGAGCATCAGTGAGGCTCAGTCTTATCTGTTCTGTTATACCGTGCTGAATAAACAATGGAACAAGTCGAGTTTCGGCGAAGGAACGCAGCGTGAACAGCAGGATCTGTATACTGAAAACCCGTAATAGTGGCTTTATTTCTGAAAACGTACTAGTAACACGTTTAACACGATACCAAAGTCGGCTTCCCTTGCTTAACGGCACCGTACTAAAACTTTAAAAACGTCTTTCTGACTTAGTTACGTTCACCTGTCGATGTGCACACAGGAGAGTCGCAAGGTCGAAAGTATGGCTTCATTTCACAAAACTGGACAACAACAACACGTTGCTACGAGTGTAATAAATTATTTGCCAGTAAACGGGGGAACACAAACTGGCAAAATGTCTGTCGTCTAAGCATCAAATAGGCACGCGAAATTGCACTATTTTAAACTGCTTAACTCGAAGTCTGACCCAAATAGCAACTACGACCGGGTATCAGGTATAGGCTACTAATATTGTTCGATAACTATATTGAATTGCTAAAATCTTTGCAAATAAAATCAAATTCTTTGCCGCGAAGAATATATAACGTTTTTACGTTCTGTCTGCTTGAAAATGTATTGAACAACTTGTATAAAGGAATTTTTTGTACACATTTCTCTTTTGCAGCAGAGTGTAATTTTAAATTTAGTAAAGCATTGTTTTTGTTCTGTTCTTAATGGTATGTTGTATTTTCCTACAAAGTCATGAAAGACACAATAAACAGTTGGACCGATACGCAGTACTGATAGGAGTACTAGAATCAGTAAAATCCTAACGGTACCCATCCCTAGTTCTTCTGACTTATTTTTTTAGCTTCGTGTTAAAGTCTGGCACGAAGAATTCGGATTCTGGTGATGAAGAGATTATCTATGTTCTTCCCCAAGCTCATTCAAGAGATTTTGCCCCATTAAATTAATAGATAGTATTATGGCAGGCTCTTCACTGTCTTGGGGAAATGGATCAAGTTGGACAATATATCCTGGCTCTTATTTGCTTTTAAAAATCCTGTAATTGCAAAAACATGGATGATTAGCAGGGCTCATTCTTTTTCATATTCTTTGAAACTCTAGATTTCTGCTGAAGGGAACAAAGAGAACAGTGGCTCTTCAGCTGGCAAGCTAGAGAAAGTGAAACGAGCCCCAGCAGTTCCTGATCACGCTCCCGCCCAGACTTCTCCACACCAAACTGTACTCTCACCCATTCCGGCTCCAGCATCTCCAGCGGCGCAGGTTAATCAGGAGCTCGGGAGTCTGGAGTGGTCCCACAAGGTGCGGCGCTCCTATAGCCGCCTTAGCTACGGGGACCGCTCCTTCGAGGGCCCCCCCTGCTCCCCGGCACCCTGCCGCAGAGACACGTTCTTTGGCTTTGAGCACCTCCAGACGCCACCGGTCGTGCCCAGGAAGGCGGAGCAGTCTCGACTGAGGACAGAAGTGTCCATCTGTGGGGGCTCCTTCTCCCTGCTGGAGGGGAGCACATGTGTGGCAGGCTCCCCTGAGCCAGACCTGAACATTCCTGGGGTGGTGGTAGTGAAAGAAAAGAGAAAACGGATTCGGGCTCCACAGATCAAAGTGAGTCTAAAGATAAGCACTCTGGTCTTTCTGCATTTACTTTTCCATACAGCCACTCATCCCTGGGGTTCTCAAACATTCCACTGGAGAGCCACTATTCATGTTTCACTTTGGTTTTCATTAGCTGATGTTGGTTTAACACAAACATTTTTCTGAAGCCTTTCCAATCGAGGTTCAGGTTGTTGTGCCAGCTGCTAAGAATACAATCTGCTTTTAAATTTTGTTTTTGATGATTAAGTTATCCACTGCACCTGTTTATTATTTTTGCTTTATGGGCTTGTGTTATGCCTTCACAAAATCAAAGTACTTATCACTTGGTTACTGAATACTCTAATCGCCATTTAACTTTTTTCTTTAACTCTTTCAGATGTCAGAGTTGGACTTGTTAGCAGCGAAGATGAATGCAGAATTTGAAGAGGCAGAGTGCTTTGACTTGGTGGTAGAGTAAATTTAACAGCTGAAAAAAATCCTGTTTGTAAACAAAATGTACCATATTCTATAGAATATATTTTATAATTATCGCAACCACTGAAGTAGTAATTAGTGACTCTAGTGTGTTTTCTTTGTCAGAATACTGTTTGTAATTTGCAGGTTTCTGGTTCTGTGTATTCTTCAATAGTAACAGGTTTCCAATCTTTAGCAATTTCAACATGACCTAACTGTAAAGTTTCCCTCTGGTATTAAATGCATATCTGTATATGTTCATGTGCATTTGATTTGTTTTTTTAATCCGTTTTCTGTAGCTTGTCTATGTTTATCTAATAAACATGTAGCTCCACATGCTGTAAGGAAAGGAGATTGGAGTCCAAATGTCTGGTCGTCTTCAGTGGTTCATCTGTCCATTCCTTGGAAAATGGAAAGTGGTATCTGGAATGCTGCGAGCTGGACTCAAGCAGCGAGCCCCCTTTCATGTGCTGAAGTGAGACAGTGATGTTATACAGTTTTTTTTTGGGAAAAAATTTTGCATTATTGCATTCTAGCTCTATGTAGTCCTTTTAAAGTGATCAGTTTTTTATTGAATTCATTTGTGTGCAGTGTTAAAGCAGACATAGATCTTGTGGACCTCTATGGGAATGCAACTGCATGGTTGTCTTTTTCTGTCTGTTGAAGGAAGTTTTTTTTTTTTTTAATTGCATAAGCCGAATAAAACTGACCCTGCCCTATCATGGTTCAAGAGGATGTGGGCGTTAAAGTGCTCATTATGGTTGTTTCCGGCTGTGTTTTTCAGGGGGCAGCACATAGCTACATTTTGCTGTTAGATCAGGGGTTCTCAACCTTTTCAACATCAAGGCCCATCTCTTTATTACAAATATGCTGATCCCATATTCCAATTATGTGTAGAAAACCTTCAAACATCTTGCGACTGAAGGAATTTTGTATGGAAGAGTGGTCAAAGATTTCAGCAGGCTGATGTCAGAGACTGGTGGACAATTATAACTTATTGTCGGCCTTTTGCATTTCTGCTGAAAGGGGACAATACTAGCTTTTGGGGCCAAGGGTGTATGTACATCTTCCACAGAAGAATATTACATCTATTTATATTTTTGTTGAATAAATGATTTAAAAAATGCTAATTTTTGCTAGTTTTGTTCATGTATAT
This sequence comes from Gymnarchus niloticus, assembly GCA_009936485.2. NCBI lineage: Eukaryota > Metazoa > Chordata > Actinopteri > Osteoglossiformes > Gymnarchidae > Gymnarchus > Gymnarchus niloticus. The sequence continues at coordinate 7,347,328 of JAACJT020000002.1, read as the reverse complement.
CAGCTTTATCTGTAGGCATTGTATCGAAGAGGGTGAAATGTTTGCTTAAATATGTTGAAAAGAAATCATATCCATGGGGTGTCCTTCATTTTTCACATGACTGTACGATGCATGTACAGGATGTTGAGCACAGGTGAAATTAAGTGAGGAATCAGGAATATGGCTTATTTCTGTTAAAAGATTATACTCATAGGTTAGAGTTTTGGGAGTGTGCAGCTGTTAAAACTTAAAAGCATGCTATGCCACAGTGTCTTGAGCAGGAAACTTCAGTGCATGTTGTTTTACAGTGTCCATATCTCAAGAAGTTTGGGAAAATATAAAAAGTGTAAACTGAATCTTTATGTACACCACTTCACCCAGAACATTGGAATGTGTTTTCTTCAATTTTATTTGTATAGCATCTTTAACAAGAAGCATTGTCACAAAGCGCTTTACATAGTCCCGGGGCCAGGGTCTCCAGAGAAAAAACCAAAGGTGACAATGGTAAGGAAAAACTCCCTGAAGAGGAACAAACCTTGGGAGGAAACAGAGTCAAGGGGAAGCCCATTCTCCTCTGGCTGGCACCAGGCAGGACAAGTTCATTAGTACAAATCTGAAACAACAATGTTGTAGAACAGTCAGGAGGACAACAGAGTATTGGAGGATGCAGTCAGGTGATTGTGATTGAAGAGCAGGTTCGCTGGCTCAGAAGACAACAAGCTGGTCAGGGTGGACAGATGAGGTGGAGGGAGGGCACGGTAAGCTCGCAGACAAATGGGGGATCTCTTGAGTCCGAACCTCCAAAAGGAGCATCCCACTGAGAGTGGTAGGTAGTGTGCATGACCAGATGGCAAAATAATTGCAATATTCCATCTTGCTATCTATGAGGACACACTCAGCAGTGGAATTAGAGTGCTGGGTCAACCATTTATCCAGCACCTCTGGAGTAGCTTTGGGATTCAGGGCCTTGCTTAAGAGCTCAACAATGACATAGACCCTGGCCTATTGTGGGAGTTGAACCAGCAACTTTTTGGTCCCAGACACAGGTACCTAACCCACAGAGTCACACAGCTAATTGCTGCTGTGTTTTTAATGAAAATCTGAATGCAAAAGAAAAAGAATTCTTTGGTCTTAAGCATTGTGAAACTGAAACTGGAAAACCAGTTGTAGGATGTAGAAATGCAAATCTGACCATTCGTGGTAGCTGATGGACTTCTAATTTATCTTATTCACTCAGTCTCCAAGTATGAAGATGTTTTATAGTTAGTGAATATTTTGTTCTTTCTAGATACATGTTTTTTATGTGTGAATAAAAAGGACGATTTAAATAATAGAGGTACCCATTTGTCCGTCAATCTATCATCTAACAGTGTGTTTATCCTGAGCAGGGTCACAGGGGGCCTTAACACTGTGGTGGAATTTAAGGCATAAGGCTATGGAACATTCTGGATGTGATGCTAGCTGATACATGTATGAATGAACATAAACTATATGCTCTACCACTCCTGTGTGTAGCACTGTGTTCAGCTAATTATGGGAGAAACAAGGTTTATATGATTAGAATGGGAGGGAGTAGCATGCAGTGTCCAACTACTAAGGCAACTTGCCTTTGCTGGGAATTGAATATAGTTTTCACACATCTCCTCTCACTCTTCATATAGAGTTGAGAGCAGGTTTTCAGGTCAGAGCAGCATCCAGTACCCCTGGAGCAATTGGTGTTAAAGGTTTTGCTCAAGGACCCATGAGATTAGGACCTTACCATAAATGGGCAAAGATTGTTTAACCTGCACGGTCTACTTAATTTTGTTGTACTCGTTACAATGACAATAAAGATGTTCTGATTCTGATTCTGATTACTCTGAAATGTTTAAATATTGACTATTTCCGCTTTTGAAAGTTCAGACTTAATTTCATCATTTGCTTTTTGTTGGTCCCATCAGGGGTCGCCACAGCGGATCAACAGTCTCCATCTCTTCCTGTCCTCCGCATCCCGCTCTGTCACACCAACCACCTGCATGTCCTCTCTTACTACATCCATAAACCTCTGCTTTGGCCTTTCTCTTTTTCTCTTGCCTGGCAGCTCCATCCTCAGCATCTTTCTTCCAATATACCCAGCATCTCTCCTCTGCACATGTCCAAGCCAATGCAATCTCGCCTCTCTGACTTTGTCTCCAAACCATCCAACCTGAGCTGACCCTCTAATATACTCATTCCTAA
>JAACJT020000002.1:7311697-7338673 GCA_009936485.2 Gymnarchus niloticus | reverse complement strand
TTTCCATTCTTCATCCTCTTCATAGCTGTCCTTACTTCCTTCTTGCTAATCCATTGCACTTCCTGATTCACTATCCCCACATCATCCAGCCTTCTCTCTCTCATTCTTTTCATTCATCAGCCCCTCAAAGTACTCTTTCCATCTGCTCAACACACTCTTCTCGCTTGTTAGTACATTCCCATCATTGTTATCCTATATCACCCTAACCTGTTGCACATCTTTCCCAGCTCGATCCCTCTGCCTAGCTAGTTGGTACAGGTCCTTTTCTCCCTCCTGAGTGTCCAGCCTCTCATACAACTCACCATACGCCTTATCTTTGGCCTTCGCCACCTCGATCTTTGCCTTATGCCTCATCTCCTTGTACTCCTGTCCACTTTCCATCCAGTGCCTGTCTTAAGTTCTCCCTGAATGCACCTTACAGTCTTAATTTTCCAACTTCCACCATTTGATCCTTGGCTCTGCCCTCACTCTCTTCCTCTTCTTTGTCTCCAAAGCCATCCTATGCTGCCTAACTACGCTTTCCCCTGTCACCACTTTACAGTCTCCAATATCCTTCAGACTTAATTTCAATGTCAATATTCCTAATGATCCTGCTGGAGTATTAACTCACCAAAAAGCATCATCTTCTTCAAGAATAATACTCTGGTTACTTTAAATTCATATGAAAAGTACCAGTTTTAAAGAGGCAAATGATTTTTATTATGGCTTGACAGCTGTGATCTCAGAATCTAAATTTCCTTCAGGTAATGATTGCCTGTTTGATTTCATTGTCACATTTAGTACAGACCAAGAGATTTTGCAGGAGACTATTGGGCACACCACAATGATCTGTCCAGTATTAATGCTGTCCTTCATTATTACTATGCTTGTCTGGTAGTATTATTGTTTTTGAATGAAAATGACTTCTATCTTTATGCTTTGTACTATGGAAGGATATTTGTGAATAGAAATTTCATCCAATAGTGGAAAAAGGTGTGTCAGCAGCAAAGGCACTGTCTGATATGTTATTTAGTTCATATTTCAGTTCATGAAGGCATGATCTTCTGGATGAGTCATTTTCCTGGTCACTGAGTTGTTCAATAGGTATATATTTTGAGGTGTAAAAACATCATCCTTGTTAATAATTTAATTGGCATTATTTACGATTGATCATTTTAAGCAGAAGTTCTCAGCCTTTTGAACCTCAAGGTCCATCTATTTGTCACTGAAGCTTCTCCCGAGTTGTCATCTGCAGTCCACTAGAGGGAGCTCATGGCCCACCTATGAGTCACTGCCCACAGATTTAAAGCGATATACACTACTGCAAATAAGGCAGTCGGAACATTTATAAGCTGTTCTGTAGTGTGGCTGCTGTGCTTCAGAGTAAGGCTGTGAATTGTGGATGCTACATTTAGTGTGTTCGTCTGTATAAACACTGATCCTGACAAAGGTGCGGAAAAAGTCCTCTAACACTGGGCTCGTGCTAACAGTGGATTTAAAAGTGCATTACAGGATAACGGCATTAAAAGCACAACTAGATGCTAATACAGACCTTGTTCTATGAGTGAAGGCAGAAAAAAAAAGATATTCTGGCAGGAGAAGTCACTTGCTTCACATTGGGGTTTTTATTGATATACTGAGTGTGCCTCCTGGTAAAATAGCATTGTTTATTGCTTGACCACCGTGACTGTTCATCAGTGCTTAAACTAGCATTTATGGCTGAGCATTGGCAAGCGATGATGCTTGAGTGCCTGCCTCGTTTCCTCCGGAACAGGAACGACCTCCAGCACAGACCGGGGTGTGATTCTCACCGCATTCCACAGGGGCACAACAAATTTCAATGTCTCGAATTGCTATACAGTACCGACACCCCATTTGCACCAGTCACTTTACTATTCTATGTGTTTGACTTTCTCTGCTGTTACACCATTTAATATTTATTATTAATTGACACAAAACCATTATGTACATTTAGTCTTGAATCCAAGCCCCCCCGTCTCTGTCTTGCTCTTCCGTATGTTTTTGCACCTTTAAATTATTGTGACGCCCTCATTTTGTCCATGTGTTACTTTCAGTCTATATGTTGTACCGTCGTCCTTGGGGAATGTTGTCTTGTGTGGAGACGAAGCTGCAGAAGTCTCATGTGAAGCAGGGAAGCCATGAAGAAAACGTTAAAATGGACGCACTTTCGCTGAGAGCACTTTTTTTTTGTCTGTTGGTGCTCTTTTGCGAATTCTCTTTAAATTCTCTTCAATTCTGTTTTTGGCCGGCAGGGTGCACTAGAGTGTTTGTCTTCATTGAAAATATATATTGCAAGACTGAGCGTGGGGCCTGTCGTCTACTACTTGCAGTGTTATGAGTTAAATGTTATTAAAATGAAGGGATTCATGTTGCCATAAATGTTTTAAATTTAAGTTTAATTTAATTTGAAATGTAACCACATTTTCTGTTCATCGATTTTGCGTAAATTCAGTTAATTTTTAATAACACAGTAAAGTAAATAATAGATTTTTTCAGGATGCCAATGTAAATATCACACGAGCGACTAATGATCTTGATGCTTTTTAATTAGTATACACTCGTTTACTTTATGTTCACTTATAAAGATGACATTGTTTAGGATATTGAGTCTGTTATGGAGTTGGTAATATGGGAGGCAAGAAATACTGAACCAGTATATAAGGTTACTGCACTGTATTACAATGGCATGTCATCCCCTGTGGACAATGCTTGATTGGTGCAAGTTTCATCATGCACCCTTAAGTTATGTAAAAACTGTCTGTGGAAGAAGCAGTCAGGAGCTATGCAGTCTCGCAGTCTCTGCAGGATTGGCTAGCACAGCCACTGGATCTGAATTCCATTGAACGTTTGTGAGAATAGCTAGGTCATAAGGTCCATGAGAAGGGCTGCTTAAGCTAATCCTGCTCTTGGGAAGTGCTACAGGATGTGTGGGGTGAAACTTCACCAGAATATCCTGAGAAATTGGCAGCAAGAATGCCCAAGGCCTGCAGAGCTCTTATTGATGCACGTGGAGGATTTTTGTTGAATAGAAAGGTTTTACTGTAAATGAAATTGGTCTTTTCTTACATTATTAAGGTTTTGATTGTAATGATATCTAGTTAAATGACACTTTCAGTTTCTTTGGCATAAACATAAAACCATAAAACATTCTTTGTGATTCCACACTTTTAAATGGTAGGGTATGTGCTGAGCCCATTGCATGACGGGTGATTTACAGGGTCGCCTTTTGATATCATGACTGGTATTCACACTGGATGAGGAGTGCAAGCACCTCACTGGGCAGATTTCAGAGCTGACCATGCAGCTGGCCTCTGACTGCACAGCCATACTTTCTGTGGAAGTTATCAATGTAAGAACAGGCTAAAAAGAACTTTACATGTGGCAATACAGAATGTGCTGCACTGATTTTACAGAATGACAGCTGTAGTCCTAGTTGTAGTCACTGGTGTTATTTTATTAACTGAATTATATTATTTCTGTACATTTCTTGGGCAGAGGCAGGTGGCAGAGGACAGCCCCAAATCTTCCTGCGAGTACTCCACCCTCAGCTCAGTATAGCCTCAGAAGCTGGGCTCAGCCCTCCAGTTGAAGCAGCACTCAGCAGCTTAAGATTGATGTCTTGTAATTGTATGGGGGCAGTAGACACACTAAGCACAGTATTGCTGATCCTCTTGACAATGCCAGAGTTCCACTTTGCAGAGATGGAGCCTCCTCACATCCAGGAAGAGGGTGAGAGCCGGAATTGTTCTGGGTCTACACAGGGGTTCTACCTCCTCGAGAACAATGCTGTGGCACCTGATGGGGAGAGAACACAGGGGTAATGCAGAACACTGAGAGGAATAAAGACCGCCCACTTCCAAATATTGAAATAGCTCACTAAGTTTGTCAATTCTTTGCTTTCATATTTTATTTCATGGAAAATATCCACCAGATTTCCAGTAGGGTTTTTTTTCCAGCTCCTGGTCATGCTTGACTGTTCAAAGTAGCTGATGTTCCTGCTTGAATGGTTAAAAACCAGATGCACATTCCCCTGATGCACAACCTGCCATGCTGATGGCTAAATTTACATCCCAGCCCTAAATAGATCAGCGGCACATCTCTCTCTGCCAAGTCCCTCCAAGCTTCCTAGAAGGTACTTCTCACTACTGCTTGGCTGAATGGCAAACTGGCATATGACAAGTGCTGTATGAGCTGCTATCTGTGAGTGCTGCACTTAAGCTGTGAGCTATGAGCTATAAAAGACAGTGAAACAGCTGAACACCTGTTAGCTTAGCCACCTTGGAGCTGTGTGTGGGTCCTCGTGATTAGTCTAACAGAAATGTTTGGCTTATGTTATCTATGTAAAAAAGGCAACTTTCATTTGAACAGTTGCAGGTCTAGAAATTTTTTAAAGAACCTCATTATAATGATTTTTCTAGATTCTGACAACTCTAGATGATCAATTTCCAATTGTTCACATTCCATATAATTGTGAAAATCTAGTTAATAGCCATTTATTTATTGCAGACAGATCTAAGGGTCTATGTACAAAATATTTAGCTTATTGCCACAAGGGAAACTACAATGATATAGTTATCTGGAAGATTTACTGTACCTTACAAAAATGTGCTGTAAGATTTAGCAGAAGGGTGAAGAGCTGATGAGTTGATTTTTGGTTGATGTTTCCCAAAGGCCTGTCAGGCGGGTTAGGAAAAGAGGGGATCAAGCCAGCATTCGATCCTTCACTCACCATACCTCAGTTTTCTGTTCACTTTACAGATAGTGTGACATCCTGTGCTGCACTTGTGTTTACATGAAAGAGGTGAAGCTGCTGAAGACCCCTGGCAACACTGGAGGAGTGTGAGGAGTTTTTCTGGCTGCAGAGTGATGAGGTGATTGAGGGACTCAGAAAGGGGATAGGAGATGTACAGGACAACAAATATACGGCTGAGAAGCACGGATCACAGATCTCCATCCTATTAAGCAGAGGATAGACTAACACGAATAGAAATACAACCGAAAGCGGTGATTATGGGGTTCAAGTATATTTGCATAAAGGGGAAAATGGAAGGATGGTAGGAAGGACATAGAAATGGATGGAAATGTAAACTGATGAAAACTGGAATGGACAGATGATACTGATGCATAGTATTATGACAGTTTGAACAAATTGGAAACAAGTAGAATGTACAGCATGCTACAGGATACAAGCAAGTACTCATCACAGAAGAGTAAAAGATAACGTGCTAGCACAATGTACATTTATTGAAATATTACAGAAAGATAGACTGTATATGCTGAAATATGGCTGACCGGAGAACATATCTCAGAATAAGCCAATGTACACATAGAAATGCAGCAACGAGAGGAACATCCTAGCAAGAAACAGACAACATATGGGAGACATCAGATGCGCAAATGGAAAAATGGAAGGATGGAGGGAAAGACAAAGAAATGAATGGAAAAATAAACTTGATGAAAACTGGAACGATGGATGGTTCTGATGAGTAGTCGTATGGCAATCTGCACAAGCTGGGGACAAGTAGAATGTACAACATGTTGCAGGACATGCACAGGAAGTCATTGTAGAACTAGACAAAAAGGAAGTCATCACAAATATTAAAATCATACGGAAATATTCATAGACTCTATATGTTGAAATATGGCTGTCAGGAGAACTTATCTCAAAATAAGTCAATGTAAGCACAAACATGCAGCAGAGAGAGGAACATCGCATTCAGTTCAAATTGTCTGATTAGTGGAAGCAGATTTATTTGTATCTATATACAAATGAATGGATAAGTGAAAGGATGGCAACAAATGCAGCTGGTTGACAAAAGGATGTATAGATAGATGGATTTTTGGATGGTGCAATGGATAGACAAAAAAGGAAGGATGCATGGTACTAATGAGTAGTTAACCAACAGACTGGACAAACTAAAAAGAAGTACAATTTACAGCCTGTTATATGGCACGTGCAGGAAATTATTGGTGAAGTAGACCTCAAAAGGAAGTCGCAATACAAACTAAATGTAGGAAAACATTGCCGAAAGAACTGTATGTGTTGACATAACGCTGACAGCAGAACACATCGAATGAGCCAACGTAGGCAGAGACATACAGCACCTAAAGAAATATGCCAGGGAATTCAACCTGACTGTCTTATTAGTATAAGCAGATGCAGGTATGTCTGGATGATGGAACGTATTAATGAGTGGTTTTATGACACGATGGAAACATCTGCAGCTGGGTGACAGAAGGATGTATAGAAAAATGTTATATGGATGAACGGTTTTATGACACAATGGTAACATTTGCAGCTGGAATATGGAATGAGTGCTGTATACAAGGATACATGGATGGATGAATGTTGGAATGAACAGACAATTTGAAGGCTGGGTGTAACAAACCATTCTCTAATAACAGAACATTTTGTAAGAACTTTCTAAAATAAGCTGTTCCTTTATAATGTAGAAACACTACTTTCCTAAGGTTGCAAAATTACATGTATGCAATTTTGATAATCATCATGTGCAAAGGGATTATATTGTATTATATAGTCAAGGTAGAGTTGTACTTCCCGTTTTAATATTATATAAAGCATCGAGGCTGACCAAGTCAGACTGACTTTTCTATTTTTTATTTGCTAATCAACAGTACCACCTGTTGACCAGAAGTATCACTCAAATCAAAAACTTATTTTAAGTTTTCTAAATTACATTTACTTGTAAAAAAAAATCGAAGAAGCGGAGGAAACGGAGTGGAAGGGATTTTGGTAGGGCTTGACCCAAGGCTTCAGAAAACAAAAGAATTTTGATTGTACGTATTATAAGTCAAGAGATATTTACCATAATGTATGCAAACATATATGCCTTATTGTTGCGCACTGTAACGGTGTAGTGAGGCACCCTTTAGAGGACTTAGAAAGGGTAAAAATCAGGTCATGCCTGTCAAATTTGGTGAATTTTGAATAAAGCATGCATGAGATATAGCTGTTTAATCAAAATAGGGTGAAGTATGTACAGTATGGGCATGGCATGCAACCAGGTCCTATGGAACAGTGAAAATGTTTTTGGCAGTGATTGATTTGCACCCTCTCATGATTTCAGAAATACCACATATATTCAGAATGGTTGATAATAGTAGTGTTACCATGCAATATTAGTTATAATAAATTATGTTAATTTGTAAAAAAATCTAAGAAGTGGAGCTTATAGTGTGAATTGGCAATTAGAGAGGGCATGAACCAAGGAATCAAAAGGTAAAATAATTTTCATTGTAAGTCCCACAGCACATGAGATAATAACCATAATGTACCAAAACATATACATGACAACTGTTGTGCTCCCTATAGGTGGATTGAGGTGCTTTTTAGGCAGATAGGATAGGGTTGGAATCTGCTCAAATGTCTGTCAAATTTGGTGAAATTTGAGCAAAGCTTGTATGAGTAACAGCTGTTTATGCAACACAGGTTGATGAAGGTACAGTGAGGGTGTGGCCATTGTGTAAAAAGGTTAAGATTTTTTATATAGCACTTATAAATTGTGTGATTCTGCATCTTCTCAGCAAATTTTGCTGTCTTGGACTTAAGGGCGTGTCTGGACAATTCATTTACAATTGCTGCGCTGTGATTGGCTGATCATTTGATTATATGTTACAGTATTAAAGAAGTATGCTCATGGCTGCAAGTAGATGATATGTTCCAAATTTCACCAAGACTGGTCCAGTGGTTCTTGAGCTACAGTTTTCCACTTGTTATAGTGCCCCCTATTGACAAATCGGTGCCAGCTTTGGTGCACACCCCTAACATAGTGTCCTGCATGTATGAGTCAAATTTGGTGAAATTTGGTTGAAGTCTGCCTGAGTTATAGCTGTGTATTCAAAATCATTGTGAAGTCAGTACAGTTGGGGCATGATCTGCGGCCACACCATATGGCAGACATAGGAATTTTGAATTAACTTTTGACCAGCTAACTCTGCTGATTCCAGCAATACCACATTTGTCCAGATTGGCTGAATAAGCTTGAATGAGTATGAAATAGCCAGTTTGTCAAATTATGCAAATTTGCAAAAAATCTAAGTAGGCAGAGAAAATGCCATGATTGACTTTTTGGTGAGGAATAATGTATAAAATATATAAAAAAGAATTCTGACTGTAGGTCTCATGGATCAAGAGATACAGCCAAAAATGTAAAATGCTCTGCTGCTGCACCCCCTAAAGGCACAGTGGGCCCCCTTTGGGGGCCTGAGTAGTGGGTATATATAGACACCTTTTGGCCAAATTTGGTGTTGCTGGGCCTTACTGGCTTGGCTGGGCATTGTGTTTTAAGGCAGAATAATAATAATAATAATAATAACAATAAGAAGACGAAGAAGAAGAATCCACGCAATTACAATAGGGTTTCAGCACTGTGTGCTTGAATCCCTAAATATGGCTGTTCTTAGAGACTCTTAATAAATGACATCCATGTTTTAATTATTACCATTATTTTCAATGTTATCCTTTGTGCTCTAAACAGAAAACACATGCAGTACTTGACCCTGACCTTCATTTTGTTGAAAGGGCAAATCAGAGGAGCCATGTATAGAATCGCACACTACAGGAACTTTACTGACACTAATTTGTATGTCTTTGGTTTGCAGGAGATGAGCTCTACAACCTGGGAAGAACATACCAACTCCATGCACATCGTAACAACTTGAACCCTCAACCCTAGCAGTTGAAGTCAGGGGTGTGCCCCACTGAACCACTGAGCTACCAACAGCACACTGAAAAAAATCCTCTTGTTTTCAGGGACTATTATGGCCTAGCTCAGGTCTTAGGTGGGATTATAGCATGGACTTATAATGAGACCAATCTCTGTATGTAGGTCTGTGTGTTCTGTGGAATGTACACTCTATCTGTTCAGTTACAGGGCATTACAAGTAATAATGACATGCAATGAAGCATATGTGGCATAAATAGCATATTCCAGTTTAGCCCTTTCAGGCCACAACTACTGAGGTCAATAAATAAAGGGTTCATAAGACTCATAAAACTTGGATCTAATGTAAAACTGATGGGATTAATAAAAAAAATTAAAAAAACACCCAGAGTCAAATGGACATCAAAGAATGTGTTTATAATGAATAACCAAATATATTACCGTGTGGCCCTAGGGAGCATTTTATAAGAACAAATTCATGAAAAGTCCATAGTATTTTACAGATCTATAAAATATGGTCTTAAAGTAATAACACTGTACTTTCCCTAGATATATAATCCCGGTACCACCCAACGATTTATTAGAAGCGTAATGGTAGTTTTTCTTTAGGGTTTATCTAACAAGCCTATAATTGGAAACATTAAGTAAGCTTACCCTTTGGCCCTCCGCCTCCTCCCTCTCGTTACCTGTCACCTTCAATTGAGGCCTCTGCTCCTATGGCTTCCACTCTAAGGTTTGCTGAGCAGACACTGTCCTTCTTTCTCATTGGAAGGTGTTCTTTAATAGGATCAGACGAGCTCTGTGTGGGATTAGTGGTGAGATGCCCCAATGCCTGTAACTGGGGCTTGTCCAGTGTGTGTTTGTTCCAGCATGGCTATGGGGGCTTAAGGGCACTGTGTGCAGGACTGTGGGGGTCCAATCAACCACACACAGGCTCAAAGCCAATTCCAGGGGACAACAACAACACTGTTGTGACTCAGCACTAATCCAAAGTTTTGAGGAGGAGATTTTTTGCAATGTTTGGTACCGGATTTTTAACCAGACTCCATCCAATGCGTGAACCAGGACTCAACTAGGAATACATTGGCATTACTGAAAGAAGTGAAACAAAAGGATTTCCCTCAAATTTCTGGATTATCATTCATTCCTTGTGCTTTATTCTCCAGCCCTTGGCTTCTCTTCCACTCACTTTTCTGAAGATCCAGACCAACAGATTCAAGCTTCAGTTTTGTGCAGTGACAGCCTTCATTACAGCACCGGACCCTTCCATTCCTCTCTGTGTCTTCTGATCTCCAAGACCCCTACAGATAGCCCTGTTTCTGTCTCTTTAACCAAACACTCCACATTATACTCCACCTCTTCCACCTCACTCACCTGTTCTCTCTTCCATTCCTCTCAGCATCTTCTCCTCTCTAAGAACCCGCCTAACACTTCCATTTTTGTCTTTGACGAAACGCCCTACACCCGACTCTGCTTTACGCGCCTCTTCTCTCCCCAAATCCTGTGCTACCCTCTTCCTCCTCATCTTTCTCCCAAACAATTCTTTCTGAGACTTCCCCGCCCTTGTCACTGTGCACTATGGTGCTGCTGAAAATGAAGTTCCCCTTCCAGAGGCGTGTGCGCCTGGCCCAGAGTCTGTGGCTGCTTTCCTGGCTGGCTGTTGTCGCAGGGGCCCTCACCTTCTCCTTGGGAGTCTTCCTCAAGGCTGAGCTTCACAGAAGGGCAGAGGTAATGTCGGACACCATCACTGCCCACGATTATCATGAATGACAAGTCTTTCAATAGCTTTCATGTCTGTCATTAAGTCAATGAACGCATTGCATGTTAATCTTTTCAGACAGTTTATGCCAAATGGCAGCAGGCCAAATAAAGTTCTGGGGTGGTCCTGCACTTATACCCTCAAAAACCTAATAAACAAAGTGATTAACTAACAAACCAGTGATTTGATTGGGTGAAATTGTTTGTATACATAATTCTTGATTATAAATGATTTTTGCTGCACGGTAAATGTATTCAATGTATTTTGGCATGTAAAATCACACCACTGAATATCTGTATATATTAGGCTTGACGTTTTTCACACTTAACGGCTAGTGTGTCGCATCTTTAATGAAGCATCATTCAACACATGCAGGATCAGAGTTAAAAAAGTTACTGCTAACATTTTATTTGAACTATGCCTATTAGCTCATTCACATGTATCATAAATATGTCACAACAACGTCACAACAGGTCCGGACTGTTTATGACATGTGTCGTAGTCTGCAGCAGCAATCACAATTTGTTATGAAACTGATGACTTCATGAGAACGTGACAGCATTTTTTTTGCATGCTCAGTAACAGGTCATGATGGGTGGTCTACTGAAATAAGTCCCTGATGTCCCAGGAAGCATCCAGATGTTGGGAGGGTCTTATGACAATTTCATGGTTGTTAAGTTTTATTGACCATTACAACAGCAATTAAGAACAACCTCTGCTAAATAAGATCTTTGCACATGCAGCACTAAAGAGTCACTTTAAATAGTCCTGCAAAGGGGTTACACGGTTGCCCTTTTGTAGATTGTGTGCTGCTGACAGTGGCTGTGGGCCTTCTGAGACCTGCCAAATGGAAAAGGAATGCAGATGGAGTTTTGTGTTGAGTGTAAACCAGCAGGACGATAACAAAATAAGCCTCAGAGGTCACTCCATTCATTAATGACCATGAGGTTCACAAGAATGATGAAGATGATGTTCGCAGGTGATGGACAACACCGAGATCCACGCAGTCCCCAACACCCTGATGGTGGTTGGCCTGGCCTCCCTGGGCATCAACTTCTTTGCTGGGCGTATCTGTCAGGACTCCCTGGATGCAAGTCGCTTCCCACGCTGGAAGAACATCTTATCCCCCTACTTTGTCCTCTCCCTTTTCTTCACTATCCTTATGCTGGTGGCGGTCATCATGAGCTATGCAATGAAAGGCAACCTCGAGGAGTCGCTGAAAATTGGCCTAAAGAATGGCATCCGCTTCTACAAGGACACGGACACGCCGGGGCGGTGCTTCCAGAAGGAGACCATCGATAGGCTCCAGATGGAGTTCCACTGCTGTGGGAATAACAACTACAAGGACTGGTTTGAGGTGCAGTGGATCAGCAACCGCTACCTGGATTTCACCTCCAAGGAAGTGAAGGAGTGAGTGAAGCAGAGCGTCATGTGCTTGGTGTAGATGTCAGGGTATATGTGGAGGAGCCATGTCATTGACTGAGAGTACTTCCAGCTTTTCAAAAACAACCCTATGGTGTCAATAGTATGCTACCACGGTGAGCTGGCATTTCAGCATGGAGCGAGAGAAAGCCGTATCTAAATATTTCATTAAAGTGGGGTCCTCTCAGGTAGACTCCATGTTGTTTATAATGAATTTCTAACATTATTAAACTATGATGGATATAACACATACTGTACCTAATTGTTGTACATTCCGACTCATCAAAAAGTGACCTCAGTCCTGATAAACACAAGATATATGCTGGCAGGGGAAAACAGACAGTTATTTTCAATCCTGGGAAACATTCAGTTAAGGTGCCTTTAACGTGAACCCTTCTAGACTTGGCTAACATGAGATATGAATACAGTATGGTTCAAAAAAAAAATCAGATATATTTACATTTATGGTTGTATGGGTAGAATATCATTTTGCTTTTGTTCTTTGGCAAACATGTTCCTGTTGCCCTCACTTGTTGGCCCCCAGTCGCATCAAAAGCAATGTGGATGGACGTTTCCTGGTGGATGGGGTCCCCTTCAGCTGCTGTAACCCCGCTTCTCCGCGACCCTGCATCCAGCACCAGCTCACCAACAACTCAGCGCACTACAACTATGAGCACCAGAGCGAGGAGCTGAACCTCTTCAGCCGTGGCTGTCGTGAGGCCCTGGTCAGCTATTACATGGGCCTGATGAACAGCATTGGGGCAGCTGTGCTGTCCTTTCTCCTCCTGCAGGTATACTTCCCTGTGTTCAACTCAACTATGGGGGACCCAGCATATAACCTGGGGATGTTTTTAATTAGAGGTTTCATAGTCAAGACACATCACGTTTCTAGTGGACTGCAAAAAAATATTCAAAAAATCACAAAGTCAGGAGATTCTTATAAAGATGCTAACTTTGTGATTTTGGAATTATGTTGATTCTGTATTATTCCAGTTTTTTTCAGCCGCAGTGTGAGTATTTTGTCATTACTGAATGTACACTCTCGTCTCTTTCTCTTGCCGTGTCCTGACCACACACCTCTCTACTCTCCGCTGTGCGTCTCGCACTACTGGCCTCCATCTATGTCATCCTATTGCCTGTTTCCCATTCTCTAATGGACCACCAATCAAATGCTGTCATGTTTTTTACATATTTCCTCACTACTTCTCTTCTAAAAATCCCCCATATTTTGTTACTTAATTCCAACCCTTCATCTGTCCTTGTCTCACCCCAACCCCCCCACCAATATTGAAATGCCACTACAGATGTCCATACTGGTGAGCCTCAGGTACTTGCAGACCTCCATGGAGGCAGTAGTGGGGCAGGAGAACACAGAGATTGAGACAGAGGGTTACATCCTGGAGAAGGGAGTGAAGGAGACCATCAAGGAGATGATGGACGTTGTCCGCAAGTTCTTCCAGCTCAACCAGGTGGATTCATCTATGGAGCAAGCAGTGGAGCAGGAGAAGCCAACCACAGCAGCCAGTTAGAGGACAGGGGAGTGGCTGACAATCTCTGGTCATGACCAGCTGGGCTGCAGTGTGCTAGGAGGCAGGAGTGGTACTATTCACATGCTTGGGCATCTCATTCAACTGATAAGTCTCCAAACTGAACTAGTCTAGTTAAACACTTAGCTCTTTTAGAGTGAGTTGGGAAGTCTGCCCACCATGCATGGGACAGAATTGGTCACTGAACAACACTGAGTCCTACGTTGATTTGGAAAAGGATTTTTAAATCACATTGCATCTGTTAATTACTTCACATGTCCTCTTATGCAGACAGGCATTGCAACCAAAAACTGTGTTTGGCTCTATCCCTCAAAGACACACCCATCTTCCTTGTAGAGCGTTTATCCCAGAGAAGATAGTTACCTCCTGCCTTTGCGAGAAAGAATTTTTTACTGCCAATTACAGAGACCACTGTTCATTCCTTTATTTTCACCTTACCTAGATGTTTTTCAGGTAAATTACACTTTTCTTGAAACCTTTTCACTTCTTCTCAATATTGTCCTTACGGTATTTTCAGAAATGCAAAGTTCCCCAATATATTTTTTTGAAATATAACCAGATTACAAAGTGCTTATCCTGCACTTGCAGCAGGACCATCAGTTGTTTTTTGATCTCTATTTAATTGGATCAGATTTCCCCAAAGCTCTCAAAAGTCTGGATTTACATGAAGAACTGCATGAGAACTTCCTGGCTGTGGAATACAGCAAGACAACCCTCAAAATGACATCCTAGGAGGAGAGAAATCCAGTAGACCACACTCCCTCTATGGCCATTACTATGACATCTAAATGTCACCTATATGATCCATAGTGGTGAACATATATAACAAAAGATAAGATTACAAGATACAAAAGTGAAAACTGTGGAATGTAAAGTAACTGCTTGTCCATACTATATGTCATATGCTGATTGTAGTGTGTCAATCTGCTCAAATCGCTGCAAAAAAATAAAAAAATGAATAAAAAATACAAAATATAAACAGCAAGGGCACAATTGCCACAGTGAAAACTATTAAAGTTGTATGTTTTCACCCGCTTGGTGGAGTTGAGTGACATTATCTTCCCAGTGCACTTTATTGTTTAATACCTCATCACTCTTTGAGGAATTATATATTTTATTTTAGACAGATGACAAATTCATATTTCAAATATTCTATAGGGTTTTTCCAAAGACCTTCCTTATTAGCCCCTTGAAAAATGCTTGTCTAATTTGAGCAACATTCTGCCAAAGTAATCTATTTCAGGATATGAAAAGTGGTATAATAAAATCCAAAACCCTCCACTGAATTCCCCTCACCTTGTCCAATTGTTGCTTATTTGTGGGGCAATTCATCCCTTCTTTTATCATTTCCACGTTCTTTTATTACTTACTCTAGATATACTCCCCTGTCCATCTATCCTTTTCTATCTTCTTCTCTGTCCTCTGTTTCTCTCTCTGATTCACTCTGATTGTCTCCTCCTACACCCGCAACACTCTCTCTCTCTCGCTCTCTCTCTCTGTAATGTCATTGACAGTCGGGATAGGATTATGCAGGCCGATGACCAATGTCAGTAACCCAGAGACAGCTCAGTGTCCGTGTCCTCTGTTTAGACAGCTCATAAACTCCTAATCCCTCTAATTAATTCCTAAACTGCTGTGAAAGCAGAAATTTACACTCTGGGGTAACCAGGCATGCATTTTTGTTGTGTAGGACGATTTATCAAGGCAACAAAACAAAACAAAAAAAAAAAAACTGTACCTGTATTTATGTACTTTGTGCTTGTAGATGTTTGGAATTTTTAATTCCATTGCATCAATGGAGCATAGCAAAGTAAATAATGAGAAGTGGGATTGACCAGTCAATGACTGACAGGACAGTCCATACCATCAAGGCTAGAAATCTGTTTCTGAGTTGAGCTGTTTTCACTTTTTATAAATGACATTTTTGTATTTTTTAATAATTTGTGATTCAGTTATAACAAGACAGTCTGGAGAATGATTACAATGCAAGGTTTCAGGGTAGTTCAGTTGAATTTCAAATTAATACCTTTTATTTTACAGTTTATCTGATGTGTGTATAAGAAATATAGTGTGTTGATCAGTCATTCATTCTGAGATGTTCAAAAAGTACAGAATATGTTAAATGTCAGTGATGGTAAATATAGGCATAGACATGAATGAAGTCATGAATTCTTACAGGAGGTTTAACTTTTTATAAAATGGAAATTGAAATCTGTCGCTCCATAAACATGGCAGTAGTCTCACAGTATGTGAGGCCATCTCACGGTGTGTGAGCCCAGGTACCTAGATCATCAAGGACAGCCTCCTCTGTTCCTCACTGATGACCCTGCAGTACACGATTCTCACACACAACCTCCTGTCCAGGGATGACATTTTAAATCTCCTGCAGTATTTACCATATTCAGATCAAGATCAACCTCTGCCTACAGTTCTCCACTGAGAACACTGGGGGGCAATATTTTGTCATGTCAACGTTTTCATATATAAAAACTTAAATGCTAGTCGTGCTTTTTTTTTTTATATTAATAAAAGGCAGTTTAATGTTAACTGACTTCCTGCTTTTTGGATGTAACCAGTTCTCAGATTTGTTTCTGTTTCAATTGCTTCTCTAAATATTCTGCCTTCCATTGTCAAAACATTTCCAACCACAACAGAAAATTGTTAGAGCATCTGTGGGCAAAGGGGCAGTGCATTCAGCAAAATAAATAGCAGGCACTGAAACACTGAGTCGTGAAGCTTGCTAAATCTTTTGTGTGTAGGTGGAGGTACAGCATCAGTAATAATTTATAAAACGTGGCGTGATTACAGCTTGATGCCTGGATTATATCATATGGGCTGGATAGAACCCCCAGATTTCAAGATCACAAAGTATAAGAAAATAAATGCAAAAAGGATCTATTTTTCAATCAAAATTCCTCATTTGGAATGGTTGCTTACTGAAATAATTTTGCTTTCCTCTTTATGTTTACCATGGATTTTTACCTAAATGATTGTAATGATATGAGGCTACCTCAAACTTAAAACTACAATGCTGTGATCCTTCTGACATTTCATGATTTACATTTAGTCTTAGGACAATGTTCCTTGATCTTTCAGGCTCTCATTCCTTCCTTTTGGTGACCTTGGGGTCTCAACTAGCCTAGACACCTTGTGACTCTGTGTTTATTGCACTGGGCTACTGTATACAGCAGTACTATACTTTGCTGGAGGTATGTTGAGTATGAATGACTGCTACAGAAGGATTAAACAATCCGTGAGATGGGTTACATGCAATACCATTGCACCCCTTTTTTGATGTTAGGTGTTTCAGGAAGGAAAGCAAATTAGCAATACCAAGAATCACCAGCAGATGGCAAGCAACTAGCACTTCCTACTCAGTCTAACTTGGGTCTCCTAAATAGCAGTATTTTGCCTAAATACCTGTGTACATTCTTCTCTCACAGCGTCATCATCAAAGAGAAGCTATGAAATCAAGAACAGGGAACTCTTACCAATGAAGTTAGCCATGGAAAAATTACACTGGCTAAAACGCATAAACCACCTAACCATACTTTTATACCAACCATAGTGGCCAGCAGTACACTCACTTTGCAAAACGGTTAAACATTTGCAATCCTTGCTGGGCCTGAATTATTAAAGGTAGGAGTTCATGATTATTAACAGGGCACCACAGTCCATAATGTCCCCAGGAGAAAGACACTATACTACACATAGGTGTGTTTTTGTCCAAGTGTCACAGACCTTAGCTGAGACAATTAAACAGGCAAACATGTTTAATCTGCCCCCAGCAAATCCTTTTACTCAGTTTGTTATGACACATCTAATAGCTTGTTTGTAACCATTACCGGTGGCTCAGGTTGTGCAGGCACACAGATATCTGTCCAGGCTTGCTCCATGTGTGCACACTTCAAGGTACCTTGCCTCCCAAAACCAAGTCCATTCACCCTCTTCCTGCACTGTGCCAACCATGATCTCGCATTGCCCTTGATTTTGCTACAGATGTACAGATGTACGGCCCTCTAATTGCACACCACTAGAGGGTGATCACGGCCCACCTGTGGGCCTCGGCACAGTGGTTGAGAAACATTGCTTTCGATTTACCAGCACTAACTTCCCAGCCATAGATGAGTGTTTCCAAAAAAAATGAGACAGCATGGTAAAAGATTCACAAGTGAACTTCAGTGCCCAGCCTTGTTACAGGACCTAGGCTTAGTCTTCAATTAATCAATCAATCTTTATTTATATAGCACTGATTCAACCACAGGGTTTACAAAGTGTTTTACAGGCATTTTAAAAAGTAGAGAAACAACAGAAAAAGAAATGTTTTGTGGACAAGTACTCACTGTTTCTCGTACAGTTCTGATTTTGTCACTAAAGAAGGCTGCAAATTCATTGCCTTTATCAGCTGTAAGAAACTTGGATGAGATGGGTGGAGCGGGGTTAATCAATCTATCAATAACTGTAAAAAGAAATTTGGGGTTGTCTTTATTTTCTATCAGATTAGAAAAGTAGTGCATCACAGGATTGCGTGAGTTCCAGAGGAGGAAGAGAAAGCATGAGGTCACTAAATGCATCAACCAAATCAGCCATACGATAGCATTTAGTAGCCTTCCCTTTATCAGTCAATCCCGTAGTATACATTGACACCTCAAAGAAGACAAGTTTGATCAGAAACCATCTTGAGCCCCAGCTACAGTTCGTTGTTAGGTTTTTTGGCTAGATAGTTTGTTGCTGATTTTGACTCTGAACTTGGTTTGCTTGTTAATTTTTTCATTTTCTACATCCTTGTGTTTTTCATTCCTCATCAGAGAAGTAACAGGAGTTCAATATGTTTCCAGCTTGGAAGCCCCTGCTTGTCAGTTGCCCTATTCCTGTCACCACTAAGTGCTCTCATTCTGCATCTGGAAAAGGTGTCTGGTGGAGGAAGAAGACCTGGCATCTTTGGCAGGTGTTGATGTAGATAGGTACACTGATTGTTTGCACTGGTTAGTTTCTCTGTTTGGTATTACCATTAGTAAAGTATGTGTGTTTTTTGGCCATTGTCACCTGTTGGTTTGATGTGTCTGACCAATCATAGCAAAAGATAGCACTTATCAGGGCTCAGTGTAACATTGCCAACTGTGTCACCATCTTGCACATTCAATATAAAATTCAAATATGATTGTCCATCAAGAGATAATTGTGTAATAAATTTAAGTTCTTACATGAGTAGCCTATTGACCTAACAGTTCCAGGCTTGCAGGTTGATTATCCGTGGTACAACCTTACTTCACTTCCAGAGTTCCAGAAAACTGGATAAGCATTCATTTAAAAAAAAGAAAACTATATTTTAAGAGTAAAGAATTTCGTGTATACTGTGTAATTCAAAATGATTATCACGTCAATTTTTGCAGAATCAAATCAGACTGCTGTAAATTGTCCGTTTTATATTAAGATAGTTCTAAGAATCTCATATTTTTTTAAAAAGAAGCTACTTTGCTATTTAAGTCTAACGGCAAGAACGTGCCTCGAAACCCCACATTATTTCAGGTCGGATGTTTCCAGTTGGCGCAAAGAAGTTTCTACAGTGTGAAATGAACTCAGTTCACGTCCTATATAAAGATGTACACCTACGAAGTAGTCAAAGAACATCTGTTGTCAAACGATCGGTTTGAAAGCCGTTGCTTAGGAAAATTTGACGTGGTCTGACTTAAGGAAACATCGCATTTAATGATTAGGGGTTTTTTTCCCAACCAGCATCTCATGCACTGTGTGTAATCACAACGACGCACGCGAAGAAAATTTTGCCAGAATGAACATATTAACGTATCTGTTCTTCTCTGCGTTAAGGTCTCTATTGAAGTTTACATAATGCGCCACCCATGGTGTTGTGTATGGAAACAAGAACGCTAGGGGCCTCAGTACAGTTATTATCAGAAGTAAAGCGACTGCGAAATTCCGGTGTGGTTTAGCGGTGACGTTCCACTGATGTTCACAGGCAGCGTCGCCCTGAGAGAGAAGGGAGAGCACGCGTGACAAGACTGTTCAATACTCACTTGATATACTCTTTTATGCTTAATTGGTGAAATTTCCACTTCACATTATCTGGAATAAAACACAACAAGTGGAATGCGTGACAAAGATGGACGATATGTTTTCCGAAATGTTAGAGGAGTTTATGGGGAGTGCCCTCGTGACCTGGGTAAGTGTACTTTCACCAGATGGATATTTCCAAGTTCTGTAGAGAAATAAAACCAAAAATTAAAACATGTTTTAAAAGTGATACTTACACAAATAAGGCCTTACATATGTTTAAGGCTTTTAAGCATTCGTTTACCAAAGGTGACATTTCTGTTCTCCTTTTAGGTGATTTTTAAAGAAATATCTCTCCATATTATATAAAGTTGCACGTAGAAGTGTAAAGAAAAGTAGATTTTAAACTAAGTCATTTTAACATAACTTCTGCTTTTTTCCTGTCACCTCTGTATTTCCTTATTTTGGGTGTTATTTTTCCTCACCACAGACGTACTGTATTTCTATGGCGATCTTTTCCATCTCGCAATCTATGAAAGAATGTGCAACTCTTTATTATATTATATTATATTATATTATATTATATTATATTATCCCTGTTCAGATATTGAGCATTATACTTTCTTAGAGGTCAGTGTGCAGTAATATTTTTATTTTGGTGTGAGCTTTATGACTTGAATGAGAGCAAGCAATAATTTCTCCTTGTCAATATTTAATCGTCAGAAATTTTGCATCATTTGAGAATTTATGCCAGTTAAGTGCATTTTTGTGCTCCTTTCTTTGAAATGATGAACCATCAGATGAGCTATTTGCCGTTAGATGCAACTTTCTTTGTTTCGTCCTTCCAGGTTCTTACGTTTGACAGTGTAATTGATGGAGAAGGGCCTATTTCTACTCAGTACCTTGAAGTGAACTCCAGTACCCAGAATGCACAGAAGCAGTACCTGGAGCTTACCAATGGAATCTTCCTCAATGAAGTTATGAGGGTCATGTGAGTTATGGTTTGCTATGTCAGTGTCTGCTGGGGATGGTTTTACTTCACTGGACAAAAAAAAACATACTGGATTGCTTAAAGTGTGTAATATTAGTGGTGTGTGGCTCCAAGGGTTACATGTTTATACCTGTGCCCAGAAGGTTGATGATTCCAATCCCATGGTTGGCAGAAGAGGCATATAAATGTTGGGCTATTAAGCGAGGCCCGTAACTCCAATTATTGATTGCGGGGTGCTGGATATATGGCTGACCCTGTAGTCTGACCCCAAGCTTCACTCTTGTGTGTGTGTCATGGTCTGACACACACCTGATTGGGGGCACTCTGCTTTCTTACCCGCCATTTCAGTGATCCCAATCCAAAGGTGGAACGAATATTTCAGAACGGAAGCAACGATGAGGTTCTTAGGGTCCAAAACTTCTCTGTCCTGAACCGACACCTGCGCTCTTACTATCAGGTGAGAGACGGCTATATGAAGCGATCTTTGGGAACTGACTAACCTACTTTACTAACCTATACTCCACTAGGCACTTAATCCAGTAGGAAATAGTGAACATAATGTAGTTATAGAACATGTAATTGCAGATTTTTATAGATATACCAGGAAACCACAAGGGCACAGGGTTTTCACAAATATGCTATTCAAAAAATATAAAACAATATATTCAGAAATAAAGCTAAAATCTGTAGTATTACACATAGGCATATACACACAATTATTGTGTCATTTTTGTGATACATACCATAAATATGTATCAAGATAAACTATTAAAAAATATCAGTTATGGCACTCTGCTCAAATCATACTGGCACCACCTACTTGGCAGCCATCTTTAAAATGATGAACCACAGTTTTGATTTTGTGTTAGAGTATTGTGACTGTACAGCTAGTTTATGACCCATACACTCTACTGAGAATGCTCATTTCTGTAGATGCCTCTATATGCATTTTAAAAAAGACCTCATAGTTTTAATCTGAAATGTCTTTAGACAATAAACTTCCACTGGAATTTTACTGAATGAATAAGTAGTTTGTTACTTGTTTTTGTGACTAAGGTTTCTGGTTTCGGGGCTACTTGGTGGCACAGTTTCTTGGTGGTTTCACTTCTTTATTTAAGCTTCCTGGTCACTGCTACCCCAATTAAGACTGGGCTTCACACTTTAGTATTTCTGACTCAGAGATGTAGATGTCAGAACTTGCTTAGAAGTTGAACTTCTAGAAGAAAACCCACATTTGTTGATGGTATCATGGCTTGATGACAGTAATTATATCTGTCCTTAACTGATTAAGTTTAAATGTCTTCTCTTTTGCGTAGTATTCAATTTATACAGTCTGCCTCATGTTTTGTAGCAAGGCTATTGTTATAATTGTATACATGAGGACATATGATTTTGAACAATAGCATGGTATAATATTAAATCAAAGAGTCTTATTCCTCCTCAGTTATGAGTCAGACCCTTCTTTTAATATTTTGTGGGTGGGCAGTTTCCACAGTAACACATTCACAATGTTAAAATGATGTCACTTCCTGTGACTTACCTAAACTTCCTCTACTGAGAAGAAATTCCCTCTCAGCTTGCCACTCCATCTGTACCACCTCAAACTTTTTTTTCCCCTTGAATCTGTTGAGCTTAGAGGTATATTAAGAGTTTCCTATTTTAATTTGTCTGCAAATAAATGCTGAGTTTCAATGCCTGTTACAATGATAAAATGTGTTTCATCTGTTTTGTTCAGTTCTTGGGCTCTTGCTAGTTTAAAAATAAATTAAACTGATGGTGTAATGTATACAGTTTTAACCAGTCACCAGAAGGCCATCATTAGTGCAAATGTATGCGTAAATTTACACTAGATTGAAGGGACCTCTGCTGCTAGACCTACATGTCATAATACACTAGGACAACTGAAACAGCACACTGTATAAATAAGTGGTTGTATAATACAGCATATAGTCCTTGTTTACATGTCCATGTGTTTCCTGTTTTTTTCTTGCTTCTACCAGGAGAACCTGCAACAGTTAATCCTGATGCCCCTCCCCAATGTTGCTGTTTTGGGACGAGACCCCCTCACAGGTAGCTACTTCTCTGGGGTGGTTTTGGGCATTTTTGGTTTCAGCTTGGTCCTGTAGCTTTCGGCTCAGAATTTTTCTACAGATGTTTGCCTACCATAAATTGGTGCACCTTAACTGTTGGCATTTGCTAGTGATCACTGGCATCATCTGGGAAGTATGGCTGACTTCCCATTTTCTTGTCACTCAGATGTTCTGGTTTTTCAGGGGATTATCTGCCTGTGCGTGTGTCTTTGAAGCTCTGCAGTTCTGCTTGAGCGACTCACGCGTTTGGCTACAGGCGCATTTCCCTGTCCAAAGTTCAAGTCTGATGGACAAGCCAGTTTGTGTGCTAAGGGTGTTTCATTGACATGGCGTTTTAGCATCAGTTGTGTCTGTGTATGTCTGTGATTCTGTGCCATTAGAGGCAGCTCTGGAGGAGCTGAGAAAGCTGCTACTGTTGCTGCTAGGCAGTGCTGTACAGGTGAGTGTGCACCTCACACGCTCGGCATCGTTGCTTGGCAACAAGTCCGAGGTGAAGTGCTGTGTGGGTTAATGCCGTGCTGGCTAAGCAGCCAAACCACTAAGTAATGCTCAGCTAGTATCTGACCTACATGACACATGATACCATGATGTTGTGAAAACATTGTTACAAAAAATGATGCAATGCTGAACATCAGGAAATGGTGAAATTGAACTTTACTTCAAAATATCATGTTTCTGAGTAATGTGAATGTTTTATGTCAATATGTTGTCTTAAATTTGGGAATTTTTTTTGTTTAGCCAGATTATATTTTACATTTGATGTTTTTCTGTGCATTTTACTCCTGAAATATTAGGGTCAGACTATTGTGAGTACTTGCAACCTAGCTATTTGAAATCCAAAAAACTGGGATGATCCATCTATTCATTTTGCACATTAAGTGTCAATCAGTTCTGTCACAAAGCAAAGTGAATTGGCAATGCATACAGCGTGCCGATATAGCATAATCTGACTGACGTTGCTCAATGCCCAGGGGACGTCACAATGCAAACCTTATGCTTTTTGTCTGCCATTCTGTGCCAGTGTGAGAGGAAGGAGGAGTTTATACAGAACATACAGGCCCTTGACATCAAGACCCAGGCTTCCATCGCCTCCTGCATCCAGGAGGTATGCCCTGCTGTTCTTCCCATTTCCGGTGACATCAGTCAGCCCAGCTGGCACCCCTCACCCCTGTCCATAATTCTGGCACTACTGGCTTTCAGACCCAGACATGGTAGATTAGTGCTAGAGAAACCCATATATAGGATATATTTTTAACTGCCTGTCTTTTTCAATATATATTCCATGTGCTGTAGGTTAGCAGCATGATGCTCTATTAGGTGTAAGCGTATGTATAATGAATAATACTTGATGAGAATAAATTAAGTATTGTTACATGTTGTGGTTAATTTTAAACAAAGAGCAGCTATATGTGTGTAAAAACCGAACGCTGATTTTAGTCGCTCTGGATTTTTATCCAGGTAACCCAGGACCCGAGCAATGTGTTGCCCCTGCAGTGGGGGGAGCTCTGTGCCCTGCAGGCAAACGAGCTGCAGGGCATCTTCAGTTCCATGGCGCAGCACATCCAGAGCCTTCTGGCGCAGAGGGACGCCAACATGGAGGTGGGTGTGTCAGCTGCATTCACAGGCCCTACCGCTGCAGTGATTCTGATCTAAAGATCTCTTTCTGTCTGGGGTCTTTTTCCTCCTGGGTGTAAAGCCTTGGGGGTGCTGAGGTGCATCACGTCGTCTCAGCCCTGCCTCAGGCTCACCCTGGGTAGTTCCAGTGCGGTACTTTCTCAATCCACTGCATAGATATATACTGAAGACGTGAGCAGTAATGATTTAAGGATGTTTATCAGGTCATTTACAGCTATGCTGTGTGAAAAAGTTATCAGTCTTTGGGCATTTTCCCAACAGGCCACTGTACGATTATGTGGCCCTAGTGTGTGTCCTGTAGTTTCGTCCATGATCTAGCCACTGTTGTCAGGTGGCTTCAGGTATAGTTTAAACTGATTAACACCATTCTCCTCCCTTTGGCCGCTATATTATAAGGATATAGTTTATGCTGTTGACAGCCAAGACTACAGTACTACGGGTAGTGATGTCGCTGTTTATTGAGAACTGACTGATGCTGTGACATTTGCAGAAACTTTACATAGATCTTTACATGCTTTTACGCTCACCCTTTTACTGGCACAACAGCCTTAACTAGAGCTGAGGGTTCCGTCAAGATGTAGCGTACACCACCCAGGTAATGTAGGCCCGGGATGCTCAGTGGTAGCACATGAAGTAACTTAATATACAGTTAAGGACTCCAAGTAGACCGTGGAGCTCTCGCAGACCAATCATCGGTGTATCTTGAGGATGGTGTGGTTTTGTGTAACATCATTCTATTAGGCCTTCGTCTCATAGCCAGACAAGCTGCCTTTTCGTTAAAAATTGCTCTCTTCTCTCATTGCAGAGGATTGCAGAACTTTGTCGGGAGCACGACTCGGCCCAGGGAACTGCCCTTGCGGTGACCTTAAACTGTCACTCTGACGACCCTCCTCAGGGCCTGGCTGTGCAGCTGGCTGACAGTCGTGCCAAACTGCGCCGGCTGAGGCAGGAGCTGTGAGTGGCGACTGGAGAGGGCGGGGCAGGAGTGAGGGGGGAGGAGGAGCCTTTTGGGGGCTGATGTGCCTTGAATTAGAAGATGGGAGGAGAGTGATGAACTGAGTGAAAAGTGGTTTCATGGGTCTCTGGTTGAGCAACAAGGTGTGTTTGTCTCTTTTTTGCAGGGAGGACAAAGGAGATCAGTTATTAGACTACAAGCAGGAACAGCAAGCCATGGAGGCGGAGCTTAAAAAGCTACGTCAGGAGGTGAGGCCCCACGTAAGATGTTGCCCAAAGAGTTGTCTTTCCTGGAGATTGGTGACTGACAGGTACTAACCTCTCGCCTACTGCGGTCGGGCAGAATCGCACCTTGCAGGGAGAGGTTCGAGTGGTGCGGAGTCTGCGAGATGAGCTTGACTGCCTGCGTGACCGCGCAGCTAAGGCAGACCGGCTGCAGGCCGAGCTACAGAACTGTGCCCACCGCCTGCACAGTCTGGATCTGTACCGCACACAGCTGCAGGTATGTAGGCCATTATCTAACAATTTCATGAGGTCATTTGTCATATAGTTAGAAAGCAGCATCACTATACCCAGGATGATGGACTTTTGGATAAGAAACATCTGTTAAAACCTGCATATACAGTAATCCCTGGCTTCCTAAATACCTTAGGCTATGCCACCGCAATCCTGTACTGGATTTATGTATGGGATGGATGGATGGATGGATGGATGGATGGATGGATGAAGAGTGGATAAAAGTCTACAGACGAGGATACTGTATGTCAGAAAGTAATGACCATTATGCAAAAAATATTTTTCAGCATCCTTTACCTATTGCCTTTATATCATTATGGGAGCAGAGGATACCTGGACATATGCAGCATGCTCCCTGTCTATGAAGATTTGACTAGGCACGGCTTGATACCACGTCTTCATCTCCCATACTGATAACACAACCTTAAATATCTGCCGACACCGATGCTGATCCGATAGTCTTTTTGTTTAGACTTTCTTACACACGTACTGAGTTCTATTGCCCTGTTTTGTTTGGCCTGTTCTGGCCACCGCATTTCTACCCTTCTCTTTTTGTTCTCTTTTTTGTAGCTGTGCGGCTGTGCCGTATTATAAAGTTGTCTGTAGCAGCGCATGTTGAGGATGTGGAGACTTTAACTATTTGTTTATGAAGTAAAACATTTGCATTTACGCTATGCAGTGTTCATTCCTTCTCTTAATCATAGTACATCTCACACTTGACTTATGCCATCTGCATATGTAATATGGCTATCTAAAAATGCTCAGGACTGTGAAACAAATACTCCTGTCCTCTAAACGAATAATTAAGTCCTTCTAGAATTTTAGCATCCAGCCACCTGGACTCAAGTCGTTTGGCTGACCCGTCTGTCCACCGTCAACCTGTTCACATGACCCTGCTCCATCTCTGGTGCCCCTTGCAGGAGCAGCAGCAGTATTGCGCGACACTTCAAGAGACACGGGCCCTGTTGGAAGAGCAGCTAGGAGAGGCTCGGGCGCGCTGCTCTATCCTCAGGGAACTGGAAAGGGACAACCTGCTACTGCGACAGAGGCTTATGGACGTCGAAGCAGTATGGATTTTCAGCATAGTACAGCACGATACATCATAGTACAGGCCAGCAGAGCACAGCATAATACATCATAGTACAAGACAGCAGAGCACAGCATAATACGTCATAGTACAGGCCAGCAGAGCACAGCACAATACGTCATAGTACAGGCCAGCAGAGCACAGCATAATACGTCATAGTACAGGCCAGCAGAGCACAGCATAATACATCATAGTACAGGCTAGCAGAGCACAGCATAATATGTCATAGTACAGGCCAGCAGAGCACAGCATAATACATCATAGTACAAGACAGCAGAG
>JAACJT020000002.1:7258897-7311597 GCA_009936485.2 Gymnarchus niloticus | reverse complement strand
TAGTACAGGCCAGCAGAGCACAGCATAATATGTCATAGTACAGGCCAGCAGAGCACAGCATAATACATCATAGTACAGGCCAGCAGAGCACAACACAATACATCATAGTACAAGACAGCAGAACACAACACGACGGAGCATTTTATATCACAGTAGAGTTGTATAGTGTAGTATTGTATGTATAGCATATAACTATACATCATAGCCTGGTACAGTACTGCATAACACAGCAAAGTACATTGTTATTGTTATACAGCTCAGTGGAGGACAGCACAGCACAGTACAGAATTGCTCATCACTGCACAACGTAGTCTAGTACCGTACTGCACGGCATAGGATAGCACAGTAGAGCACGGTTCAATACAGCACAGCACAGCATGGTATAGTAGAGCATAGCATAATTCACTTTAGAGCATAAAAATACAGCAGTAAGCAGATGTACCAAACAAAAGACAATAAGTGTGGTAAAACCTGTGCAGGGCTGCTTGTTATAAATAGTGCTCCTACCACAGGTTCTCTGCTATGATGTAATGGCGTTCTGCATGTGACACACGTGGCCATATATGTTTGTAACACAGGAGAGGGACACGGAGAGACAGAGGGTGGAGGAGTTGCTGGAGGTGAACATGGGCCTGGAGACTGAGCTGAAGCACAGCCAGGGTCAGGTTCGAGGGGGACAACAGCCCACTGTGGAGTCTGATGATGAGCTCGGGCGTGAGAGTAAGACGGCTGCCCGTGCATGTGAACTCTGGAGTATAGTGTGTGACTGTACTTCGTCTTCGACGTACATGTTTTAATCCTAACTCAGATTAAAGTCTTTCTAATGGTTTAAAGATGGTCGAATAATCTGCCCACACTGTGACCCTGTTAAAACCAGGACTGGGGATCCCTGGTTTACATCTGCTCCATGAGTCCGTCTGTACTATAGTGGTCCCGAAATGTTGCTGGTTTGGCTTTGTTACTGGTACAACATTACTGGCAGGGCAAAGTTAGCATCTATTTAAAAAAAGGGACATTTTCAATTTATATGTGACTTCTTTTATTTTAAGGGTGTGTTAAAAAAAATAAAGAACAAAAAAATGCATATCTGCTTGTGTAATGTGACATACTTGGCCATTCGACACAGGAACATGTTCTGTTGTTGTACCTTTGAACAGAGCATTAACCTGAATGTTCTCAGGAACAATATGAAAGGAAATGTGAAATGGAGAGTTCTGTATTTTGAGCCACATTTTGTCTAACTTTTCATACTGCTTGGGGGATATTTCCCTGAAAACTCTCTAGGCTCTAGGCTTCTTCTTGTTGCTTTGGTAGAATCTGACTACTGTAACCTTTGTGTTTCAGCAATCTCTTCATCTCAGGCTGCCTCGGACCTGAAACCCCTGAGCATGGAAGTGAGTGAGGCGTCGTCATGGAGACTGCTGGGGGCCGAGCATGAGAACATGGAGCTCCGCAGGCGGTTGGAACAGCTGCAGGCTGAGCGGCAGGCCTGCACAGACAGTGCAGACTCTGCTTGTGTGGCTTCGGTATGAATTCTAAATTTCTCCAGTCTACCACAATAAACCATACACTAAATAGTCAAAAGCATGTGGAGACCTGCCTGTGCAACAGGGTATAAACAGGAAGCTGGTCCTCCCTTTGCTGCTATAATAGCCTCTGCTTTTCTGGGAATGCTTTCCATTAAATGCTGGAATATCATTGGTGGGATTTGCTGTCATTCAGCCATAACAGCATTAGCGGGGTTGGGTGTTGATGTTGGGTGATCAGGTTTGTGTGGCACACTACTTTACAGCTGAACTCCTATTGCTTCTAGATGGTTCTACTTCACAGTTACTTCACTTGCAGTTAACCAGGGCAGAAATTTGACAAAGTGACCCGTTAGAAAGTTGTCATCCTAAGATGGTGCCACAGTGAAAGCCACTAACCTCTTCAGTATGACCAATTACTGTCAATGCTCGTTGCCAGAGATTGCATGGCTCTGAATGGTTAAATTGGCCAAATCCACTAATGGATAGGGGTGTCCACATAACTTTGGCCATATAATGTATGTGTATGTACATTTATTTATTTAGATGACCCTTTTGTCTGAAGAAAAGGAACAAGGCAGACATGATGGGAATGATTTCAGGCACCCATTGGAAGGTTACATTTACAATATGTCAAGCTTGAAACTGGCTGGAATTGGCAGGCGGTTCTTCCCCTTTGAGACATGATGTTACAATAGTACCCTTAGCAACAGTGCATTCCATAACTTCTCATCTGCCTAACAGTCTGTTTGTACAGATTCAGGACTATTTCCTCTTTTTAAAATGTGTTTTAAATGGATTTGCCTTCAGTTTCCAAGTGTTGGTCCTTTGTCAGGAACCATCCATATATCTTGCAACCTCATGTCTTGGTCAGGTTTATGGAGTGCTTAATAACAACTCAAATGTTTAAACCAAAAACCGATTAAACATCATTGGGGTTTTTGAAGGAAGTGCAGGTTTGATCACTGTATATGTTTGTGTGTCTTCTTACCTGCACAAATGTTTGTGGGCCTGTGCTTACATCTTCAAGGCTGATCTGTTGGAGGAGAAGGAGAAGCTGAGTGAAGAGCTTCAGAAAGAGATGGACAGACGTGCCACCTTGGAGAAGAAGCACCAGGACGTGTTAAACGAGGTAAGGGGTTCAAGTGTGACTGAGGCAGCTTTCTGACTTTGGGGACATATTCACTAAGGGCATCATGGTTGCTGTGTAGCCGTGTGCTGTTGTGTACTTTGGGAAAACTCATTAAAGGTTAACTGTATGGAGTAGGAAAAAAATAGGTGCCATTTGTTAAGTATTACTGTCAAACTTTATTTACTCCACAGCTTCAGATCCTGAAGAAGGAACGTGAGAGACTGGAGGAACAAAGTGAGGAGGGAGGTGGACGAGGGGAAGTGGTGAAAAGTCAGCCCAGAGAGGGGGGAGAGGGAGGCCAGGAGGCAGAGGGACTGGGGAAGGAGCCAGGAGAAGGAACCGGGACGAGGGAGATAGGAACGGAACGTGAGGACGGAGAGGGAGAGGAAATGCTCAGCTTGAAAGAGAAAAGAGGCGACAGAGAAGAGTTCCAGGCAATCTGCAAGAAGAGGGAAGATGGCGAAGGGAAGAAAGAGGCAGAGAGAACAAACAGATTGAAAGAAAAAAGAGAGGAGGACAGAAATGGAGAGGCGATAAGGACAAAAGAGGGCAAAGAGGGAGAGAGGGAAGCAGGCAGGCTGGCAGAGCGAGAGAGGACGGAAGGCAAGGAGTGGCAGGGGATACCCGAAGGGGAGCACTCCTCGCTGGGCCAGCAGCTCCAGTTGGCGCTCCAGGAGGTGGAGAGACAGAGCCAGGAGGCTGAAAGGCAGGCCAGCCTGGCCCAGGATCTGCGCAGCAAGCTGGGGGAGCAGATCCGCAGGGCAGCAGGTGCCGAGCAGCGTCTGTGCGTGCTGGAGGCGGAGGTCCAGCGTCTGAGGAAGGCTGCAGAAAGCCTGGCCCAGGCCAGGAAGCAGATCGAGGTAGAGCCATGTGACCCAGAGCAGCAGGGACACTGGCTGTATCAGTCCTGCTTTGTAGATTCACTCGTATTTCTGTCTATTTATCGTAGTACAGCAAGCTTTATCTATAGCTGTACTACTGTAAACTATATCAGTATAATGTCTGTAAGCAGCAGATTTGCATATTATGTCCAGTTGTAATTATAATACTTTGGATGGTTGTGTCTTTATGGGGAATCTACAGGTATAAATTGTATTGTGTGTTAGACGAATGAATGCAGGCTAAATTAAAAACGGGGTAGAACGGTGACTGCTTGGTCAGGTGTGTTTCACAGAAGTTGGCTCGCATTTGAGCAAACTTCCAAGTTCACCTGGCCCACTCTCAGCTGCTCTTTCTCTTATTGTTCTTTTTGGATATGAAACATTAGCCTTTAAAATATTTTTAAATATTGACAACATTAGTAACATGTCTCTTAATTAATTACTTAATTTACACAGAAAATACAAGCTTTCTGGAACAAGTCAGTAGTTTTGTGCTTTGTAGTAGGTGATTATTTTGCATTAAAACATAATATTTTTATAGGATCATATAGAATAATGTTTAATGTATGTTGATATATACAATAATTGAAATTAATACAAGGAATACAGGTAATTTGACAGCCGTCCAGCATCCTAAGTCATTGAATTTAAGTTTTGGGTAGAGTTATATACAAATCTAAAGGAAAATACTGTGGAAAAAAAGAGAATATTTAAATGGCTTTGATTTGATGTTTTTACTTTAACTGGAAGAACGCACGTGATGACCTCCCTCAGTAGTATGGATCTGGTCTGATGAAATTAGCCCCAGATTTGGTGCCTCAGGTTTTACAGCTATCAGGTGACCATCCTCCATCTCACCCCAGCTCATCTCCACTTCGGCTCCTTGCAGGCCCTGCAGTCGGAGGCAGAGCAGGCAGAGGAGGAGCTGATGCGTCTCCGTGCTCAGGTGGAGCTGCAGAGGCTAGAGGGGGCCGTCATGGTGCAGTTCCAAGCGGAGCGGGCACAGCTTGAGAGAGAGAGAGACGGCCTCCGCTGCACCGTCGACTCGCTCCGCGCTGGTGCCCGCAAGGTGGACCACCCGTCCAGTACGTCCATCCTGTGGGTTTGCACACAGCTGCTCAATGGTAACCCCCCGTCTCTGATGGTCACTAGGGCGACCAGCTGGAGCTGACCAATCAGGCGCTGAAGGCAGAGCTTGAGAGGCTCAGTCGCAACCTGGAAACGGCACGGAGGCGGGAGGAGGAGCTGCAGGCAGAGCTGCGGGAGGCAGGCCTGGAGGCGGAGGCCCTTGGTCGCGGGCGTGACGAGGCGGCGCTGGAGGCTTCACGCCTGGAGCAGGAGAAGGAGGCGTGCCTAAGCCAGCTGGATGTGCAGAGGAGAGAGCAGAGGCAGAGGGAGCGGGAGCTGGCGCGACTAAGGCAGCAGCTAGAGAGCACGGCGTCTGCCTTGGAGCACAGCAACCAGCGGGCCTGCAGCCTGGAGGCGGAGCATAGGTAGGGGCAGGGGCCACCTGCCTAAACTGAGGGTGGGGTGAGGCTCAGACACCCCCCGTCACATGACTGAACTGGGGGTGGGATGAGGCTGAGACAGAATCCACACCTGACTCAACTGAGGGTGGGGTGAGGCTGAGACACCCTCCCATCACCAGACTGAACTGAGGGTGGTGTGAGGCTGAGACTCCCCCCATCACCTGACTGAAATGAGGGTGGGGTGAGGCTGAGACGCCCCCCAATCACCTGACGGAACTGAGAGTGGGGTGAGGCTGAGATTCCCCCCATCACCTGACTGAACTGAGGATAAAGTCAGGCATAGACGCCCCCCCACCTCCCCACCTGACTGCACAGGATTGGCTTTCATCGGCTTCCTTCTGGCTAAATGAAAAGTTGAAGTGAAACTAGTCTAACGCAAACATCCCCCATGGATCTGAGATTGTTATGAGTGAAGCTGTCACATGACCTAACTGTCACTGTGTTTGTTACAGAAGGAAAGTTCATTTTGTGTTTATTCGGTAACTGTACATGTGTTCATGTGACTGTTTATGTCCTTATTTTAATTTCTAAATTATATAACTTAGATGTGAGAAAACTGTCCCTCTTATTCTATAACAAAGTGTGTGTGTGTGTGTGTGTGTGTGTGTGTGTGTGTGTGTGTGTGGTTGGATTTTCAGTTCTGTAGCATGCACATCCTCTGCTTTAGAAACTTTGACAGCCCTGAGTATAGGGTGTTAACCTAACAGTCTGTTTCACACTGTCCACAGGCGTGTGTATCAGGAGCTTTCCCAGCTGAAGGAGGACTGCACTCAGCTTCGGGAGCTGGAGGAGCAGAACAGGCAGCTGGACGCACAGGTTGCTGACACCCGGGCCCAGCTCAGCGCACTCGGCCAGGTCAGCGCACCCGTGGGAGGGCAGGAGCAAGAGGATGATGGCAAGAGGAGATAGGAATAGAGATTTGAAAAGCAGTGGCATGAATTATTAAATATAGAGTCACGTGATAGGAGGAGGGACAGCAGGTGGTGTACTGGCTAAGGTGTTGTCCCACAAAGGACCTGCTGTAATACCGTAAAACAATATCTGTTACCTCTTTAAGGTAAAATGCAGGCAAGCTGTAACACATGTTCTAGTTTTACCTTTTGATACTATTTGGTTAAGGTGTGTTGTAACCACAATATAACAACACAACAGAGCATACAAGCTTATACGCTACAAAGGAGTATGTTAACATACAAAGAAGGTAATTCCCCTATATAACTGTACTTCCCATAAGGTCTCATTAGGCAGAGAAAAATCACCACTGCATGCCCACTCTAATCCCTTTGTTCTTTTCTCCCTTCTTTGGAAGGAAGTTCCCATTTATACCTGTCTGCCAGAGGGTGTTATTCAGTCATTAGGATTTAAGCACCTTGCAAAATAGTATACCAGATACACATTGACACAATACGAAAAATAGAAGATTAACTTTGCAGGGTATTCTATCATTAACCTCTTAAGAACCTGAATTATTTGTTGTAGTGTCACTAAGAAACCAGATGTAAGATTAAAATCTACCCTGCAATTAAAATAACAATGCACTGGCTACTGCTGGTGTATAATTGCTGATGTCCCACATTCCTGATGCTTTTATGGGGGTTTTTCTGATTCATGACACCCACTGATGTGTGTGTGACACATAACCGCAGATATATAACTGATATCATAAAACCTTAATAACAATGCTGGTACCTGCATGACTATATAGCGACCATTCAAATAGAAGACAATTACACAGACAGAAGAAGCTACAGTAATGTATTAGCATCTGTTTTTGTTAGCACAGCACAGAAAGTCGTGCAAGTGTCTGAGAGAACAGCGTGCAAGTAAAGTGAGTAAAAGGCAGTGTGAGGAGGCTTTTCAGGACAGCCGGGGAGAAGTCAGCCATAATGGTTAAGGGTGACAGTCCTACAGATGTTAGGGTTAAGTGCATCTGCATGTAACTTTGATTTAAAGGTTGAATTAAATTAATTATGAGCTGAGGTGAGTAAAAGGTGGTGTGTATAATGTATTTGCTCAAGTGTCTCAATATGTTTCCTGCCAACCCTCCAACAGGAACTGGCCAAAGAGAAGATGCAGTGTCAGGAATTGGCCAATCAGCTAGCGAGTGAGCAGGTGCAAGCCCACGATATGGCTGGTCAGCTGGCCAATGAGAAGCTGAAATCGCAGGAGGCGGACAGCCAGTTGGCCGGCATGAAGACACAGTTGCGGGAGCTCGCAAATCAGCTGGCAGAGCTGCGTGAGGAGAACGAGAGGCTGGAAGCCAAATGCAGGCTGTCCCCTTCCTCCCTTAAGGGCACGGTTCTTCAGGAAGTAGGACCAGGCACTGATGTCTCCAAGGAAACCCATGACCGTAATGGCAGAGCATGTGGGGATACAGGGCCAGAACCGGAGCCTCAGAACCAGAAAGAGCGTGGATCTCTCAGTGAATGTCGAGAGACAGCTAAGCAGCAGCTCTCTGTTAGCAGACCCAGGGCCCTTGATGTTACCGTCACCTCCGACACCCTGGAGGCCAAGCGATTAATCGAGGTGGAGAGGCAGGTGTGTTTCCTTCGGCATCCATGTCTACTCCTGCCAAGTTAAGACCTTGACACACTGAAGAGGCCTCTCGTCTTTTCCGAGAGCTTCTTACACGTCTCATCTTTTCGTAATATGTTTCCTTCTGCTCTCAACCGACTTTTCAGAATGCAGCCCTGAACACCGAAAAGGCTGTGCTGCTGTCCCAGCTGTCGCATTCGCAGTCAACATGTGCGCAGCTGCAGGAGCAATTGGACGGCCTGCGCCGACAGGCCATCGTCCTGCAGGAGAGCTGCACAAACCTGCAGGTCCTCAACACCAAGCTGCAGGTTAGTCCCTACTGTATGCTGTGTAGCCGGACATCAGCTTTCGTTCACCCCTCGTTCACACTCCTTTATTCAACACGGTGATGCCAGCTCACACTCTCCAGTTTATTGAGCATGTAGTGTCTAATTCT
Source organism: Gymnarchus niloticus (assembly GCA_009936485.2). Taxonomy (NCBI): domain Eukaryota; kingdom Metazoa; phylum Chordata; class Actinopteri; order Osteoglossiformes; family Gymnarchidae; genus Gymnarchus; species Gymnarchus niloticus. The sequence continues at coordinate 7,303,558 of JAACJT020000002.1, read as the reverse complement.
TCAGGGGGGGGCTGGCTCCTTCTGCTACTGGCTGCTCTGGCTACGTCTAGTGTGTAGGCAGATTGATTTATCAATACACCTTTGGAATGGATTATTTTTGTTTTGAAACACTTTAATTTGTAAGTGATGGAAATTAAACTGACTATTATTAAGTGATTTAATTTTAGGTGAATATTTCTTTATATTTCATACCGAAAACTGAAAATGACATTATAAAAAATATTTCGGTTTGTGTGTAGTACAATGCCATAGTTGATGGATTATATTGTTAATGTCAAGGACGTCACTAGTGATTTATGGTTGGGGGGCTAAGCCTTTACTACAGGGGCTGATCACAAGCTCCCCCAATATAATGTACATATATTTGAAGAGGCTTATGGACATTTTTGGGGGGCTGCTTAATGTAATTAATTTTTTTAGATAGTCTTAGCATTTAAGCTCCAGGAAAAACCAGCACAAATAGCTGGTAGAGATAGTGTTAACTGGGTCGCGTTATGCCTCAGTGAGTAATGCTGTCAGCTCCAGTGTTGGGGGTATGAAATCCACCCATGCTCTGTGTGTATGTTGAGTTTGCATGTTCTCCATTTGCCATGTTGGTTTCCTCCCAGAGTCCAAAATCACTTAAGTTTACTTATGTCTTTGAGTTGCCCATGGTTTGTACTGAGCATATGCATGAGCTCTGTGATGGACTGGCAACCCATTCAGGGTGTCTCCTGCCTTGTGCCCTGTGCTGGTTGTCCATGAAAAGAGGTTAGAAGATGGATGGATGGAACTTCTGTTAACATATTCAAAAGTATATGATATATTATAAAGCATAACTGATTTATAACTGATTGGACCTTTGAATAGAATGATCATTTGCTTTTGGAAACCGTTACGGGATGAGACAGAGCGATGTCAGGACATGGAGGAGAATCAGCGTTTTTAACAGTTGCTGGGAGTCAGCGTCAATGTGATGGGACATGATAGCAAAGATTTGTCTCTCTGTTATTTTTCACCACCTGACCCCCCCCTCCCGCCTCTGACAGATGGAACAGGCATCGCTGAGCTCCCAGCATGCATCGCTCTGGTCCCGCTGCAGCGAAAGTGAGGCCCGCGTTGCGGCACTGGAGGCAGAGGCCAGGGTCTGGGCGAAGGACCGGGAGGAAGTATTGATGCGCGGTGAGGGCCTGCGGCGTGACCACGAGCGGCTGACTGCCCTGCAGCAGCGGCAGGAGGCAGAGCTAGAGGCCCTGCTGTCCAAACACAGTCAGCTGAAAAGTAGCACCCGGAACCTTGAGGCGGAGCACCGAGAACTGGAGGGACGGTAATTACAGTGACACCGGCAGCCATACCCAGTGGCTTCTGACACTCAGGCCTTCGTTCTTATTGACTCTTGAATACTGTGCTGACCAAATCAGCAAAGTTTTACCGTGAACTCCTATAAAACATTTATGCAGTCATAAACATTGTTATGAACTTCCCGCAACGGTCTCACATAACCCACTTCTGTGATCTTGGAACAAAAATTCTTCACCACCACACACACACACGCACAAATACACACACATTCATTTGCACTGACAGCATGTGTTCATTCAAGAGGCTTCATATTGCAAACCACGTGGAGCTCAGGCGAGCTCAGGGCTCTGGCTGTGAAAGCCAAGGCTCCGACATGGAACGGTGCCACCCAGCCTATAAATAGCATTGCCGCTGTACTTTTCCTCAGGTACAAGGAACTGCTGGATCGCAAGACCCTTCTGGATGAGAGGGAGGAGGTCATACGGGTCGAAAGAGAGAAGATGGAGAGAGAGAGACAGGCAGAGGTGGAGAGGGTGAGAGAGACAGAAAGGCTGAGAGAAGAGAATGAAAGGTGAGTGATACTCTGAAGCTGTCATAGCCACACAGTGCCTGAGCTCTGTCTGTATGGAGACTGTATGGGATGCCTACAACAATACAACATGTGGTTTAGGGGAGCCACGTTTTTAAAATGTCTTAGGTGTGTGATTGCATGTTTTCTGTAGTCCACTGGAATCCTTTCCAGTGTGTCTTACACTTCCTAGGATAAGCCACGTTATGGAAAATGGGCGTGTGATATGCACAATTAACAAGCAACATAAAACTGCTTGTATGACATTAAATGGTCAAGTTAAAATCATATTTCTTCATTGCAGGTTCATAAAACAGCAATACAGTGCCAGTTGTCATTATGGTGTATTATGTATGTGACTAGATAATGTAATAGTTCATAGCCCCTGAACAATGAAGATACTGGAGGTTAATCAAAGCAAGCTTAAGTTGAACACTCATTTGCATTGTTAAGGTACATAGATTTTTATTTACACAGACATGCTTTTTATATTCTTTATAAAGTATCTAGATATTAACTGTTAATAGACCTAATACCTAGGCCGCCACCTCAGAAGACCCACCTAAACTTTAGTATGCCTGGTGTGTCATTGACAGTAATTGGAAGCCCCCTAGTGGTGGGAGGTTATAACTAGCCAAGGTACATTGACTGACTGTGAGAAAATGACTTTCAGATGCTTGCATATCATTGGCTGTTAATTCTGAAAGATATGTCTTCCCTCCAATTGGTGCTTTGCAAAATGAAATGGAGGCAGAGTGTGTGGGGCTGTAAATCGGAGATGCTCCAGTCAGTGCCTCCTCAACCTCATAAGTGGAATTTGACCAATATTTTGCTAAAAGTTTTGGAAAAATAGAAAGGGGTTTTGCATAAAGAAGGTGTCTCAACTTTGATAGGATTTTACAGATGATTGGAGTAGTAGAAATGAGCTTGTCTGTATGGAGGCGACCTGTTCCTCCAGGCCTGGTCCTGACGAGGTCCCCGGGCCGGTCTGTTCTCTACAGGCTGCATATCCAACAGAAGGAGTCTACACAGGTGCAGGCCGAGTTGTTATCCCAGGGCTCGGTTCTGCGGGGGGAGCTCAGCGCTGCACAGCTGGAGCGGACCCGGGTGGACGGCGAGCTCAGCCTACTCAGGGAACAGTATCAGCAGTTGGACCTTAATAATGCTCGCTTGACGAGCCAATACCAGGTTAGAACTTATTCAGTGGCATGGCGAAGGATCATGGGATTTTACCCAGAATAAAAGTATCAAAAAGTCAGCGTAATACAAATAACTGGTCTCCATCGCCATAAATTAAGACATCTGCTCCATTAATTCTGGCATTTCTACAAAACATTCTCCTTCTCTGACGGTTGGCCTGTGTGGCTGTGTGCGTGTGCTGGGTTCTGTGTGTCTGTGTATTCCTCGTGTGTGTCGCTCTGGTTACCAGCTGCTGACCCAGCTGAAGGGAAACCTGGAGGAAGAGACCCGCCATCTGGTGGAGCAGAACCAGAGCTTGGCCCGGGAGAACCGGGTGCTGCTGGAGCGCAGCTTGGAGAGCCAGGACCAGCACCACCAGCAGCATAGGGAGTTCACGTAGGTGTTGGACGGCCCTCATTCTGCCTGACACAGTGCCAGGGTGGTGCACGTGCAGGTTTCCCAGTTCCACCTACGCTAATACGCAATGCGGTGCCCAGATAAATGCCTCACCTACTTTAATGTTCACACTTAGTGTCTACTGCTTAATGGCTTTACGATTACGCATACAGCATACATAAACAGAACATCTGTTCAGTGTGATTTAGCCCCAGAGTACTATCATATGTACAGATGTGAATTCAGTACTGTGATCTATGTGATATTTACAGGTCATATAAATATATAGTGCCATGAAAAAGTATTTGCCCCCTTCCTGGGTTCCTCTTTTTTTGTTTATTAACAACACTTAATTGCTTTTTATCTCCAAACAAATTTAGTATAAGACAAAAGACAAGTTGTGAAGTGATCTTGTGATTTATTGAAGAACAAAAACTCCCCAAAACTCAGGAAGGGGGCAAATACTTTTTCATGGCACTGTATATGGACTCTCTTTCTAGAAGATGGCTGTTCTCATGCTTATACAAATGTGTTTCAGAAGCAGACACAGTAACGAAGTGGGTAGCTGTACAGCCCAAACATACACGTGCTGCAGTTGATTTCAGTTTGCAAGGACAAAGACTTTAATGAAAATTACTAGTTGTAACTAAGTAGGACACTTGCTGATTGGTCAACTACGATGAGCAGAAACTGGTTCTGACTTGCTTAACACAGCTGATTCATCCCAGCCTTTATCTCTGTGTTCCATAGTCATGGTCTTTTTCTATCTCTTCTCAGCGACAAGCTGAACGAGTTGAGGCGAGAAAAACAGAAGCTGGTGGAGAAGATAATGGATCAATACCGAGTCCTGGAACCCAGCATACCGGTGCACAGCAAAGCCAAGTCAGTGATCATCCAGCTGTAGCTACATCTGGAATCATGGCTCATCCAATCGACAACCAGATGCTGGCCTAGTCTGAGCGTGAAGAGTGCTTTATTTTGACAACCCATTTTGTCCCAGAAGGGAAATCATTCATCCTGTCTTGAAAATACCCTTACAGAGTCTGTGAGAGTATAACAGTATAAATTCAAAGAGGCAGATCAAATGTTTTAGGTAGCGAGAAACAAGCATCAGAATACATCTCAGAACTCGAACACTAATGTGTACCACAAATCTAACTGCCTACCAAATTCTCAGTGCTTCTTTGTTCTTGTCATCATTTTTAATCAGTATTGTTTTTTCGTAATGAAACACCTCAAACACTACAAATCGCTTCTGACAAATTGTCAGTGACTCACTGGTGCCCCCTGCAGGAAGAGCAACTGGATAGCAGACAGGATGAAGAAACTTATTAAATCCCGTGCTGGCAAGGAGGGCAGAGATGGCAGAACTCAGTTCATTGCTGCTGGGAGTATAGAGAACTTGAATGAGATCAGTGATTGTTTACCGACGGCAGTGTCCGCACATGGTGAGTGACTGTGCCAAACCACATTAATGTAATCATTCACCTTATTTGAGGGCATATGCTGTCTTACAGTGGTACACTTTGCTGAAGGGTGCAGTCTGCTCCTCTCTTAAAAGTGAGATCGATGCTGTGGTGAGGAGGCCCAGGACTTTTCCAAATAAGGGAGAAAATGGGAAAAATGCAGAGAGTGGAAAAAACAGAGAGCTTCTGGTCACATCCAGTTTACAGGAGAAGTCTGGCGCAGCAAATGTGGCTGTACCCAGCAAACTATAACTCAGGATGAGAGACTAAATGACGAAGCACTGCGTAAATCCTATAGCTCAGCCAATTACTGTAAAAACACCCTAATTGTCTTGACTCTATACCTTCATTCCCACTGTGCTGTTTCCCAGCCCCGGACCCCTTGAGTGCACCTGGCTCCCCCACGCCCCTCCGGAGGGCCCCCGGCGAAGGTGACGACCAGCCACGTGGAGTTGCCCGCTCAGGTCGCCGTAAGCTAGGCTCACGGCATGGCTGGGGCCTGGGCGTGGCCAGGGGCATCTCTCAGTCCTTCAGTCCCGGGGACCGCCACGTTGCTCCACGAGATCGCTTCCGCTCTCAGGGTACGTCTGTTGTGGTTTGGGAGGAGGGCGGTAGCTCCACACCCAGCCAGGAGAGCTTGACAGAGGAAGGGAAAGGTAGGTCAGCCCACTGCGCATCAAACTCAGGAAGGGATGCAATAAGCATGTTAATCTTTAAGGATACTTGAAAAGAGTCTTTTTTAACTGTAAGGAGTGTGCATGTGGTTTCAGTTGAGAGCGAAGACAGCCTCACAGCCTTGCACAACTCGGACAGTCACTGTGTGACCTCTGGAGCTGAAGGTGAGTGAGTCTCTATCAGATATCGTGTTATGTCCTGTGTCCTCCCAGTTCTAATGGGTGGCTTAAGCAAAGCACAACTGAAAATTGTTATTGAAAAAGCACCCAAGAGAATCTTGATTGTTAGTTTACGGTTAAATGATTAAAACTCAAGATGTGACACAAACACTCATTTTTATTTCTGTTGTACAGATTGTCACTCCAGCAACGATAAACTTGACATGAAAAAAGAAATCCACACATCAGCAACTCCAGCAGTGCAATCTAATTTGTAACTGCACTGTGCATAAAAAAAACAAACCCATCTTATTTTGTGCAAAAACATTGTTGATCCTGAGGCGATTTTGTAGGCCTGTGTGAAAGCTAACGGATGACAGTTTGAACATTTGCTCTAACTGTATGACTTGCTTTGTCAGCATTTTTGTCTTGACTGTTACCCACTTTACTGTCTGATCTTGATGTTTATTATTGTGAATAATAGTCAGATTTGTTGCTTGTGTTACAAGGTACAGTAGGACTACATAAAACAGATGTGGTGGGATATAAAATACAAGCTTTAAGGTGTATTTCTGCCAAAAATGATCAAAATTGGCTCAGAATCGACAAAGTTATTGCAAAAATTTAAAGGGTTTATTATTTTAAACACGGTGTAGTATTATGTTTGCCTTTCATAAATAGATCCAGTCCAAACTGCTCTGTATGCACTGAATGCTTTGAAAACAAAACATTTAGCAACTGTTTTTCAAATTAATATTTTAAAATAAAGAAAATTTTAAATATATGAAAATAAAGTTTGTATATGTAGAAAACGAAGTTTTGAGTCCAGCTTGGTTCTTTGCCTAATAATTTGTGTGCATGGCTTTTATAACTTACTGAACTATCCTCCAACTTAATAAGGAGAAAACTGAGGTAATTATTTTCAGAAGGAAAGAGGAAAGGCAAAAATTGAGGGCCCACCTCAATTCCAAGGCCATAAAGACTTGAGAGTTTGTCAAAAATGTAGACGTCATAATGGATAAAGACCTAAATTTCTCTATCCACATTAAGGCAGTAACTATGTCTTCCTTCTATCACCTTAGAAATATCTCCAGAATTAAAGATTTATTGTTGAAGCATAATGTAGAAAAAATGACTCTTGCCTTCATCTCAAATAGGTTGGACTACTGTAATACATTACTATATGACCTTCCCAAAAATTCCATCAGACAGCTTCAGCTTATCCAGAATGCTGCTGCTACTTGTAGGTTGCTAACTAGAACCAAGAGAAATTAGCACATTACTTTCAGTTAGATCCAGAATCCTCTTCAAGGTGATGCTGTTAGTATACAAATCTCACAATGGCCTTGGCTGAAAACACATTGCAGAGCTCCTTGTTGTATCTGTACCTAATAGGTTTTTAAGAACATTAGGTACTGGCCTCCTAGGAGTACCAATGGTAGAAAGCAGGCAGAGTGAAATGGCGTTTAGCTGTTTTGCCACATACAATTCGAATCACTCACCAGTGGAGATCAGAAATGCCCCAAATATCTCCATCTTTAAATCAAAACTAAGAAAACTAAAAACATTTCTATTTTCTAGTGCGATGAGTAGTAGTGTTGATCAGCAGTTCACAATCTGTTTTTTCTCATTTAATTTTACTGTTTGTTTTTTTTTTACTGTTTTTATTGCTTTTAATCTGTAAAGCACTTAGTAGTCAGAGGAATTGAAATGCACTATATAAATGAAGTTACTTTGCCTTGCCTATATGAGTCTTACAAATCCTACTGAAAATCAGCCCCTAGATAAAGCAGATGAGTGGCCCTTGTATGCGAGTCATAACAAAGAGTGCCAAACTGTTCTGACATAGTTTTATTGTTGTACACTCCACAGTTATCAACACTGGAAGACGTGTGTCTGGCTCAGCAACGACTGAGGAATGTGACTTGTGCCTCTATTTCTATATGGGATTTACTTATGGAAAATGAGTTGAGAGGAAAGGGGGTTAAAACAACTTCACAAAACAACCCAATTTTAACTGGTAAAAGGCCTAGTTAAAAAGGCAATTGATTGAAGTATTATGGAATATTGTTTGTCAGCTCCTGCCTGGAGATTCTCTGTACTGTATATGCTGATATTAAACAGCATCTAATAAAGTCATTCAGGCAATTAACTAGATGAATCTAAGTATGTAAATAGTGAGTATATCATAATAATGTGTCAGATATTCCACTGATCATATTATTATTGTATATAATTAAGAAAAATGCAGAGAGATTGTTTCTTGGTCTGTTAATGAGCTTCCCCGAACAGCAGTGACCCAGACTGTTATGGGAATCAATCCACTCCCAGCCACCCATTTGTACTTACCGGTCTTGCTACAGAGTGCGAACACAAGGGAGGCGGTGCTTGTAGCCACACTACGCCAACAGGTCGTACCTAACTGGGAGCGGTCAGGTGGATTACAGACGCTTCACACGTAGTGAGGACGTGCACTCTTGATCATTGTAAGCCAGGTTTTCACTGTGTCATGTGACCCTAGTTTGTCGTGACAAACGCTGTGTCAGAGCTGCCCGCACCCTGTTCCGGGGGCATCTGGGAGGGAGTGGGGCGTGGTGAATTGTTGAATCTGAATCTGGGCACGCAAGTAAACTGGATTTAAAATATGGGAGGAATAAAATATAATTGAAATATGCAACCGTACTGGCACGCTCAGATGTAAACATAAAAAGATGCAAAGGGCCAAAATATAATAAGCTTTTGCCCAGAATATAAAATATGCATTTTATTATAATGAAAGTATTAATTCCCGAGAATGTATGATGAAAAATCAAAAATCCACGCCATGTATACACCTTGGGTTTTTCTTGCAACAAAACTGACAAGACTGGAGAGTAGTTGAGCGACAGGATTAATGCCCGCTTTCAGTTAGGTGCAACACATTGTCATATTAATTCACAATTTTGATCGACTTTCGTCTCTTCAGAAGCCGTTCCTCTTTCTCAGTGCAGCTCCTTCCTTCCTTCCTTCCTCTCGCTATTTCACAACCTCAGACTCACCGCCCGCCGTAACTGTGGCTGAAAAGCAATCTGGGACCTTTCGGCTTCCGTAGCCGAAACATCTCGCGTACAAAACAGACTACACTACATTCTTAATAGTACAATAGTTGCTCACTTTTCGGATTAGGCGCCTAGATTTATTGCATTACTGTATTTTTTTTTCCACCCGGAAGCGCAGTAATGGCGGAGCGCTTAACTAATGTATTGATTTTGTTAAGTAGGTGAATGTTGCATGCATTGCGTTTGTCTACTTGGTCGTCTTCTGTCAGTGTGAAGGCTGGTGAGACTGCGTGGTGTACCGTCGGCTCGGACCCCGAAATAGGAGCGTGAAAACTGGAGCTCAGTCACTAAGCCGGGGACAGGGCTGTAGAGGAAAACGCGGCTTTATCTAGCCGAGCTAACGTCCGATCGGCAGCCTAATGGACTTGAGCTGATGACACTTTGCCATAAAATGACTGCGATCAATGGAAACGGAAACGTCTACTGCCGACAGATGTTGAGCATTTGGCCGCGCCGTAGCTAAGGCTCCTCACGGGTTGTCACTGCGCGGACTGCCGGCTGCTTGCGGTCTATCCGAATAGAAAGAGGAAATGTGTTTATCAAGAAGACCATGACACGGATCCGATCCACTTCAGTATGGCGGTGCTGTTTTACAAATGTCTGCTAGGATGAGCTAATAAAAGCCTGGAGGGAGAATAAATCAAGACGCGTTCACAACCCGAATGTAGCTAACTCGCACTGATATTATAGTCAGCACTGTTGGTTTTCCTTTAATCTCCAACACCTAAGCTTACAACAGGACATGCACAGGAGAATGAAAAGTAACTGCACGGTTCCGTGTCAGATTTGTATTGCAGCGGGGGGCCGTGCAAGTGGAAAACGCTGAGAAACAGATGCACGACGACCTCTCTCATGTGTGCAGCGCAAGCATGGGCGTTAATATCTTGTACTGAAATCTGTCCACGGGCATTTTCTGCGGTGTCTTTCTAGTTAATCCGCGCCAGGACTTTGGCTCCCTTGTCTTGTCGTATAAAACACAGGGAGAAAAGGTAGCCAGGCGCAGAAGTGTAACTATTGTAGACAGAAGTCAGGTAAGGCATCGCTGCCACACCATGTCAGGGGAGAGCTCTGGAAGTAGCGGTGAGGACACGGGCGAAGAGGTCCGGGAGGAGATGTGTACTGTCAAACATCAGCTCACCAACGGTAGGTGCTGTGATAAGTCAGCCTGATGATGCCTTATTGTCCTCCACAGTTCGTGGTGATGCATCTAATAAAGCGGAGAAGTGTGCCAAAGACAAGTCTATCCGTTACTAATTCATCATATTTGTTGCATATACCATGTATCGTGCATCAGTGATGAAAATGAAAACTATGACGGTATATGGCCATCTAACGGGAATGCTAAGTATGCAGCCCCTTTAAACCTAGTAGAGTCCCTTTAGAAGTTATCTGTATGTTTTTTCTTTTTCTTTTTTTTTTTTTTAGCTAACCTTACAGGCCACACTGAGAAAGTAGGCATGGAGAACTTTGAACTGCTTAAGGTGCTTGGAACTGGAGGTGAGTGACAGAAAACAACAGACTTTGGTATCTGATACACTCGGGAATCTCTAGCTGGTCCGGGTAGCCCGGCTAGCTCAGGGTACATTTGTTTCTCTTGTAGTTTAATAAAGCAAGCTGTGGACACAAGACAAGCACAAAGTGTAACATCCCATATTCGCTAGATAGCAGGTAGATGCTGAGGTTGCTTACTCATCTCTGTAAGAAAGTGTGGGCAGTAGTTTCATTATCATCTTGGGGTTACAGTCTGGAAGGTTTAAAAAATTGCAATGAATCTAGTCAAACAGGGAATGAGTACAGTTGGTAGTGCTAAAGGTTATATTGGTGAGGAAAAAAATATATGCCTGGACTCATAAGTATGGATGTAAACATCGTCTGGTGGGGAGTGCAGAGTGACGTCTTTACATGCCTTTCTTTAGATCACTGGGCGAGAAACCCAACATTTCTTTAGAGTTAAGGCTCTAGGTCCTACCTTCACTTATATGCGTATTTATATTCAATTCAATTCAATTTTTATTTATATAGCGCTTTTAACACGGAGCACGGTCACAAAGCGCTTTACATAGTCCCGGGCCCACAGTCCCCAGAGAGTAAGCCAAAGGCATTATATGTGTGTAGGCATGTAGAGAAAGTGTAATACTGTTACCGTACTCAGTCCTGTCTGCCTTCTGACTCCATAATACTCACCTACTGCTCATAATACTCATTCTTCCTCTGTGTGTCTGCTCTTCTCTCTATTTGTCGTCTGGGTGCTCATCGTCTTTGCTTAACTTGCACCTCCCCTCCAGCCTATGGGAAAGTGTTCCTGGTGAGGAAGACGAGTGGTCACGATAAAGGGAAACTGTATGCCATGAAGGTATGCAAACGGCGTCCTGCATAAAAACACAAGCATCGAGATACGGTACAGATATATACATAGATAGATACTTTATTAATCCGCAAAGGGAATGTTTGGTTTCGTCTTCTTGCATTGGGTTTTTTTTCTTTCTTTTTTTTTTGATGGTGGGACTGGGAGATTCCAAGATTCTAAAGGTGGTGTATTTGTAGGTGTCTCGCAAGTCTCCTGTTACATGTTGAAGGTTCCTGCAATGTCTGTCGTTTACACAGGTGCTGAAGAAGGCTGCAATCATCCAGAAGGCCAAAACAGCGGAGCACACGCGCACTGAGCGCCAGGTGCTGGAGCACATCCGTCAGTCGCCCTTCCTGGTTACGCTTCACTATGCCTTTCAGACACATGCCAAGCTGCACCTCATCCTTGGTGAGAAAGCTGTCGGGGGTGGGTGTCTGGTAGTGTTTGGTGTGTCTGTCTGGAGAAGTTTGTTTGTGCCTCTGTGTGCGTTGGTGTTTATCATACTGACGGCAAAGACAGACTGTGTGTTCTTCGTGTTGGCACTTTGTCTGAAGACCCTTTATGAATAAACTATTCCAGTCAATATAGGGGTCCTGCTTGTGTTTTCGTTGTGAGGCCGTGTGTGTAGTGTAAATATCTTCATTTTGAACAGACTCCTCTCCCTAGCCAGCTAATGTCATCAGAGCATTGGTGTGAAATGTCTGTCGGCAGACTACGTCAGTGGCGGAGAGATGTTCACCCACCTATACCAGCGGGACCACTTCACAGAGGACGAGGTGCGGATCTACATCGGGGAGATCATCCTGGCGCTGGAGCATCTGCACAAGGTAGTCACACCTTCTCGTGATCAGGGGTCCTCTCTACGTTTGAACGATATCCAGCTGCTAGTTTCTCTAGATCAGCTCTTCCTTAGTTTTTCCAAATCTCCTACCATGTATGGAGTGCATTTCTTTCAGCTTTTTGTCCAACTTTATTTTTTTTCTTTATGACCTTGAGCTGTTTTAACATGTATGGTCTTCCTTGCTGAGGCTGTCCTGTGCAATCTCTCTCTCCCCCACAGAATGTGACTAAATGTGACTAAAACATGCTTTCCTCTGTCTCGCCATGCAGCTTGGCATCATCTACAGAGACATCAAACTGGAGAACATCTTGTTGGACAGTGAGGGCCATGTGGTTCTGACTGACTTTGGCCTCAGCAAAGAGTTCCTGGGGGAGGAGGTGAATAAATGTTAACGGCAGCTTGCAGTTATTCTGTAAATCAGGAGTGTCTGATGCTGGGACTCAGAGTCCTCCAGGTTTAGAGCACATTTTGATTAGCTCCTTATCTCTTCCTGACACATTACTGGTGGGCCTTACTGTTCAACTACTCACTCCTGTAGAGAAATAACAAGCTGAATTTGTACAAAAATCTGTAGGACTGCTGATCTTTGGGATCATGGCTGGACATCATACTGAAGGAACCAGATTGGGCATCTTGTGCTGTAGGCGGTGTTAAGATGTTGGAAATGTGTTAAGACAGCAGTCTGACAGTTAAAGGATACTTATTTGTGTATGATTAGTGTGCGTGTCTGTGTCTCAACAGAAGGAGCGAACGTACTCGTTCTGTGGAACCATTGAGTACATGGCTCCTGAGATCATCCGGGGGAAGTCGGGCCACGGCAAGGTGACAACAGAGTAATTGGTTATGTGGGCTGGAGGAGGTTGTTCTTTAAGTACAGTTTCATTACTATTTCAGCAACGTAAATATGTCATTAGGTAACCTGTGTGTGAGGCTCTTGTCTCATTGAAAGATTTGTGCCCCACAGTCCAGCGCTATGCAGGCTCCAGAAGGACTTTGGTGTTTACCGCGGAGTACTGAGTGTCGGTCCATAAACTGTCATCCTGACTCTGGTTTTCTGCCTTGTTGGTAAAGTCTGTGGACTGGTGGAGTCTGGGGATACTTATGTTTGAGTTCCTGACGGGAGCCTCACCATTCACCCTGGAGGGGGAGAAGAACTCTCAATCTGAGGTGTCCAGGTCAGCAGACATGAATTATTAGTGATAATAATGATGATCCACCATAATGCGTTCACTTCTAGCTGGAGTCATCCTCAGCTCTCATTCTTCCCCACAGGCGGATCTTGCGCTGTGACCCCCCGTTTCCCCCAGAGATCAGCCCCCTGGCTCGGGACCTGCTTCGAAAGCTGCTGGTGAAGGACCCCCGTAAGAGGCTGGGCTCTGGGCCTCGGGGTGCCGAGGAAATCAAGGGACACCCCTTCTTCAAGGTCCGGATTCCTTGCTGTCGCACACAGAATCTATGCACCCTGACACCCGCATCAGGGTGGTTTATGTCAGGGGGCCACAGTTTCTGTCTTCAGGGGCTGCAGACTTCCAGGTTTTATGAGCCATTATAATTATAATAACCTGTAACGGCAGGGGAGGAGGCTTTCTCTTGAGCTAACAAAGGCCTGAGATGGAGATGAAGGCAGCACATGTAGGGGTCCTAGAACGCTAAACCTCAGCGAATCGATGTTGTGGGGAAGTACTGGGTCTTCAGCTGTGTGGGCAGCTGTATCCTTTAACCCTGTCCTCGTCCCCCCAGGGGCTGAATTGGGCTGACCTGGCTGAGAAGAAGGTGGCCACACCCTTCCGGCCTGAGCTGCGGAATGAGCTAGACGTTGGCAACTTCGCCGAGGAGTTCACAGGCATGGAGCCCATCTACTCCCCAGCCAGCACCCCCCCGAGCACGGACCGGCTCTTCCAGGTACTTCTCTTTGGCGGGGCCCCACCCAGCACCGCTAGCCCGTCACGTAGTGGGGCAGGACCCAGAGATTCTCATCCATGCGAGGTGCAATCTTCAGCCGTGAGATAAGTACTGGAACCCACAATTCCTGAAATAATCGCTGTAAGGAAACTGGTGTCCTTCTAGGTATACACTAGGAGAGAATGGTGAAATGGTTACTTTTTAAAGTAAATCTTCCCCATCAGAGAGATTATCTGTGGGAACAAATTGATAGACAGCGATGAGTCAGACATCCACAATGGTGAGTAATGAGACAGCTTGCCTCTGTCTTCCCCCGGTATTGTCCTGCTGTCTTCCAGGGATACTCGTTCATCGCTCCCTCCATTTTGTTCAACCGAAATGCTGTGATGGGGGATTTCCTGGAGGCCCAGATGAGCCCCGAACGCCCTGGTTCTGCCAGCGTGGAGCGTAGCGCCACGTTGAAGGTACTGGCCCAGCTGTCAGCACTGGCTATTGACTTGGCGTAGAAATGGCTTTGCAAGGACACGGGGCTGTCACTGTCCAAGAATGTGTGATGACACGTGCGTATACACATGCACAGATGCAGCTGGTATACGGGAGAATCTCTCAGATTCTTTTGCATTTCTGTCACATTTGCACGATAACTGATGAAAATATCCATGCATAACTTTACTAAATATCATCAGCATTTTATGATAATTGCAGATTTAACAGGCCAGTCACAGCTTGGGTTCAGGCACAGCGTGAGAGTCAGGGTGGGAACACTGAATATTCATGAATGTCACATTAACACGGCCAAGTTGTCTCAGCAGTATGATTCTGAGAAATTTAAGCTTTAAACAAAACAGTCTTGTATATTGCTGTAATTAAAAATATGAATACATAGCATATTTGTTATTGCCTGGAGGCCATTTAAAATTGAAATGAACAATGACGGAAGAGTTGTTCAGCGTGTACGGGAAATAAACTGAAAAATCCAGAGGGCACGGAGAAGAGAAAAACCAGAATGTGTCCCAGAGGACCCGCTCAGGGTGCCCCCACGGAGGACCCCCTAAACGGACCCCTCCACCCTGGCTCTTCCTGCACCAGCCCAGAACGAGCATGTCCCGTGATTGCTACAGGCATCTGCCACGGCATCTGCTGGGGGCTGCAGTCTTTCTGTCTCTTACAAGCAGTTTCGGCTGATGGATTCTGCGGTCACATTGGAGCATGTCTGGGGGGGGCTGGCACTGACTGTATTTGAATGCACAGGAGAAAGGGTTACGAGTGGGTGCATCAGTGCAGGTATACAGGATGGGTGATATTTGCCGCTTTGTACCAGATGCGATCGCCAAAGCCAGTGGTGTAGCAGTGCAGGCTGCTAATGCAAATCCATCTGTAGATTTAACTATTTTCTTCTTCCATTAAAAACACGTTCTCAAAATGTCATTTATGATTTGAATGGCATATAAAAATAAAAGGCAATTAATTTTCTTTTCACATGGCTTCTTTCCCAACATGGTTGCCTGAACACGTATAACAGAGAATCAAATAATGGTGGCACTTAGTGACATATCAAAGTTGAGGCTATCTGTAGTGCAAAATGATGTCTAAAGTGATGATCCTCCTTGGGTTCCTCTCTCCAGGACTCCCAGTTCTTCCAGCAGTATGAGCTCTGCCTGCAGGAGGTGCCACTGGGTGAAGGCAGCTTCTCTGTGTGTAGGAAATGTCGGCACAAACAGACTGGCCAGGAGTACGCGGTTAAGATCGTGAGCCGTAGGTGAGTGGGCATGTCTGGCACCGCTGCTTCTTGTTTACTCAGGAAGCCTTTGTTTATTTGCACATAAAATATTCAGCTGTTTTTCAGAGGAGTAGAGAGATGTTTGGAGATATTGTAATATAATCTTTGTGTTCTTAGCAACAGATAATGCATGACATGCTTGCTTTTTTTCACCAAACTGCATTTTAATAAACTTGTGCAGAATGCAGTTGGTATTCCAATCATTTCAGTCCATTGCCATTACCGTTGGCTTTAAAGACTAATATAGTGAATTAAAATATTATGCGTCTACAGACATTGAAACAGTACAATGCTGTTAAAGATACAAGCTGCACTGCAACTTGCTAATATTGATAATTGCTAATCTTATTTTCAGAAATGCATCCCAAATCGGAGTCATTTTACGTACCATGAAGTAACCTGCTGAAAGTGACGGTGCTCTGTGTGTCCCTGTATAATTTATTTCCCTTACTTGGTGTGATTTTAACAGATTCATGTTAACGTTCCCTCCTTCAGGATGGAGTCAAACACGCAGAGGGAGATCGCAGCCCTACGGCAGTGTGAAGGCCATCCCAACATCATCAAACTGTACGATGTCTTCCACGACCAGGTACCTCAGTTCACATTGGTTTGTCTGTCTTCCACAGGAACACACACACACATCCTTACAGCAGGCACTCTATGAACGCGTCTTACACACACATGCACCGAGAGACACGCATACTTCCTGGGGGGGGCGTCACAGTTCCTTCACCCGCGTTCGGGTCACGTGATACTGAAGTTGACGTTGTCCCTCCCCCCGTTGTCTCCCCCGCCCAGTACCACACGTACTTGGTGATGGAGCTGCTGCGGGGGGGTGAGCTGTTGGAGCGAATCAAGAAGAAGAAGCTGTTTGGTGAGGGGGAGGCCAGCCAGCTCATGAGGAGCCTCGTGTCGGCCGTCAGCTTCATGCACGATGCGGGCGTCGTTCACCGCGACCTGAAGCCTGAGGTACGGGAAGGCTGTGTGAGCAAAGGACTCTCATTCATCCTAAATGGTTAATACAAAATGAAAATGAGCCACTTTTTTTTTCATTGCTCTGAATTTGGCCATCAGTGATGTCACAAGATAGGTGGGGCATGCCCCTTCCCACATGAATATTCATGATTTCACACTTGAGTGGCGGTTGGGATCTTAGCAGTCAGCGTGCTCATCGCTGAGGGGCGCTGTCTGGTGATGTGATGGGCAGCAAGTGAATCGCTATGCAGAAAGGGGCCTGCGTAAACACCAGTTTGCATTTTGATTTTCACGTTCGATAATATTTCCCTTCCTTTGTAAATAACTAGAGCTGCAGTGGCTCATTAGCTGTCTAAGTGGCTTACTAAGTAACTGTGTAATAAACAAACACTGTCAGGTCCCGCTGAGGGTTATATGTCCTGAAATCAGTCTTCAAATGTCCTTCAGAATCCTAATGACATCACCAGTTTCTGGGCTAGGATACCTCTTCTTGCACCCCATCCCTTTCTCATGTACACCAAGTGCTTTTTTGACAATCTAAGTCATCATTTTAGTGTAGTCCTACTGGGAAAAATGAAGAATTAGGAAGGCAGTTTGATGCTAAGTATCGGCACTCAGTTCCCACTCTAAATGGCTTTATATGGGCAGTAAGTTACTTCATCCCGTCTTTGAGATGTCCGTCAGGAAGTAGTTACCAGCTAACATGCATGTTTGGAGATCTTGCCAACGCCTGGTATCCCCTGTCCCTCCTGCCGTGGCAGAACGTGCTCTTTGCCGATGAGGGTGAGGACGCAGTGCTGAAGGTCATCGATTTTGGGTTTGCACGCCTCTGCCCAGCTGGCAGTGCCCCCCTACAGACGCCCTGCTTCACTTTGCAGTACGCCGCCCCCGAGCTCTTCGACAGCACCGGCTATGACCAGGCCTGTGACCTCTGGAGCCTGGGGGTCATATTGGTATTGTGCCTGCATATACGTGTCCTTATTCTGCTGTCTGTCTGTCTCCATGGAGACCATCTGTTTGTCACTACTTGAAGAAAAAAAAAACTCATGTCTTCCATCAAGTTTGAAACCTGTGGTGGGTGGGGCTCCTCTGTGTTCCACCAGTCAGTCACTGGTCAGAACTGAGGAGATAACCAATGGGGAGAGGGGTAAACCAGATGGTGATTATAGACCACTGTAATCCCAACTCATTGGAACCCCTGTTTGCTTATTATGGGTGAAAAATCCTTTGGGGCTAAGTCTCTATAATCACGAACATTTCTGTGTATTATTAGTAATAATAAAAATTATTTAAGCACCTTTCAAGATGCATTATATGGATAAAAGTACTGGGACACCAGTTAATGGGGGGGGTTTTGGCCTTACTTTTGGACTTGGGTAATTAAGCCATACTCATTGCTGAGACAGGTGTATAATTAAACACACAGCCATGCAATCTCCAGCAACAAACACTGGTGGCAGAATGTGTCATACTGAAGAGATTAGTGACTTTCAATGTGGCACCATCACAAGATGCCACCTTCCAAACAAGTCAGTATCAAATTTCTGCCTTGGTTAACTGCAAGTGAAGTGACTGTCATGTGGAAACTTCTGTAATCAACAAGCATTCCGTTATGATGTCATAGGCCACACAAACAGAAAGGGACCTGATGACCAACATCAATACCCAACCTCACTGATGCTGTTATGGCTGAATGGCAGCAAATCCCACCAATGATATTTAAACATCTAGCATAAAGCGTGTACCAAAGAGTGGAGGTGCAGGAGGACCAATTTCTTATTTATACGCTTGGTTTTGGAATGAGATGTTGTACAGGCAGATGTCCGAATACTTTTGTCCATGTAGTGTACCCGAGCACTGTACATAGCAAAAATCTGAAAACAAATGGAAAAATAAGAAAACATTTAAAACAATAAAAAACATCATAAAAAGGGTTTGGGTTCATAGGTACATAGAACCATATAATAGAAAAATACAAGGTCAACAGGGCTGTAGAAGAAGATCTGAAGAGTGCCTTTCGGTGTTTTTGGAGAATACTGTGGTCTGTGAGTTCTGATGGAGCATCGTTGTCTCCGTCAGTACACCATGCTGTCGGGCCAGGTACCCTTCCAGAGTGAGCCGAAAAGGACGACATTGTCGCACGCCGCTGACATCATGCGCAAAATAAAGGAGGGAGACTTCTCATTGGAAGGGGAGGCCTGGAGGGGCGTGTCTGAGGAAGCTAAAGAGCTGGTCAGAGGTACGAGCTTTCCTGCCCTACAGTGCCCTCTGTCTTTGCCTTATACAGTACACTCACCACCACCTCCAACCTCACACATCCTAGGCCTGCTGACCGTAGACCCAGAGAAGCGGCTGAAGCTCTCCGCCCTGCGGGAGAACGAGTGGCTCCAGGGTGGGGGGGCTCTCTCCTCCACCCCGCTTCGTACGCCCGATGTGCTGGAGTCGAGTGGCCCCACAGTCCGCACCTATGTCAACGCCACCTTCAAGGTGGGGCTCCTTTCTCCTCCTGGCCTCAATTTTTCATCTTGCCATCCTCTTTCTCTTCATTATGTATCTCTTTATCCTTCACTTCCTCTGTGAATATTCTCTCTCTCACAGGCGTTTAACAAAGGGAAGCGTGAGGGTTTCTTCCTGAAGAGCGTGGACAACGCCCCCCTGGCCAAGCGCCGCAAGATGAAGATGACCAGCACGGGTGTGGAGACGAGGCGCAGCTCATCGTCATCATCCTCTTCGTCTTCATCCTCCGCTCCGGTTCCCCAGGCTCCGGCTGTGCCGGGCGCTGAGCCCACGGCACAGCGCTAGGAGCAGAAACCTGCTGTCACATGACAATTACCGCATTAGCACCCCAAGAGCTGTTCCAGGATCACTCCGCATAACCCAACATGCATGGATATATTTTGTGTGGGATGGTGGGGGGAGCGTGCTGATCCTGGAGCAGTGCTTGGTGGAGGCCACCCAGGGCATGCACAAACAGGGCTGCTCTCCCCCAGGATGAAATCATTGAGATGAGGGAAGAGCAGCCACTCCAACACCCAGCAGAGAGGCAGAGTGTTCCTGGGACTGGTAGACACAGCCCAGCCAGCATCCTTTAAAGCTGGGCTGCTGGAGTTTGGCTCTTGGGGGTGAGCTGTTCCAGATGGAGACTATGGCTCAAGTTTAGCACTTTTTCCACCGCCTGCCCTGGGCCATCTGTGGAGACCATCTCAGAGCCCATGGTCAGTTTCAGTACAACATTTTGCACAGTGAGATATGGCAAACAGGGTCAGCATCCTTTCTGAAGTACCCCCAGCTTGGGACAGCCTTTCCTTCAGAACAAAGAGCTTGATTGATCTGCTTTTCCCCTCTGTAAAATCTTGGAGCGTCACAATCCCCAGGCAGTTATTTTGAAGTCCACATCCTCGCTTCTCACAGCCTCCAGCGCAGATTTTTGTGTGACAGCTTTAGGGGAATCTTCAGTAGCCTATAATGCAGGTTCGCAGAAGTTTAAGGGACCTCCCTGCCCAAAAATCACCCACCGTGGGCTGCCCCTGTCTGACAGTGTTTTCCAAGAGCCCCCTTCCAAATACTGTGACTGTTGGACCCTTGAGACCTTGGACGCTGCTGGGGATCCCGGGAGCAGATGGATGGGTTTCCTATGGTAGTTAGCTCCTCATGGACTCTCATGCTGGAGTTTCTCCACAGCCTTCATCAGAGACTCATTCTGTCTAACCAAGGAGCCAAAATTTACTGTACTGTAAGCACAAGAAAGAAAGAGGTCTAGACCATACAAATCAAGTATTCAGACGTTGAACATGAAATGTATCCTTATGACACCATGGGTGTCTTTTTAAATGTATATGGATGTATCTTGGTTTTTAATATATAAATTTGACATTTTTTTTTACCCCCCTCCTTGAACCCCATTTGGCCAGTGGATGGCTGTGAACCATCACCTTGAGCTGATTGGAGTACAGTCGCTGTGCATAACTATAAAACACCCAAGAACCAACGGTAGACTTGTCAGAAGCGGCGAGTCAGCCACGCCTGCTGTGCAAGGAATATGGGTCAGGAAATGAGCAGCGCACTGATACACCAGCACCTTCTAAATGACTTTCATCATCTTTATGTTTGAAAAATCCACTGATTCATCTTTTAATCTTGCAATACAGCTTTAAATATTCAGATGTCTTTTTTTTTATTTTTTTTTAAGCTTTTTGATGTATTTTGTTTCTGTATCTATTTTGGTATGTCTTTACCTGCTAGGGTTAGGGTGACCTACCTGATGTTCCATGCATGGTCAATGAATGTGTGACCCAACCATGCAGTGTGGCGAATGTGGCATCCAGCACTGTTGTCCTCAGTGCACGGTGAGAATCATGATGGCAGATCTTTGCGACATCGCCATTGCAGCGCAAGGTTGACGCTTTGAGAGATTCCCCTCGTGCTGTACATGGTTCTGTTGTCAGTTTGTATGTGTGGAAAAAGCCTGTACCGGTTGAATGTCACCAGTTATATTATATTGCTTTTCGTCGTCTTCATCGTTGTTGAACTTTTGTTTTATACTGTCTTCGTAATGTTTCACAAGAGAATTGAACAATACTGTTTGTTTGAGCAGCCAAAAAAGTAATGATGTGATGCATTGAAGTGATTGATAAAGATATTATTTTGCATAATGGTTTTAATAATTGAACTGTTATGTCATTTTCATTTTACCTGACTGATGGTATTGCTGTATAAAGTATTTTAACCAAAAAAGGGAGAGAAATAAACTTGGGAATTTTTATTTAAAAATAAGCTCATTGCATACACTTTTCTGAGGTTTGTGAAAAAGGAAGTGTTATTGTTCAGTGACAACATATTTAATGAATTTTATAAGATGCAATAATGTAAAGAACAATGTGAAGAGGGTTAGCTATTTGTCTACAAATGCTGAACACTTCTATCTTGTGCAGTTTGTTCATCAATAGTAAAATCAAATCTGAATTGTTTTCTAAATGAAATTTAGATATTCCATGGACTATAATTTTAGTATATGAATATTAAAAATTCATTAATTTTAAACAATTCAGTATCGGATGTGGCACATGAGGTTAAGTGTTTTTCTAGTACATAATTGTGTAACTAAATTTATTGGGTAGAGGCAAAAACTTATCACGTCTGTCTCCTAAACACCTCTTTAAAAACAGGGGTGTTAAGTTGACAGCTTCACTTCCACTTCAGTCAAGACTGCTTGTAACCCCTAAAACAGTTTCTATGAAAATTTGTACAATGTTATTTTTTTGCAGCTATATAATATAGGGAAGAATGACTGGAATGTTCCCTGTATAGCCACCAGGGGTCAGTGTTGAGGTTGTGCTGATGGACTGCTGACACTAATGGGATGGATGGATGTCTTTGCCTGGGGACCCATACAAGTTATTAAAGTCGACTGATTGTTTTCAGGTAAGGCTCTCACTCTTGGTAGAAAGCGAGGGAGTGACTGAGTGTTGGAGGAGACAAACACAACTACTCATTAGTTATTGCAGGTTATTTCACTCTTTTCTCATGGGCTAAAACTGGATTATAACATAAAGAGGAAAGTACAGCCTCCAGATTAAGTAGCTATAATTGCGACCATCACGGAAATCTCTTGGCACATTAGTTTGCTAATAAAATTTTAATCTTTAGACCATATGAATATAGACTGTCAATAAATTACCATATACAAATAAAAATAACGGTTTGGATAAAGGCAAATCTTCAGAGCAGGGCAACTTACATTTAGCTGTATGTCCATGCAGGGCTACACTATCAGGGTACAACAACATTTACAACCAGCCAAAACCGTACACGCACACACAACACAGTGGTAAGCATTAAAGCAGCGTAGCTGGTGGGAGAGGGTTATTTTCCTCTCCCTCGAGGACGTTAAATAATGAAACGTGTGAAATAGCGTGATGTCATTGGTGCTGGCCCATTGGCCTGACAGTTGAGCGAAGCCCCCTCTCTCTAGCATCGCTCCTTTTTTTCTACCTTCACCATCAAAGTTTAATCCTGGCTTCCCAAAAGTTCTCCATTATTGACTGGCCAAGCTCGACTGACTATGGTGAATGCATATCAGAACCGCGTTCCCGCTTCCAATGCACACACACACTCTGTTGCCTGGCTTCCTTTGAGGATCATGCCACTGAGCTGACATACGATGATATAAAAAAAAAACCCTTTTCCAGAAGCCCTCCATGACAAAACTAGGAACAATGAGGACAGACGGGGACTGCTATTTAACTTCAAGGCAAAAAAAAAATGTGAGAATGGGGGAGATTCATGATTGTGTCAATGAAACATCTTGTAAAACGACCTGTAACCTGGCTTTACCAGAAGTCTGGTCTCATCATCTTTTAAGAAGTGAGAATTCGAGGTCTTTGAGAAAAACACCCATAATCCATGAGAGGAAGAGAAGGGCTGGTAGCCCCAAATGAAACACCCACCCAGGAGCTCTGATCGGTCGGTTGGTGCCGTCACTGTATAGATGCACAGACTGTACTCCACTGCTTTTTATTTGGGGCAGAAGAGTCTCACATCGCCACTGTTCCTTCAGGAAAAAGCTAAACGTACCACACATTCCATCACCTCTCTCTGGTGCCACGGTAACCCTCTCCCTCCCACTGTCCTTCAGTCTGCCTACACAACCTTTCCTTCCTTCCTGTTCTGCAATTCACTCCCCCGCCTCTCTTGACCTCCGTTTCTCTTGCAGTGTACCTACATCAGCTCCCCTTACTCCCCCCGGCGCACTCCTCCCTCTGTTTCTCGCCCCACCTTTCTCTCACCCAGTGTATTAAAGCCTTCGACGCACCGAGTAAAATGCTGATTTATTTTCTCTGGGTATCGATCGCTCTGTGCATTAAAGATTATAATTCATTACCCTGGCCTTTTTAATACATTAAACGCTCAAGATAAAAATAAAAATAAAATAAGGCAAAACTTGGGACGGGTGAAGTAACACACTCGGGTTGCGTCCACGTCTGGCTGCCCCCCCCGATGTGTACAGATATATGGGCTGTTGACTGGTCAGTGAAGCACCATTTGAAAAGCTTTGCTACTCTGTTTTGTGAAGATAGTAAAGGAAGCCTAGTCTGCTTTTCAACACTTAATACTTCATTCGGAACTGGGAGCATCAGAGGAAAGCGCGCAGTGCGCCGTGTCAGGCTGCGGAATTCACCCTTCAGCAGCGTGCCGTCTGCTGCCTTGGGCCGGCTGACGACTGGCAGAGCTCTGGTTCCAGTTCCACCAAAGGTCCATGCAAAGATATGAAAATGGCTGCCTGATAGAGATGTGTAAAGAAACCTGACAAGGAGCGCATGTAAATTGGGTGTGTACATGTGCACAGATGACACACAACTATACATATAAAAAAGGCTGACTGTGACTCCTGTTAAAGTGAGAAAGCACATGCCATTGCTTGGGGGACTGAGTCTCTAAGTTTGAACGTGGCTTATTTTAGACCAGCATCCTTTTCGGTGACATTTATTGCGCATGTACTCCACCTATCAATCTGCGATCTCACATTTGCATGAAATATTAAAGGAAATGGTGCTGAACGTGTGTGTGCATCACTTTGAGACTTTATGAAGGGTGTCATCCTTCTTCTCTGCAGCAAATACTCTCTCCGTGGGCCCAGCGTTCACTTTCACAGCTTTACTGCATGTAAAGTGCAGGGTATTTCCTTCTAACCCTTCACCACTGGTGACTCACATTACACGAGTCCAGCTTTATCCTGGGGGGTCTCAGCACAGATTCAGAACATCCAGAAAAGGACCCAGAGATCTGGGGTCCCTAACTGCTGCCTGCATGTCCACAAAGGCAAGGCAGAGAAGTTTATGTATGTTTATTTTGGGTGAGTTACTGAGTACACAGGAAGTGAGCTCAGACCTGTGTGGCTCATAGTCCGGAGCTGATAGTTACATCAGTGAAGGGCAAGAGACCACAAATCTGTCAGTATGTATTTGTGCAGATACCTGCTCCTTTGTTTTAAACTTTATGTTTGTGTGCAGGAACGTGTGTGTGTTCTGCATGTCTAGGCAGCTACTTCTGCCTGTGTTCTGTATGCATGTGCAGGGACCTGTGCCTGTGTCCTGTATGCGTGAGCAGGGACCTGTGCCTGTGTTCTGTATGCGTGTGCAGGGACGTGTGCCTGTGTTCTGTATGCATGAGCAGGGACCTGTGATTGGACTGTGTTCTATATGTGTGGGAGGGGCATGTGTGTGTTGTGTGTGTGTGTATGTGTGGATATGGCCCATGTGGCTGTCAAACTTCCACATGCCTGAATGCTAACTCAGGTCCCACCCATTACACCATGATGTACCTGTATCGCATATCTGAGAGAGACTCTGAGGGATCTGGATCAGGGGCCAGTGGCAGGGACACACACACACACACACTCCAAAATGAACTTCTTGTAAGCACACATGAATGTTGCTGCTCAAAAACACACAGGCCGATGTTCACCCCCCTGCATGTGGCTCTGTCCACCAGGAGACGTGTCCTCACCCCCATGCCCCTCGCTTCACCACCCGTTTTCCCATCTGCTGACAGGCTTTCAGACAGTAAATCAGTACATTGATCTTGTCCTGGATTCAGCTAAAGAGCCTTTCTTCATTTCACAAGCTCCCCCAGCATTAAATGTCAGCCCGCAGCCTCCCTTGCCACCCACCCAACCATGACCCCTTACCCCTTCTTCTCTCAACCACGTTTCCACTCCTCCTCTTCATTCAGTACACCAGCACCCCCCCCACTTGGGGTGGTGGTTTCTTCTTGCTGTGCCTGCTCCTGTGATTGAATCCCCCCCCACCCCGTCCTGTATCTTTGCTCCTGCCCCCTGGGGTGAACCACATGACTCTCAAACTGAAGTGCCCCCACATGTGCTAATGGCTGGGGGGGGGCAACCCGCCAATACTGGTGACACCAAACGCCCCCCAGTTAATTTCAGAGGGACACAGCATGACTGCATTATACACAGATTTATTAGCAACTCAGATATTCAATTATCATTAAGCTGGTCACCTCATTTCCTTCAGTAATTAGTATATAATATGCATTGCTCCATCTCAGTGTGTGAATCACATGCATATATTTATGCTGCAGCTAAATTTACTGATAGTTTTACTGACAATAAAGTGGTTTAAAATTTCAATTTAAACAAAAACAGAGAAGAGAGGTTCTGAGGTGACCTAATCCATGAAATGTGTGCAGGAGGGGGGAGGCTATGGCTGCACGGGGGTCACTAAGGGTTAGAGGATCTTAAACAGGGTGGAGGGCTGCAGTGATGGTGGCTTATAGAAGTGCA
This sequence comes from Gymnarchus niloticus, assembly GCA_009936485.2. NCBI lineage: Eukaryota > Metazoa > Chordata > Actinopteri > Osteoglossiformes > Gymnarchidae > Gymnarchus > Gymnarchus niloticus. The sequence continues at coordinate 7,277,591 of JAACJT020000002.1, read as the reverse complement.
TCACGGTTGCTCCCGTTTTTGGTAGGATGAACTATAGGCTTGGTGGAGGCTTATTTCTCTCAAGGTTAAAAAAAGAAAAGAGAGCTGTGCAGGAGTGAATATAGTCTCCAAACGGAATAGTCCACCCTCTAACACTCACACACACACACACACACACACACACACACAATTTGTCTTTCCCATTGAAATTCTAGCCAGTCACAGCCCAGCCCGGCCCACCCTACAGACGCACACCTCACTTTCTCTCTCACTTGTGTCTATCAACTCTATACATTATAGTAGTATCATTACCATAATTAAAATACATTATTTAATAATTGTATTTTATTAGAATAAGCCTCTGTAAATGGCCATAAAAATTCTCAGCAGCACCTCTATGGAAAGCTGGAGACCTGAATTGTGCTTCATTATTACTGCTCCTGTTTTAGCTATTTGAGCTTCTTACACACACACACACACACACACACACACACACAACTCACTGCAGTCTGTATACATCACAACACGTGCTTCTGATTCTATTAACCCTCCATGCCCATTTTCCTCCTGCTCAGTCAGCTCCGTCACTCATGTGCCCTCTACTGCGGTGACACAGAGGCACACGTGTGGCCGCCTCTTTGCCCAGGGCCCACTCCTGTGCCACTGTGCCCCCTGGTGACTGTAATGGGGCTCCACCATGCTGTGCGGTGGTAGGGAGGTCTATGAATAAGGGGACAGAACTGGCATGCTAATGGGTCTCGCTCGGGAACAGCAGAGCTGGGGGGCAGAGGAAGAGGAGGAAGAGGAGCGGGGAGGAGTCTGCAGCAATCAGCCAAGCGGTGGTCTCTTCTCTCCTCACCATGAACCTTTACAGCTTACTCTTCATCTGAGGAGCTGTGGGAAACACAGGATCGTCATCAGCGTCATTGCCATCCCTCAGTATCCTCAATGAGCCCCCGGGTCTGTCAGTCACTCAGTGTCAGGTGGCAGGACCTCGTGCAGCCTGAAGACCAGGCAGCTCACTGGCAAGCAGGTGGTACTGGCTGGTCACAGTGTTTGGAGACAGCTGTTCAACACTCGACACGGCGAGCAGTCAGTCAACTTGCCTGCATTCTCCAGTTAGTGCTGCTGTGTGAATCTCAGTCAACGAGTGTCACTCAGCATCCTAAATATACAACATGCTGTTTACAGACCGGCTTGCACATGTTAGTGAGTGAGACAAGCTGAATATGCATCGCCAACCAAACAAATGCCACGCTTTCCCAGTACGGCAACTGTGATTGGCTGGGACGAGTGCACTACTCAGGCTGCCATGGACACACGCACACATCTATTACAGTCCATGCCGATTACCTGTCACTGAACGAGGCTCACCGATTGGTCAGCAGGCTAAGGTACCGAAGAATGGGGCAGATAAAACCAGCATTATCACTAACTTTTTGAAACATAGAAGTGTAGTAAGTTCAAAGCAGCCTCCTCAGCTGTCTGAGGTTTGTACTGAAATGACCAAATGCACACAAGTGCCATCAACTACAGCAACATTCTTCATATGCAAAGAAATTGCCCCTGGGAATAATTTAGTGAACCCCGTAAGTGTCATTCGTGTGACGGAGGTGTTGTACGATGATGTGATGTGACAAACATCTGCCATTCCCTGTCACGCTGCTGACTACACTATGCTATGGTCACATTATACAGTCCTATAGGCAGAGTACAGTGTGACAGTGAGACCATCATAAATTTGCCAAACTGTGTGTGTGTGTGTGTGTGTGTGAGCCTTGCGATGGACAGGCACTCTGCTCAGTAATTCCCCAGACTTGTGCTCCATGCTTCCCAGGACAGACCTGCTGTGACCCTCTACTGGTTAAGTGGTATGAAGATGAATTTAGAGATGCTTCTGAGCCGTAGCCATGATGCTGTGTTCTGTTCAGTGCTCACCATGTGGGAAGTAGAGCGGCAACCTGGCTTGGTAGAGATCTTCATCAGACTTCAGAAACACGCAGAAGATAATGCGATCCAGCTGAAAAGAGAGGTCGAAGAGCGTGTCAGCCGCATGCTCAGCACAGTCAAAGCTGAGGCTCTATCAGACTAACAGGGCTTTAAGACAGCAATGCCACAACCCTGCGTGCTGCCGGGGGGCCTGCTTGCTCTGGTGGTCTTGTTGTCTGGCTCCACACTTTTGCACTGAGGCCTCTGCGCAAAGCTAAACTCCACCTGCCCCCCACACAAAAAACCCAGAGGGTTAACAGTCTGTGCTATTAACGCTAAGCTACCTAATGTTACATGACATGAGACAAATGCCAATGGCCAGGGCAGCTTTATTAGCTCTGTTTGCACATTTTTATTGATAGCTGGCACAGAGCAGCAGTGAAATAAATACCATTAAAAGTACTAAGACAGTAGGATGTGGGGGTATGGTGGTTAGCACTGTTGCCTTGCATCTCAAGGGTTGGGGGTTCAGACCCCACCTGTGTGTGTGTGTGTGTGTGTGTGTGTGTGTGTGTGTGTGTGTGTGTGGTTTTGGAGTTTCCATGTTCTCCCTGTGCTTCAGAAGTTTCCACTGCGTACTCTGGTTTCTTTGCATTGCAGGTTAATTGGCTTGGCTGAATTGTCTGTAACTGTGTCCTGCAATGGGTTAGCACTCCATCCAGGGTGTCCCCCACCTTGTGCCCAAAGGTTGTCAGGGATAGGCTGAGGGCCCCTCCCCTACAACCCTGAATAGGATTAAGCAGTTTGGAAAGTGGATGGATGGACAATAGGTTGTGCTGAGCAGTCTGCTGTAGTGGCGGTACTCTCACTGGCATCTGCATTCATGATAGTGGCCAGCAAGCCATCCTACTTTTTGTGTAGTCAACTGTAAACAGTTTCAGCCCCCCCGACACTGGACAGTGACAACGGAGCCCCCCCAACCTAAAGTTTGTTTTTTTTTTTCCCCCTCTCCAAGACAGTAAAACTTCTGGAAGCCATGCAGCGATGTGGAAAACGAGAACTTTAATTAGGAATCTTTAATTAGGTATCTTTAATTAGTCATTTCACACATCTGTGGAGTGAGAACAACACTGCGAATAGTGAGCAGCAGAATGAGGGCTGATGGGACTTTGGTGCAGAGGGTAGTGGAGTAGAAGCACATGAAAGAGGAGGAGTCTAGCGGCACGGCCCCCATGAGGGACCTGCCTTCGAGGGCTCCCTCCTTGTCGCCCATCTCTCAAACCCTCATCCCCACTGGGACGCCTGCTGTTGAGTGCATCTCTACCGAGGTCCCACCCGGAGCCAATTAAAAGCCAACATTCATTAGGACTCCAGGTCCTCTACATTAGGCAACCCCTGTGCAACAACTCCTCCCCCCTCCTAGCAACAGCAACATCAGCAGCCAAGGGGTGGGGCGGTGTGGGACAGGGGAGCCATACCTGTTCATGGTTCTTCTCCAGGTATTCCCTGGCCACACTCAGAGCCACATCCACAGCTTCACCAGGGGGGTATCCTGCGCAAACATGGCAGCAGTAAGCCTGACCTTCCGTTTAAAGACCTTCCTTGTCACGTGGGTCACTTCACATGGAGGCATGACTCACAGCTAGGGTTGTCAGTCATCTGTAACATACCCGCTTATATCATAAAGCTGTATCAAAAATACATTACATTTCAAATATATAGTATGTAGACACCCCTAATAATTATTTGGCTAAATAAGTCAGGCCCGGTGCTGACACAGGTGTATAATGAAGCACAGAGTCATGCAATCTTCATCAACAAAGAGTGGCAGAGGCATGGGTCTCACTAAAGAGGTCAGTGACTTTCAGCATGGCACCATCATAGGATGCTACCTTTCCAAATAGTCAGTCAAATGTCTGCCCTGATTAACTGCAAGTGAAGAGACTGCCATGTGGAAACTTCCGAAAGCAACAGGAGTTCAGTTGTGACGTGGTAGGCCACACAAACAGAAAGGGACCTGATCACCCAGCATCAACGGCATCAACCGCCAATCCCACTAAAGCTGTTATGGCTGAATGGCAGCAGGTCCTACCAATAATGTTCCAGCATCTAATTGGAAGCCTTTTCAGAAGAGCAGAGCCTATTACAGCAACAAAGGGAGGACCAGCTTCCTATTTGTACCCTTGGTTTTGGAATGAGATGTTGCACAGGCCAGTGTACACACACTTATAGACATGCAGCGTACACCTCTTAAAACTGCTGCTCAGTTTTCTTCATGAACGTTTTAAGCTGCAGCTTCTGAAGATAGGGAGCTGAGAGAACTAAGCCACCTTGTATTAAATGGGGTGTTCTGCTTGGGTCCAGATTGGCAGAGACTGCAGTGGAGAACAGGCCTGGCGGACTACACCGTGCCACGTCCGGCCCTTACCGCTGCCCGTGTGCCGTCGAGCAGATGGCTCTGGCGGCCGGTCTACACTGGAGTGCATGGACAGCAGGTGAAGGCAAACATGAGGCCCAGGTGGTTTGCATGGCACATGACGTAATGAAGGAACAACCCCCCCCATGATGGCCACGCACAGAGGGATGGTGGCAAATTACCAGGACCTTCTTTTCCACCATGAGCTTATTGCATGCTGAGTGTAACTGGTTACGGTTGGGCTGGCACTGGAAGCAAGAGTTACAGTGTGCCGCTGGCCGGACCCACAACTCCTGTTTAAACAGTGTGTGGGAACACAAAGAGCCAGATGGGGAACACCTGCGTGGGGTTGGGTGGGACAGGACGTCTGGATAACCATGGGGACCCGATCCTGAACCCTAGCAGTCAAACACTCACTGGCTTCTTACGAAACCGGCTAATGGTCTGCTATTGATCCCTTAATAATAACTACAATATATCATGCCAAGTGATTTTAGATTTCTTATTAATAAGGATCAAGTAACTTATCAATAAAGTGCATCGCCTTCACCCGTCATACCCAGCTGCTCATAAGCTTACAATTTAATATTACTGCTTATTATCTGGCTCAATTGATTGCAAGACAAGCAATTATTTCACATAATGGCAAATGACTGGAATTATAGTATTGAACTACCTGTGAGGTATTTTGTCACAGAATGGAGTAAAACATCAACAGTAAAAATAACCCTTATGAAATAATAATTCTTACTGATTGGTTCCACCCAGTAAAACATATAACAACTGAATATAATGAAATGGTCATACCTTCAGATGTCTTTCATTAGTATTACATTTGTGTAACCCATTAAGCTCGCTAGCAGGACTAAATGGAGAAGACAGCATCATTTGTCAGCTTCAAAGTGAGACAGCTCCTCATTCACCAGCTTTTCAGCTACTCCAGCTTCCTCACAAAGCCCAGGCACATGAACAGAGGTGAAGTGACATCTCTGCATTGTCTCTAGTGTTACAGTGAGGGCCAACGTCCTCTGCAAAGGACCGGCATCCCATCTTGGGTGTCACATGCCTTGCACCCTGTACTGCCTAGGGCAGCACCCCCCACACAAACTTATACTGATTAAGCATCTAGAAGATGGATGCATGGATGGATGAACAGGTCCATGACATCTCAGTGCTTATCTGGCTGGCGTTTTAACACCTCAGTGCTGCCCTTCAGGTGACTTTCAACAGTATTTACCACACATAAGCACCAAAATCAATTACTAACATTACCAAGTGTACCTAATTAAAATGCTCAGGACTACACAGAGTGATAAGCAGGCCAGGTCTGCCTGACTGTGACTCTGCCCTAGCAGACCTCTCAGGTAGACGCTAGCTCTTTTACACACGCTGTACCTTTAAGGAATATAGCAGTTTTAGACATGCTGTACCTTTAAAGAATATAGCCGTTTTACACATGCTGTACCTTTAAGGAATATAGCAGTTTTAGACATGCTGTACCTTTAAGGAATATATCAACTAAACTCAGCGCTACATTTAATAAGACCTATCGATTCCCGCTTTTGACTTCAGACTCTTGATTACACTTGGTTTTTTTTAACATTTTCCTCATAATTACGTCAGGAATGCAGCTCTCTATTGCCGTGGACATGGTTTGCTGGGTCTAAACACACTGTTCTATGTGTGGGTGAAGTGTTCCAGCCACCTGGCTTATGAGGTGTGGAGGTTGGACATGTAGACTGACCTGCTGGACCTCTGACCTACAGCAGACACAACCAGAGTCTGAGTGCCACACCAGTTTAACCTGCTAACATGACAATGAATGGAATATACTGGAGTCAGCCTTTCAACACAAATGTATTCTACCTTATACAATGAACCACAGAACTATTCCAACGATGCCATTATCCAAGTTTCTTTTCCTTTTTTCGAACAATCGAAGTAAAACTTCTTGTAGTTAGTGATCCCGGCACATGTCTGAAGGTCTGGGAGGAGTTACAGGAAGGGGAGTCTGTTAGAGCTGAGGCGGTTTATGCAGACAGACAGCAAACACCGAGCCACAAGCGGGAGCCTGCGTGCAGGGGCTCGACCTGCATACTTACCGTACACCCCAGTGGAGATGCATGGGAAAGCCTGCAGAGCGAAACAGGAGAAACTGTAATGCTGTCATGGGCCGAATTACAAGACAATCTGCTGTGGTTTGAAAGTGGTGCTTGGTGCCACAAACGGTGCATGTGAAGCAGCTTTTATCATGGATTTAAAGGACCATTACCAGCGGTTCGACTGCCAGCTCTGCATTCATTTGATGTCCCCTTCAGTGAGCTTTCTGATCTGCTAATTATATATGTATAGAGGCTTGACAGCAGCCAGTGTCCTTCATTCATGTGCCTGTGTGGCAGCATAATCCATCCTCCCTTGGTACTCCTCCCTTTCTTATACTCATTGCTTATCATTCCCTGCACCTCTCTGCACTCAGGACTCTTCTCTGCCTATTCTGCATCCCCCCATGCAGGCTAACCTGCCTCCCAGGATCCCCCTTTGTCATTTTTGAAGACCTTTTTCCAGCAACACCCAATATTGATCAACTTTTTTTTTTTGCAAAGCCTTGCTACAATACCCAAGTTAAATAGTCAGCATTAATTTCAATAAAATACTTGGGTGCTGAAAGAAATGGCCGTTGTTTTGCACGCAATTAAACAAATGAGCACACAGGAACCATTAGGTAGAGCATGCTTGCCGAAACCTGCTGATTGTAAAATCCTGCCTTTAGTGCAAACGTTTCGGTAGTTAGGTCATGTGTGGTGGTACGTATCTAGAGTTGCATATTGCTCAGCATGGATCCCATGGTGCTGCCTTCATCACGACTGCTTGTTCACCTCAGCCACCTTTCTTTCCTGGTCAGTCAGTGTCCCCCCAGAAAAGGTGCCACCTGGCTCTCACCACGGTCCGCAGCCGGTTCTGTGTGGCCACTCCCAGGCAGTTGTGGTAACAGGAGCGCAGGCTGTCTATCTCCCTCTGCCCCAGCGTGCCCTGAACGATGGGCCCCACCGTGTGGATCACATCTGTGGGAAGAGAAAGACCACAGTGCTCAGCACGCTGCCCCACATCCATCTTTTTTTATCACTGACTTCATTGTGTGTGTCCCGATGTCCCCTTCAGTACTGCTTTGGCTTCGCCTCTGAATCTACCCCCCCCGACCACCGCTACCCATATTTCCCTGTCAGGTCATCCCGTCACTGGGGCTAATTTACAGTTCCACTCCGTCCTGTTTACAGCATTGATCTGCGGAGTATTTGTTTTGTCTGTCACCCCTGCCATCCGTCACCTGGTGAAGAGCGATTTCAGAAGAGAGGAAGGAGGAGTAGGAGGAGAAGGAGGAGGAGAAAGGAGTCAGGCCACAGAAAGAAGGGGGTGAGGGATGGGGGGTAGAGGGAATAAGTTGTTCACTGGAAGACTATGAAGTAAGGGAGAGGAGACACCAGATGGGCAGGACAGAGAGGTAACTAGCATGAGATAAAAGGAACTGCATTGAAGCACAACTTTTTTCAGGGGAAACAAGTGCGGAGAGAACATGTGACGGCTCAGTGTATCAAAGAGTCACAGCGGGTTCTCTAGGAGACAGAAAGCTGCCTGACACCCACGCTAAGCGGGCAGAGCCAGAACCGCACACTGCCCCTGAATTCACCCCATCATCTCCGTGCTGACGATTCGGTTCAGGTGTCTCCCGTGGGATCTGCCACTCCACAGCAATTCCGTCACACCTGAGCACTGGCAGCCAATTTCGATACAGCTCAAGCGGAGATTATCAAGAAAGTAGGTGCCGCTCCACTGATCCACCGCAGGGGCGAACACCTTGGGGCTCCCCAGGAACCTTTTAAACATACAGCAAGAAACAACACGTGACATTTTCTGCCACTTACAGGACTCACGAATCAACAGCCAATTAAAATGGACATACAAATATAACCCAATGGGAGCAAAGGTCCAACAAAAAGAAATGCCTGTGAAGTACAGAGTAAATGCACCTAAAAATAAAAAATGGAATTAAATGCAACAAACAGTACATAGCTGTGGGAATCGTTTTCCTCCTAATGTTATGAATGTGATCCTTGGTAAATAAACGGGCTGATATTAAAGGGAGTTGCCATGTGAGCAGAACCATCAGTTATGCATTTGACTGCCTGCCCAGTTTTAAAATGTGCGGGAGACAGGACCCAGATTATTAAACACCTTTCTTATTAACCGTCTTTTTTAACTGTCCTCTTCACTGCATTAATTGCTCTATCAACATGAACTGATGCTTACCACGCTGATGAAGTGCTTGCAAACTTGAACTTGTCAGGAAACCCACAGGGTGCAAAGTGGTTTATCCCCCCACCCCTGGCCCACAAACAAACACAGGGTAACTCTCTATGTGCTGAACACGCGGCACCACCCCAACATCACGTGTTCAGAACGGGTCTCCATTTCGAGTGGTGAGAGACAAATGGTCGGCTTGCCGAAGACAAGCTGTCACTATCAAAATGCATTTCGGCGATAATTAAACGGGCTGACGTGAAATGTTGAAAACGCTTTGATTTTGGTACGACACTGGCGTGAACAGTGAACCGCAGTAACAGGGAGCGCCACAAGCAGAACGGAGAGCGTGGCCGTGGAGATGGGCACTGCCCTCCGATGGGAAGCTAATGACATTTACGGGGAGAGAGTAAGGGGAGCGCGGAGGGGGATAGCTTGAAGCAGGAGAAGACTTTTACCAAGGAAACTACCGATCGCAGTGCTGCTTTCCTCATTCAAGGCTATTGCTCTGAGACACCTGCAGGCATCTGCACACGTGTGCGTCATTTGACGTTACCAGACAAATGAGACAAAGGGAAGGTTCCAGAACATAAAAGGCAAAAGGCAGAGGTCACGAGGCTGCCGACGGGTGGTCACGCATTTCGAGAGAGTGCCTCTTGCTCCAAATGCGTGGGTGAATGTGTGTGGATTACGGATGACATTTTTGGTCAGCCCTAAATCTTCCCTGTGAAGGCCTCCTGTTGGAGCCCATTGCCCTACTACCTCTTGCATTCTACCAGGCGGTGGCTAGAAAAGGCCAACGACCCCCATTCCCCCCCACCATTAATACTAGCCTTCGTCTCCTGCTCTCTCATGCAGATGAACTGGCCAATGACTCTTGCCCGGAGGGGCCACCTGACCTAGCCATCCTGCGTGTACTTCGTTTAGGCCTCCCACTTCTCTCCTAGGGCACCTGGGGCAGGGTGAGGTGGGGGGGAATCATCCAGAAAAGGACCCAGGACAAAGGAGAGGACAATAACTGAGGTGAAAGAAAGGAGAGAACAGCCTCTTAGCTGCCTGGCAGCTGGAATGGCGACCCTTTCTTCCGCTGTGCTCGCGCTCTGCCGCACACCAATAGGCCTTTGTGTGGCGCTCCTTCATGCTCCCGTGCCGCATGAAAAGGCCCACAAGTCCATATGTAATAACAATATTCAACTCCATCACAAATAATATGACAATGCAGCTGACAGAAATTCATCACGCGCATACTTGCACACACACTAATATTCAGGTCACATGAGTGTCAGTATCCCCCCCCCCCCCCCCCATGCAATGACCTCAGCGTCTCCCTTTGCCTGTCTGCACTGGCGGCTGCCGTCCTGCAGGTGGTGCATCGTTTGGCCGGCACATTATTCTGATAGCCGCCAATTAAGGCCTCCTGGAGGGGCAGGTGATTTTACCACTAATCCTCATAATGACGGCTAATGAAGGCAAGTCGGGGGGGGGTGGTAGAATGAAACGGGGCCACCTGCTGCTCAGGCAGACTGGAGCTGTCCCGAAGTGTTACGCCAAGCAGCCGTCTCTCCTCCAAAGTGCGCGGGAAACAATCACGCTACGCTAATCCGCTGTGCCGTGGGCGGCTTCGTGGGGTCGCTGGCAGCCGCAGGGAGGCGGCTATTTAGCGACGGCTCCGCAGACGCCCTTAATCGGCCAAAAAGGAGCCTTAATTAACTGTTCTCTCTACTCAGAACACAAAATTACACAAAACTTAACCAGCTGGTGACGGAACAGCACAGTGTATATGTGTGTATATAACACGCATGTGAATAGCGACGTACAGAACAAATAAAATTAGCAACCGAGATATTAACAGTGCCATAGGGCAGATGTGTTAACCTCACTCAGATCACACAAACCGCTGAACAAGAAGGAAAACTGCAAACTCCAAAGGCTCTGCCTGACAATTCTCCTTCACAAGACATTTCAAAGCTGTGGCACTGTACAGTGTACAACACTGAAACCACACACTGCCAAAGCCTGGGGTTCAAATCCTTCCTCTGGTTCTGAATGCAGAGTTAGCCTGTTTTCTTATTGTTGGGCTTCTTCTTGCAATCCAAAAGCAGTGAGTTTTGCTGAGCGGCACTACGAAGTTCCCATCAGTGTGTGAATGTGGTGTGTGACGGACAGGCCTCCTATCCCCCACCCCAAAGTCTGATGTAGCCTGGGATGGATGGATGGATGGATGGATGGATGGACCTCACAATACCTTCTGCCTTGTTCTACGACCTACTGTCACAGCAGCCCTCTTTATAGTGCCCCATTGTTCATGCACACATTAAAACTCATTTAATTGCCGCGGCTCTTCCTCACTCGTTAAACCCCCCAGCTTTTGCCCGTGTGCCGAGACACTCCCCACGTGTAGCAGTCTCACGGAGTTACGACGGACCCATGGGTCACAGACGGCAGGCTTCCAGAGCACAGGAGAGCAGAGGGAGGGTGGAAAAAGTTCCTACAGCCATTCAGTGGTGGGGGGGAACAGGCGGGAGTTTGGCAGTGTGAATTTTAATTACCGTTAATTGGCCACTGAGGGAACGGGAGAGGAGACACTGATAGGGGACATGTCTCCCTTTTGAGCATCACTAATGACTGCAGCTCTGTTTGTTTTTTTCGTGTCTCTCCAGCGGGCCCTAGGGTGGGCTGTGGATTGGTACACAGGGAAGCTCTGGGACTGGCTCAGTTAGCCTCCATGCCATGGCCCATCCTCCCCCAGGAGTACCGCAGAGCCTTGGTATCCCAGACAGTTACCACTCTGCTTCCCTGCTTGGCTGTCTTGCCCAGCCTCAACCTCTCTGTGTCCTTTACACGCTTCCTTACTGCTGCACAATTTATTGCTAATTTGCATCTATGCTCGAAGGTCTTGAGAGCTTTGAGAAAGTGTTATTTTCCATCTGATTCCCTTGGATTCACCTCTACACCATCCCAGCTGTGTTATAAATGCCACGCAGCCACACTCTGCGACCTTGTCCACCCCAGTGCCTATTTATAAGACTGCGCTGCACAGCTGGACTAACAGAAGCTCTGTTCTGGGGATGGACGCTGTGAGTACAGAGAGCCCAGGCTGAACTGTGGAGGAGCTTTTCGTACTGATTCCGGGATGACTCCAACCACGCTCCAACGGGGTCACGATAAAAGAGAAGAGGACGGACCATGCCGAAGCTGGGCGGCTAGCTGCATGTGGACTCTGCTGAAACTCACATCGATCATGCATAAACCATCTGATCGATTCGTCACTGAGCCATGAGTGACTTAAAAGAAGTACCTAGAGACATCAGCGAGACTGCTGACAAGATTTGGTATTACAGGCCTGGCAGCTGTTAGACTCCTGATAATGCGATTTCCATGTGGATCCAATGTGGTGTGCAGAGAGAAACCTCTTGATATCCCAGATAGAAAGAATGCAGGGTGGCTTTCATGATCTGCCCCTTTAACTAAAAACACCCATTCCCTTTAAGAGATCGGATATGCTGACTATTTAATAGGACACTAGCTGTTATAAAGGACTAAAATACTACTTTTAATTAAATGTTAAGCAAAATTCCTTAACCTAAATATCAAAACATTAATTGCAACATTTAACAATGTAAACGACTTACTATCTCATATCTGTGTGTTTAAGCAGAATTCTCTCTTGGCACAATTATGTAACACTCTAATAACAGGGTTTAATAATTTGAGGAGGAGGATGGCCGTTATACCTTTGAGTGGGACACAACCTGAATTGTGTCAGAAAATGACCACTTTTTGTTATTAAAAGCAAATTTATGTTTATTCAGCATGGCCCATGAAAGAGGGCTCCTTTCGAAGCGTTACAGTAAACTACACTGACACTCAAAACTAAACATACCCTACAGCAGAGCCTTAAGTAGCACTAATTATCGCGGCCAATATCACAGAGACCCATGCCAGTCAAGCCAGCAGTGCTTCTAATATGTCCACACAGCTACAGACACCCTTTATGACATCACCTGTGCGTTTGAAGTCCGGCTGCGAGCAGTAAACATGGGGAGAGGGCAGACAGCCCTGAGCAGAGAGGGCGGCGGAAGCCATTCCAGGTATCTTGAGTTGAAATCAAGGCCAGAGATGCGCCTGAAACAGTAATGTGTACGCGTGCCTCCTGAGTACATACATTTCAAATGAAAGAACGAGGGAGATCAGACTGGCCGGTGCAGGTAAACATGAGCAGTGTGGTCAGTGTATGATTTAACACTCTGCTATAGGAACATACACACTGGCTCCCCAAATGGTGGTATTCATTGGTGGCTCAACCAGAAATTAAACATTTCATCTGTATAATAATACCACTGATGTATAATAAATATATATTATAAAATAATATAAATATATTCTGACAGTTCTTGGTAAATATTACAAAGGCGATGTACAGGTTTGCATTTGGAAACTCAATTTATATTCCTTCCCTGCCGAGTGCACACATGTTTTTCTCTTTCATCAGCTGATCTGGATCATTTGCCTGGGCAGAGCACAACAAACGGTGGCAAGTTTTTAAGAAGACGTTGGCCCCAGTTTACCATATTTGCCATCTGAGAAATTTCTAGATTTCTTTTGTAACAATGTGCACTGAATAAAATAATTAAAACAATCAAATAATTAGTTGGAGACTGGGAAAGATGAGCGACCAGGCTTTATATAACCACCCTGTTTATATAACTTGTATGCTGCGTATAGCACTCAAAGAGTCAGGCTAGATGAATCAGAAGCGGGAAGTAAAAATGCCAGGAGAAATGTTAACAGCCTCAAATATGCGGATAATACCACTCTGACGGCTGAAAGTGAGGAGAAGCTGGAGTCTCTGTTGATGAAGGTGAAAGAAGAACGTGCCAAAGTTGGCTTGCAGCTCAACGTCAGCATCCAGCCCTATTAACTCTTCGCAAAGAGATGGAGAAGAGGTGGAGACAGTGACTAATTTTATTTTCCTGTTCTCAAGGACCTCTACAGATGGAGACTGCAGCCGTTAATTTGAAAGACGCCTGTTTCTGGGGAGGGAAGTTATGGCAATTCTGCACAAGCCTTGAAAGAATGAAGACATCACACTGTCAACCTTGGTCCATATAGTCAAAGCTATAGTCTTCTTGTAATAACATATGGCTGTGAGCGCTGGAGTATCTGTAAGGCTGAGCGCCGGAAAATTGATGCTTTTGAACTGTGGCGTTGGAGGAAATTGTTGAGGCTCCCTTGAACTGCACAAAGATAAAATCAGTCAATAGTGAAGGAAATAAACCGAGACTGCTCACTGGAAGAAGTGATAGCAAAACTGAAACTCCAGATACTTCGCAAATAATGCCAAGTCAGGATTCACCGGAGACATCTCCGACCCTGAGAAAGATCAAAGGCAAAAGGAGATCAGTGCTGCTAAGATAATGAATGTGAGCTTGCAGGAGTCAGAAAAGCAGTTGTGAACAGACAGGCCTGGTGTCTTAAAGCTTCAGAGGCGATGAAATGAATGACCGCGAACTGCCTGCTGTGTACGTAGGTCCACGTGCAGGTCTGAAACGTGAGCAGCGAGCGCTCCGACTGCTGTGCTATGCAGAAACGCAGACTGCTCTCCAGCCCCAGCAGTACGCGGAGTGAGCGCAGTCAGATCCGCCTGTGCCACCTGCTTTCACCAGTCTGCCTGTGCTCACTGACCTGTACTTTGCCAAGGTGTTTTTTAAGCCCTGTCAGCAGCTTACTTGAGTGTGTGTGTGTATGTTTGTGTATAATCACCCCAGCAGGCCCAATGTGCATGGTTTTGAGGTATGTGCTGTAATATGCTTTATGTTGTTATCCTGCCAGTGTGACATCACCAATAGCCAATGGGAAGTGATGTCAGGGAGAGATTTTGGTTGGCTTCTATGGCTCAGCCTCTTACTGTGCACATATATGTAGCTATGTACGGTACATAAATACATAATTGAAAAAGTAAAGATTATCCTATACCAATAATAAAGGCCATGTCTCCACTACATACCAATGTGTCAATTAATGGACAGATGAAGACTGCTATATTCAGTTGTCACTTTGTTATATATACCTAACTAGTACTGTGTAGGACCCACTTATGCCTTCAGAGCTGGTTTAGCACTGGACAAGTCGTGTGTTCAGAGACGCCATTCTGCACACTACCATTGAACTGTTAGCTTTAATGAGTCTGCCCATTCTCCTCTGACCTCTCTCATTAACAAGGTGTTTCTGATCACAGAAGTGCCATTGAATGAACAATTTATACTTGTCACACCATTCTCTGAAAACCCTAGACACCGTAGTGTGTGAAAATCCCCAAGGGTGCTGTTCAAAACCAGAGGTCATGCCCTTTCTCCATTCTAACTGGACCTCTTGCCTGTCTACATTCTCCATGCATTCGGCTGTGGGTCACATCATTTGCGGTCCGGACGGGTGGGCTGCTTGCAGGCATAGCTAATAAAATGGCACCTGATGGTATATCACAGGCCTTTCAGAAATGTTGATCTATCGAGTGATGAGACCTGTCCTCAGTTTCATTCAGTGGAGACTGACGCACCTCACACTGAATCAGGTTACATTCTGAGGTGTGGACATCATGATCATTAAGCCCCTGCCTCACGGAGCCTCTCGTTCGAGGGCTGCTGAGCCTGGCAGCACCCGGAGCCCATCTCCCCGTTGCCTCTGAGTCTCTCTCTTTCTCTCTCTCTCCCACTGTGCATCTCACACACTTAGCACTGCCACAAGCTGTTTCCCAGCCGTGCTGCTTCATTGCCCACCAGTGCGCCTGGCACACACACAGTCAGAGCCCAGACAAGTTACACAAACAATTTTGTATTGCTTTCTTCCTGTGGGGACTTCCTGTTGACTCACACACTATTTTGTTTTATTTATTTATTTTCTATTTCACAAAGGCTCAGTGCCTCGAGTGGAAGAACAAAGGACCCACCTGTGCCAAGTACAGGGGACAGGACAAAAAAAAAAAACAGAAAACTTTGAAGCATATGCTTTGGAGTTTGAATTGAAATGTTTAATTCTGCAGCAGGTGACCTTATTTCACAGCATTTTACACAGCAAATGGTCTGATAATCTCCACCTTCAGCAAAACACTTATATGCAATGTGTTAAGCTTGAATAACTGGTAAAAAATATCTCGAAAAAGTTAGGATTCCTCACCTCACCAGCCACAAAAATCCCTGGCAATTTACAGCAATTTTTTGCATATATCCTTGTTAGTAAAACAACCTGGTATTATCCAGTATTCAAAATGATCACGTTAGGGATTGATATTTCATAGACCAAGGAAGTCTACAGACAATCCAAGACCCCCACAAGCGCCACTGGCCAGTTTTTCAACAGAAGTATAATGACAAGCCACTAATTACCAACCCTTGAAAAGCTTTAATAAGCTTTAGCACATGAAAAGGTGGCTTTATGCCCCTTTTCTGCTGCGATAGGAAAGTGGAATCTACGATGAATCTACGATGTTAAAAGTCTAATGCAGATTTAAACAGGAAAATGGCTCACCTCATGTCCAAGTCCCCCACGATATCCTTTTGGACTGCAGTACTAAAATAACAGAATACAACCCCGCACTACCCACCTTACCTATTTTTACACTTGTTACCAATAACTCTCCATGGCAACGCAGCACTGGTGAACAATTAAATAGCGTAATATTAATTCTGAATGTGGCCAGATTTCAAGGCCCACAAAGCCTTTCAGACAGGGCCAGCTGTCAATGGGCTCCACGTAAGCCTTGCAATCAGTATCAAGCTAATAGGGAGAAGTTTTTAAAAGTGCTGGGCGTGGGTCGATACAGTAATGCATGCTCCATCCAAGGGGAGTGGGGGGGCGGCTATAAATTAGAGTGGGGAATTACTACTAAGTGTGGGAATAAATTAAAGAGCGCTTGCATCTGTAAACACAGTCTGACTGCGTAATTACTGCACACTCCTACTGAGGCAAGCGGGGGGGAGGGAGGGGCTCCTGTCGGTCCAGGGATGCCGAGGTCCGGCACACAGCACGGCTGGCCTCGCAGCTGTCAGGCATGGTCTCCATCATTGGATACTGGCTTTATGGCGACTACTTTTTCGATAATGAGTATCGATCGAGGTGAAACGCTTCCAGTGAAAATGACCGTGTTGACAGAATGCTTGATGGCATGAGATGACAGTCTACCCCGAGTCCCATCTGCTTATTTAAATGAGATGAGAAAACGCAGGTTCAAAACAAGTTAACCTCAAACTTTAATAAGCTGAAAGAATGCATTGCAGAATAAATAAATCTTACCCAGAAAAACAGGAAATTGGTTATCATGTTAATTGGCAACAGGAAAAGCAATCATCATTTAATAGTGCTTAATGAAAAGACTTAATAAGATTCCTATAACAAGAATTGAAAGAGAATGAAATTTATGCCTGGTAAGAAAATAAAGATAATAAACTGAAGAATTTAACTCTGACATGATTCCACAAAAGCTCAATGGATCTGCAGTAAAGAAATAAGTTGGAGGTTTGGACTTGGGGGACACCTGGACTCATGCCTGAGCTTTTAACAAAAGATACATGCTCATGACTATCCTGACTGTCCACGATCTCCAGGCCTTTTGGATTAGGGTCCTACAGGCATTCTAGACAAACAGCTGCCTTATTGTCCCAATGAAGGCCAGTGTATCATAGGCGGAATGGCCCAGATGACTACAGGAGGAGCATTGTACCCCCATGGCACCTGTGCATCTGAAATATCAACACTTGATACAAGGTTCAGAGTTACTCACACTTAGCAGGTAGTCCATACGCTCCTGTGATTTTGGCCTGGCCCGTCTCGCACCCGCCCAGAGTGGCGCACTCCTTCTTCAGGAGGGGTCCTGCCCCGCGGTGGATGGACCCATCCACTGTGTGGGGGGGAACAGAGAGATCTGTCGGCAGTGATCGGGCCCAGTGAACGCAAGGTGTCCATCTTCTCTTTGGAGAGATTAAGAACCCTCCTACTGAGAGACACGGCTAAATTAGCTCGGTCCACATTGTTTTCACTTCATTGGCAGGCTTAAGTGCTGGGGCAGACTGAAAACCAGAACACAGCATTGTCTACTGGGACTTGGGATCAGACCTAATGTTACATACATACACATGCACAGACGTGCACACAAACACTTCAACGCCATTTTCTCCCATGTTTGAAACGCAAGCGGATTGAATCAGTATTAGCAGAAATGCAAAAAGGTTTCACTGCAGTGCATTGCAAATAATCTCGTTATTAAGTAACAACTATGGTTACCTAGTGGCATTAATAAAAACCACAAAGTGAGGAAACTGTTGATTGACTGAATTATCTGAACTGATCTGTCATTACTAATGGAGCTGCTCTGCTTTCATCCAAGACTGCCTCGATTTTTTCCATTGAAACTTTTTCCATAATCATACACTTTGACAGTTCAGGTTAGAACCCACATCTCACAGCAGTACAGCAGGAGACTTCACAGGGAAAACCAGTATGCTAGCGGGTGCCACCACCCACAAACTCAACAGGCCTGTGAAGCTGGTGGGGTAATGCTCAGCCCAGAGGATTACCACTGACAGACACAGCAAAACCGCCATTCATACATCTAGCAGCTCTGCACATGGTAACGCTCCCAACGCTGCTCAGTGGACCTCAGAAGCTGTGCTTACAGGCCCATGTCCCCACCTAGAGAACCTGCAGAGTGGCTGACAGCTGTCACTTCTAATAGTGGGACTGTTTGAAGAATGTCTAGATCATGCGAAACAATGGGGGGGGCAAAATGACAGCAAAGAAAACAAAATTATTACGTGGCATAGAGAGACAAATAGATGGCTTAGGAAAGACACACTGTACACAAGTCCTGAAAAAGGAGATAATCAGATGGGTACAGAGAGATGCCAGACACAAACGTCCAGAAAAAAGAGACCAGTTGAGGGGTATGGAGAGAGAAACCAAACACATGGGTCCAAAAAAAGGAGACTAACAGGGGGAGAATAAAGAGAGATACCAGACACAAGGGTACAGAAAAAGGAGACTAACAGGGGGAGAATAAAGAGAGATACCAGACACAAGGGT
>JAACJT020000002.1:7238877-7250659 GCA_009936485.2 Gymnarchus niloticus | reverse complement strand
TACAGGCAGACGTGAGGCACGTGTGGTTCATACAGGCAGACGTGAGGCACGTGTGGTTAATACAGGCAGACGTGAGGCACGTGTGGTTCATACAGGCAGACGTGAGGCACGTGTGGTTCATACAGGCAGACGTGAGGCACGTGTGGTTAATACAGGCAGACGTGAGGTATGCCACTATTTATGCTCTTAGTACAGAAACATAACCACGATCGGGTTATTCTATAGTGTTCTATTATTCCTTCCAAAGGTCATCCATAATGTCAGGATAAAATGTTAGGCTATTCATGTTGGATATTTAAAAACATCCAAGAAAATGAATCATAAAAGAAGATTCAGAGTGAACCACATATGTAGATAGCATCACCAAATATTATAAAGATATCGATGAATTGTTTGGGTAAATTCAATATTGAAACTAAAAAAGTAAAAAAAGCATTACAGTTATTATTAATAAAGGATTTCATCAGATACGAAGGTAACAGATAAAATGTACACCCAGTGTCCAGTTTAATAGTAGTACACCAGCTTGTTAATGCACACCGTCTGCACCTGAATATATAAGAGCTTCAGTCACTGTTCGACTAAGCATTAGATCAATTCTGAACATGGTATGAGTGGTGATTTCAGTGTCTCACAGACAGCAATTGTCCTGGGATTTTCACACATTACAGTGCCTAGAGTTTAAATAGAATGGTGTGATCAACAGGAAAAACATCCAATCAATGTCATTTCTGTGGGTGAAAACACCTTGTTAATGAGAAAGGTCAGAGGAGAATGGCCAGACTCGTTAAAACTAACAGGAAGGCCACAAGTGTAAAAATAGCAGCTCAGAACAACAGTGATGTGCAGAATGGCTTCTCTGAACCCATAACTCATCTCCTGTTGAAGTTGGTCTGCAGACAAAAGTTGGGTCCTGACCAGGACTAGTTTGGTGTACTGAATAAAGTGGCCATTCAGTGTATTTTAACTATTCAATTAATGTATTGATTTCTTTAGTGTGTGTGGGGGGGACAAGCACAGAAAGATAAAATTGTTTTTATTCTGTTTTGTTTGGAGCAAAACCATCAGTGCATATGTGTGCTTTGATACCCAGATTGTAACCACTTCTGAGAGAGAGAAATAGGATGTTGAAAAAATGCAAACTAACAAAAACAACACAAATTTTTCACTTGTCACCTGTGAGTCTTCCAGAGAAGTCTGCACTACTTGACATACTCGTACCTGTGAAAGAGGGCATCTGAGAAGTATCAAACACAGATCTGTCATCACCTGAGA
The DNA here is from genome assembly GCA_009936485.2 of Gymnarchus niloticus. Taxonomy (NCBI): domain Eukaryota; kingdom Metazoa; phylum Chordata; class Actinopteri; order Osteoglossiformes; family Gymnarchidae; genus Gymnarchus; species Gymnarchus niloticus. The sequence continues at coordinate 7,249,384 of JAACJT020000002.1, read as the reverse complement.
GAGACTAAAGAAGGGAGAGAAAGAACGAGGGAAAAAGGCAGAGAGGGAGGGAGGATCAAGAGAGAGTGAAGGAAAGTTCACAGAAAAAGAGGGAGAGAGAGAGGGAGTGAGAGAGCGGGGGATGATTGGCTAGAGGAAGAGAAACTGCTAGATTTCCAAGGACAAGAATAAAGACAAAGTGGGTGCAAAGGTTCCCAGTGACGCTAGAGGTAAGGAAACAAGGGTGTAAACAAGGGGAGAAAAGGCTGGAGACTACTGCAAACTGGGGTAAACAGTGGGAGCAGTGATAGAAAGGTGGGGAGGGTAGGAAGAAAAACAGGCAGAATTTAAAACAGAAAGGGATTAGAATCCAACCACTTCAGGCAGACTTAATGGTTTGGTGACAGAGCATGACTGTTAGAGAGGACATGCAGAAGAGGGGAAAGAGCAGGAAAGAGATGGTATGCTGTTGACTGAACACCTGCTGATGTTTCACAAGACCCTCACCCGTTGTTGTGTCATGTTGTGCTCCAGTTGCAATGCATGAATTCTGACTTAAAATGCAAACACTGTAGTTTACTCACCAGGAACTGTTTTCTGAGCTAATTTTAATTGTGAGAGTATTATTATTATTATTATTGATAATATTGTTATCCATTTGCACGGGTAAACACTAATTCTTATAACAGCACAAAGAATGAAAAATGTTTAATTGTTTGCGTAAGCATTGAAACCGATTTGGATCATTAACTGTGTTTGGTTGTAATCGGTTAAATAACCAAGCGCCTGTGGATCGCTGTGCTTCTTGCATTATGCCCTCCTCTACCTTCTCTCATGGGCCTAACTTCCTCTACTGTTTTTCCACCAGTCCCTCTGTGCTACTGCCCCATTTTCCCGAAAACATCACGCAATCATTCCTCCCTGTGCACCTGCCCAAAAACACCTCTCCTACCCCCCCGGTCACTGCAGCTTCTGTGTCGTCTGTCGCAAAGGCCTCCACAAGCTCCCGTTTCTCAGCTTTCAATGAAATGCTGCATTTTCCAATCGGGCTCCTGACTACTTCCCCAGAGCAACAGTGAAAATTAAATGCTAAATCCAATTCCTTCATTTTTTCCACCTTCATCAACATGGTGGGGAAACAGTTTTAGAAAAACAATCAGAGAAGGGGGGGAGGACAGAGAGGAAATTGGGGGTGTAACCGTGGGTATGTCATTAAAGACTTCATTTCTCGTGATTTGCTTTTAAGCAGGACTATATCCTAGATATTCATCTTCTTTCTTTGTATTTTTCTGTTATTAGGATTTTATTTACCCTGTGACTGTGTACTAAATAAGTGGTATACAAGACTGATGGATTGCTTCATTTATTTCATTTTTACATTCGTTTCACTGAAGTCATTTTGGTGTAATGCTTGGTCCAAGTTTCGCAGTTCAGGTCCATAATTGCGATGCCACCCGCAGGTCAGCATGCAGGGCCTTTGGTACCAGCACCAAGCCTGTCTGACGCTCTCCACCAGCCTGCTGGATGGCTGCCACACAGACATGTTGTTATGGCAATGCTGCACACTACAGGAGGACAACACAGACAACCAGCAGGCACCTCACACAATACAATGGGATTGACCCACACACATACACACCCACACAATGTGTTTATACACCCAATTTCAAGTTGTGCATATTGACTGCAGAACAGTGAGGAATGGATCTGGCTTCTTACCGATTTTTGCCTTTCCATGATGATAGCTGTTAATCAGAACTACAGCTCTAAATCTATCACTGCTAATGACTGACAGTAGACTAAACTTGTCTGGATTTTTAAAAATGGCTGCAAAAAAGGCCACAAATTCCCATAAATCCACATACACAAATAAGATCAGTGCCAATTCATACAAATGATCCCATCCAAAGTCAAATAATGTTCCATTAAGTAAATCTAAATTATTAAAAAGAAATGGAAGTATGTATAATAAAGAACAGTACTATGTAGTAGTATGGCATATGACAAAAGACACTTTGCTGTGCTACAAGAAAGAATATGTAACATGTAACATGCGACACATAAAAACTGTCATCCTTCTCACTACTCGGAAAAAGACAGCTATCGAAATGTGTGAAAACAAACTGCTGTGATAAAGTCAGGTGTATGTACACACAGTAGACATGTCATTCAGCGAATGTTATCCACCTCTTCATTTTTAAGATGCAGTAACGTTCACTTGACCCGCCGTCAGCGGTAAACAGGCCCGTGCACCCTACTCCAGCTCTGCCTAGAGAAGGCATCGCCGGCGGCTCCATCTTCACCGTCGGTCGCGAGCCTGTGCTCCCTCCTCCTCCTCCTCCTCCGGCGCTACCCCCCTCCCACCCGCGCTCCCCTGCTCCCTACATCCCGAGCCCCTCAGACTCACACACTTCGAGGCGGCGAACTGAACGGAGAAACGCGAAGCAGCCGAAATCAAAATTACCGTTTTTTCAAATAAAAAAGAACATTCAACAACAATAACATATAGAATTAAACCCAGTTCATTTCTCGGCACCGCTGGAGAGGGAGCACAGCGTGTGTCGTCCTTCAAAATAAAAAAAAAAAAAACAAAAAAAAAACAATAGGTTCCAATGCGGCTCTAAGTGACAAGTTATTCATATACACGTTATTTTAGAATAATTAATTCTGCATTTTAAGCGGTAACTCCACAAAGCGTGGACCTGGCGAGAGAGCCGGCGACTGGGATGAGGGGGGGTGTCAGAGGGCGCAGTGATTACGACGATGACTGACGGCCACGGCGGATCGTAAGAGCGGCGCCCTCCTCGTCGGGAATTACCGTTCAGCCGGAGCGCTCCAGAGCCGCCAAATCCGCCTCGGAGGAGCGTGGAGGGTAAAAAAAAAATCTCCGAGGGCTCCTTGTTTAAAAGGTAGGACTGATTCTACTTATTTAGGGAAGAAAACGCTTTATATTTATTATGTCACGGAATATGTGATATGGTGATATTGACTCGCTTCATTTCAAAATAATTTAATGACATATTCACAAGAGCAACAGAATAATGTAGTGAAATGCAGTAGCGCCTAGTTAAGTAGCGGGGACCGAGACACCTTTGAAAGCTGCGTAATTAGGCAATTATGTTTAGTTCATTTTGTATATCTGCGCATTTGCTGTTCTTCGTGAAAGCTCGTACGGCTGTGCGAGTGACACGACGGGTTACGGCTAGAAAGCGGCTCGAACCCGCGTCTCCGGCACACACACACACGGGCACTCCTGGAGCCCCAAAGTGCCGGCGCCTCCACTCTCCAGACATGTGCTTGTGTTTCCGAGTTTGGCCGCCTTGCCAGTCAGGTGTGCGCGTCCCCGTCTCCCGATGCCGTCTGACCGTGTCGGCTCGCCTTAACTCGCCACGTTAGTTCGGATAAAAAGCTGATTTGGTTGCAGCTCGGAGCCCGTTTTAACCGCAGACCGGATCGTCGCCACGGCGCCCCACCTGACAACCGCACCGCCAGTGCGCTGACCCATCAATACCAGATATTGGGGGAAAAAAATGCACGTTAAAATGGTTTCAGTTGAATATTACGCCCTCTGATATGAAAGAACAATAATACACGGGTCTGGATTATGAAATGAAATCATGAGTCTTAGACAGAGATTTAAGTTTGTACAGAGTTCGTGAGCATACGTGTGACGCACATAGGCCACCTTTCCCAACCCCTTCGAATGTCTCTGACCCAGGCTTCCCTTCGGCCTCTTCTGTTTTAAAACATGCTCTATGTCTCTGAGTCGGGGCGCCGAGACACCGCCAAGCCTGTTAATGCTCAGCCAGAGATATGGTCCGCAGAGACAGATAATTCCCCACACCGACACTGACTTATACATTTTTGCTTGAACTTTGAAGTGAACCAATTTATTTCCAAGTATAATCCTCTTCGTAGCTTAACAGTGGAGGGAACCCAGTGTGGTTTAAAGAAAGATGACCATAATAAGTTGTGTTTACAAGGCCTTGAACAGGCACGGCACAGAAGTGGCATGACAGATTAACAGAGAAGACGGATGTGAGAGAAGGCCTGTTAGTAAACTGACCTTTACTGACCCAACGTGCCACAGACACAATGACTGCTGCATTAAGACGATTTGTTTTTAACTCTCATCATCAATGAAAGATGCATTTTTTTTTTGCAATTTGAAAACTGGGCATTGTGAAATTAAATGTTCACTGCTTATTATGACTGACTTTCATGCTTGATGTTCCAAATTGCAAAGCTGAAGCGCTGTGTCTGTGTTCACTGTTCAGTGCACTTGCAATTTAGTGGGACTCAGTCCTCACTCTGTCGGTCTATCAGTCCTCATTTCCTCCACCCACTTCTTTTGCCTGTCTCTCCATGGGAAGCCTGTTCTACTGGAGGAGGGTTACAGCCCTGACGCTCACCTCTTCTCCTGTCTGTCTCACTCCCTGCATGAGGGAGCCAGAAAGAGGAGAATGGGATGCAGAGAGAAGTGAAAAGAGGGAGAGAGGAACAGGACAAAGGCCAAGTCTGGTGGTGGTGCTGGGGGGTTGTGGTGGTGTACTCTTCTAGTCTTGTCCATCGTTCTTGTTGGGAGACAGCTGGTTGCCAGTAGGGCACAAGGGCTGGGCCAGGAGAAGCACCGCCCTCGCCAGCTCCCAGGGATGGCCGCAAGCATACCTGCCTCCCTCGGATTATGGTGCCATAAGCTGTGCTGCTGAGGCAGAAGGGCCCTGCAAAGCTGTATGTTGGCTCCAGTCATTAGTGCCTAGGCCATAGTCCCCTAACTACATGCTCTCAGGGGTGTGCTGCTGTACTGCTGCTGGACATGCATGGAACTGAGCGCACCTGTTCACCGCGATACCCGTGGAGCCAGAGTCCCCTGGATTACAGTGTGTAGACAGCCCCGTGTGTAAAACCGACATGATTCTCTAATTCAATATGAGCTGTGAGACTAAGGCGGCCACACAGCCCAGTAAAATCCAAACCTGGCTGGAGAGTGCCACCACACAATAAGGAAGAGAACAAGATTCCCCTCAGCTTCAGCTGGCAGGTCCTTATGTGTGAGACTCTAATAAACTTGACATTTTACATCATCTCTGGTAATATTCTCTCTGCTGTCCTTTAGTTAATTGAAAACCCAATGTTTTCAAATAATAAGATTTGTTTAGCATGTGTAGCCTGGGAACTTGCTCAGTGGATGAGGCTTTTCCAGCTCAATTTTTTGTGATTAATCAACCCCAACGCTTCCATTTTTGTTATCATGTAACATACAGAACAGAACAATCATGCTTTATTCATCTCCATGAGGAAATTGGGTAGTTTCTGTCTATCCCATTTCACTCTCCTTATGCAGGGTGAGAGCAGGTTTTAGGGTCAGACTCAAGAACCTAACAGTGACACACTCACTCTGCTAGCCATAAGATTCAAATCTGTGACCTTCCAGACACGAGCACCGGTTCAAAACCTGCAGAGCCACACACCACCCCATTATAGACTAAGACATTCTTAGATGAGGACGCTTGTGTTATTAAAGTATACCAGATAGACAATTTAATGTCTGAAATTAAGCTAAAACTATTATTTTCCTCCATTATAAAATAGAATATTTTTTAATATTGCTTTTCCAAAGTTGAACCCTGAATTTTGAGACATTTATTGTGTGACATCTTGATTCAGTACGTGTGCTCTACCAAATACTTACTAAATTTAGAACTCAATATAGGCCTACTTCACCAAACTCGACTTGGAAGAAGTTCAAGTCAAACCCAAACCACATTGTTCCTAGATTACTTGTTTGTCAAGGTGAAAGTGTTCGGTCCATATTTTAACTGAGCATTGTCCTGGTTCCAATTATTGTATTTATTTTAGACACAATTTCAACATGAGGTTGTAGGCTTTGGAAGCATCTCAGCTAGATGCTAAACATACAAACATTGAGTCAGTTGCAGCGTTTGAGATTATAAAGTATGTAAAATTCAGTCTGGATCCGGATGAGATTATGGAGTTACACACGTTGCAGAGCAAGAGTAGGACCACAGACGAGCACCACGTAATCCAGGATTATTATAGTACAAACTAAGCATTTGCTCAATCGTCCTAGATTAAAACTAAACACTCCACACTTAAGAAGGTAGAACATGCTATAAATATATATGGAAAAGAGTCATCGTCAGGTCGAAGAAGTAAGGCATATAAAAAGAACAGACAACTCAAAAAGTATGTGAGATGGCTACCAGAGAAAACAGTGAAAGAGGATAATAGCAGAAGGTGTCAGAGCATTACGAGATAGTGGCTGACAGGTGAGGTAATTTAATCGTCTGCCAGGAGGCTGTCACAAGCAACAGTCGTAGATTGCACACGCTTCAGTGTGGGTCTTTAAATGAATTCAGAAAAGCAGTCTTAGGTCCTCTGTCAGGTTGTGTGTCTCAGTCATTTTGAGTTGTGAATGGCAGGAGATGAAGGGGTCAATCAAAGAACGTTCGGGGTATCCTGGGCAGCTTTCATGCCGACTAGCTTCTGTGCCGCGTCCACAGGCTGCACTCAGAGCAATGCTGGGGTGCCAGAATCGATGGAAATAAGGAAAGAAAAGGTGAGGTGAGGAGGAATAGGAGGGAGAACTTGTGCTGAACTTGCTGCCATGGGGTGGTCTGGCACCAAGCTTTTGCCCTTGAGGGAGACACTCGGCCCAGGCTGGCCAGCTAGCAAGCTCCCCTCTGCACGTGATGCATCGCCATGGGTACAGGCCTGTCCCCTGGGCAGGAACACCACTGAGTCAGCCCAAGCAGTGCTGACGTGTCGGAACGGTGCAGTGTTACCTGGACAGAGATACCTGGTACCTCAGGGCCATGAGGCTGTCTTTACAGGGTCCAAGGGCACCATGTGCCCGCCCATCTTACCCAATGCACAGCAGGGGCTCTTGTCTTTTCACCACAACGTGCCGCTGTCTATTATTATTATTTTGGTGATGCCTCCCTTTGACCATTTTTATTTTTCAAGGCCAACCACAGTGAATATCAGAAGGTTGATACATACATTTGAATTCAGTGCTTGTTTGAATCCCCCGCCCTCACAATACAAGAGAAGCCACATATGCGTGTTGCCCTTTGGGATGCCTGCTTCCAATTCACATTCTGCATGATGACCAGCCTCCTGGGCAAGGTGAGTGTCACTCCAGAAATGGCGGAGGAAGATTTGAGCGTGGACGCAAAGTGGTGCCGGCCTATTCAAATCCGGAAAATAATTTCAGAGGAGGAGATTGAATTGGAGTATCAGCAGTGAGTTTACTGCTAAACCACTGGCAGGCACTTTCCAGGCAGACGGCAGGCAACCTGGGCGGTAAACGTTTCTGGCCCTGTTGATGGTAAATGAGGTTTACAGGGGATGGTGGAGAGAAGGAGGGAGGAGGGTATGAGGGTTCCACAGGGAGGAATATAAGGAGCAGCAGAAGAGGACAGTGAAATGGTGGACAGTTGGGGTAGGAACTGAAAGGGGGGTAGGAAAACAGGAACAGGAAAAACAGCAACTGAAAAAAAAAAATGGATGAGCTTAAGATGCACAGAGACAGACACTGTCCCATCCCCGTGTCTTTTCATCGTACACTGGCTCAGAGCCTTGTTAGTGGCATGGCCAGAGGGGTGACAGAAACGAACCCTGAGGCTGTCACTTGGGGTGCAGAGGAGGTGGTGGCTCAGTGGTGACCTCAAACACTCAACTAGGGCTGCTCCCTGTTTGTTACTGGTCACATGCAATTGCTGCACTGGTTATGAAAAGCCTGTTAACTGACCCAGCAAACATCACGACTGTTTCTGAGAGTAAGATGTAGGAACGTCAGCCCCAGATCCTTCATGTCTTCTGACAAGGATCGGGGCTGATAAATCACTGTGTCATGTCTATTGTGATATTTTTGACAATATAATGGCTATTAAGAGCCTTCAATTGATACAGCATAGATTTGCAATTAGCAGCAGGAAGCCGGGTTAGATTTACCACTTCACTTACACATTTGTTTGGTACAGGCATGGCTCTTTTCATAAATATCTCATAATAAGTGAGAGCCCTGGGTCTCAGTGAGAATCTTCAAAAGGATCTTGCCAAAAAGTGAAAAATGTCATATGTGTGTCACAAAAAAGTGTGAAAAATATTGTAATACTATAAGAGGATCGTACGGCTGTGGCATGCGAGGCTCTGACCCAATGGCTGTACAGTGTACCTGTAAGAGACTGCTGTGCCGGGGGGCAGAGAAGGACGCAGCACCGAAATTGGCTGTTTATTTCCAGTTACCGCATCGTTTATAGTGACGGAGGGCACGAGCGAGACTGAAGGGGGGTGGAGAGGGAAGCTTATGCCAAAGCGCTTGTTTTATCAAATAAAGAACAAAGGGAGAAAGGAAAAAAGAGACAAGACATGGAGAAAAGGAGAGATGACAGTGTGAAGGTAAAGTGGGGAAAATGGGTGGGAAAAGACAAGATGAAAAGATGCAGGGAAAGGGTTGGTGTCAGCTCCTGAGGCAATGTAAAGTAGGGTGGTATGGGGGCAGACAGAACCAAAGGCAGAGAAGGAGAAAGAAAAGAGTAAAAGGAGGAGAGAAGGGCTGTTCCACAGGGAAGGCACAGAGTGGAAACAACCAGCCTGGGTGTGCAGGAGAATGGAAGGAATTTGTGTCGCAAAGAGGAGAGCAGACAGAGATGTGAACAATCAGAGCATTATTCAGGGAGAGGAACCGGCAGGAAGATGCTGTTCATCAGATTGCGAACCGGGGAGACATAAACAGAGGAGTGCGAGTGGGAAATTTTTTCAGCTGAGAAACGGTGCATGAAATTCATCAGTCTACATGCATGCGCATGTGCTGACGTGTGGCGCCCTTCTTGGGGCGCCTGACAGCGGGCTACATTTTGGAGTGTGTAGGTGTGTGTGTTTGATAGGCACCGCCTGCCGCACTGCTGGGACCTCTGTGGCTGAGGAGAGAAGACCTGCTGCAAAGGCACAATCGGCAGCGAATTCGCCGGTGAACTCCAAGTCTGTAAAACCAATAGCATGTGGGTGTGACAACCATTTAGCGATGCCTGTGTTACACTCACCGTGTTGGTATCATTCGCTTAAGAGCAAAGGATGGCACGGCGACGCAACGGCCACACCATGAGCTGCAGTTTAGACTCTGCGTGCATAATGGTCAGATCTATCAGGAAAGACTGTTCAGAGATTACCGCACACACCAGGACAGAAATACAGGCGCTCTGCCGACACTGCCAGCGGCTTCGGGATGGTTCCCGGTTAACAGCGCCTTCGGTTTTCCCCGTTCTGCAGTGAGCTGCAGACCGATCCGGGGAACCAATTTGCAGAGCTGAGCCGAACCAATGAGGCCCGCACCGGCACCACAGCACAGCAGTCATTGTATAGCATTGCTCCTTACATGTAAAGCACGTTTTGGGAGTCATGATGAGTGACGTGTGAAGTATCGTAACATTTCCTCATGGTGCGAAGCCTGGGGGAAACATGCACACCACCACACACAGGCTTCCCTGGGCTTCTGGGCTTAGGTATTCAGCTGCTGGTAAGACAAAGTAATCAGCTAATAAGGCATGTGCTGCTCATTAGCAGTGCCTCTGAAATGAATATGTGAAGTGCTCTGTGTCGGCACCTTAGTCAATGTGCTCTGGCTGCTGCCCCACCGTCTTCCTAGTATCCGCTCTTTTCATCCATTTTTGGTCCAGCTCTCTCTCACTGCCTCAGCCTCTCCCCCTCATCTCTCTCCTCACTTATTTGTGGCAACTTTCAGAGCCAGGACCCCATTTGCATTGGCTCCCGACGCTGCCGTGCCTCCTAGAGGCTAAGCAGCAGGTGAGGTCAAGCATGGGTGAAGTGACGCAATGAAGTGGAAGGGCAAGGGGGGGGTAAAGTCAAGGAATAGAGAGGAGAATATTCTTAAACGTGCGTTCCATACAGGCACCCTGACTGTTCGCTACTCACCGTGTTGGGGGAGGCGGATTACTCAGAAACGGGGCTGGATACACACTGAATGTCATAGTGCGTAGGGGTGACCCTTAATTAACCCCATTAAAAGGCCGCTTATTAGAGTAGAGCAGGGCAACAGGGGGTCCGTGCCCCCCCGGCTGCTTCCACTGTCCTGAAAGGCTGCTGTGTATCGCTTGCTCGGCAGTCTGCTCACATCGCCCAGAAACCGCCGAGCCCCCGTGCCAAATGCCACAGCTGATTCATATTGAATTGAGGCGACAGAGCAATTATATATACAATGGGCGAGCACGTCGTATTTGCGGTGCGGCGCCGCATGCACCCGCCATCACCCTTAATGAACGGAGGGGCACTGGGCATCGTGTCTGCCTATGGGCTTTGCTTCCGACCCGAAGAGAGTCGTGTTCAACGCTGGACCCCTGCCGAGTGAGTCTGTCACCTCGCCACCCCATGATGCTAATAATGTCCAGTACAACCACGGCCCGCGGGAAGGCCAATAAGTGGCTGACCTCAGCCACCGGCGGTCCACGCGCCACGCGCGGCCGTCCTCGCGGAGTTGGGGGGGGCG
>JAACJT020000002.1:7211272-7232984 GCA_009936485.2 Gymnarchus niloticus | reverse complement strand
ACACCTCGTGAAAGGCACACGAACCTCCGGGGACCCCCCCCCCCCCCCCCACACACACACACACACACCTTCAAAGTTGATTCACATTCACCCACATCCCGTACATCTACATTTAAATGTCCTTTAAAGAGACTAATGATCTCTATTGACAGTCTGATTTAAAGCTCAGCATCTACATTAGTGGTAATGGTGGTGTGTTTAAATGTAGCCGGATGGTAACCAGTTCTGGTCCTAGTGATGGACTGTGTTTCTGCTATTGCTTAGCTTTAGTTATTCCTGTGAAAGATCCAGGGTTATGAAAATACAATGATAATTAATCGTAGACAGGTAAGTGCCAAAACAATAAGAATAAACCTAAAAACGAGGTATCATTTTGAAAAGCCTTTTAATAATCTAGTAAGAGTATCCAGTTAAGGTTAAAGAGATGTTCAATCTTAAAGATCCAGAGAATCTCCCTCTGATGAGCCCTTCACTGGGTAAAGCAAAGAACCACAGAGCCTAACACAGATAGCCTACATATCAGGAACCACAGACGCTAACACAGCCAGCCTACACATCGGGAAGTATAGAGCCTAGCAACCGGTCTGCATATCAGGAGCCACAAAGCCTAACACAGCTGCCCTTCGTGATGAGAGCCATAGAGCCAAGAAAACAGCCTAGCGGCAGCACACATTTTCCTGACTGAGCAATTTGGATGCAGCTATGTTCATAGTTCTTTGTTTGGTTCTCTTTAAATTGCACAAGACACGTATGCAAAATTGTGTAATGAACAATGCACAAAATGCACAAACAGCATTGATTGCAGTGCATGGGTGACGGTGTTTGGACAGAAGTTTTGGCCTGCACGCAGTCGCCACGGCGTCCACTTGCATCCATCCACAACCACATTAAAATGACATATTTTTGCCTGTGCGGCCAGTACCACGTTTGGAAGGGCATGAAGTATGAACTGGCCGTAACACAGCCACTCCTCACGACACCACAGCAGCCTACCCTGGCAGCGCACAGGGACAGAAAAACAGGAGTTACAGTAGGGCTTGATGATGGAGAGGAGGGCAAATATGCAAAAACACCTTGTATCCACTTATCAGCATCCACCCAAATTCAGGGGGAAAAAAAGGCCAGGACAGAAGCCAGCAAACATTCCCCATCACTAGTCTGTACTTACTACAGCTGCCTGGAAAAGATCTTAATTGTTTTCCTGCTTTTTCACTATGGATATTCCTCGTTGTCATTATGGCTCTTCCTGGATACGTCAGAATTCAGTTTGTACATTTGTTTGTTGTTTCCGATGATCTTGTGGGAATCAGAAATATTCCGAGATCATTTTTACAGTGGCGAAGGAAAGGGTGGATTTCCCTGTGTTTTTAGAGGTAGGACTGGGGTAATTTTGACTAAAATAATCTGGAATTATTTCTTAAAATTGATAGAAGTAATTTAATTGCAACTTAATGGCCTCACTAAAGACTTTTGAAGGCCTTCACCCTGGGCAATTACGCCATAAATCTGAATGTGGATATCGTACAGATGATCATATTGTACATCTCTTATTACACAGCTTTACATTCTGTCAGAGTCTGTCAGGGAGGAAAAGAGGGGGAAATACAAAATCTGGAAAAACCTGCCATAACCCCCCAGGACCAGCCAATGGCTCCTCTCAACAGATTACCAGCTTAAAGCCAGAGAATAAACCCAAATCCTGGCATCTCTATGTACCATGAATGCAGTTTAGCGCTAACAATATGATGGTTTTCTTTGAGGGTTGAAGCCATTAACAGTGACTTTAGTGTGCAATGATCGCCTTTTTTAAATGAATGACCAATGAGGGTTACGGAATCGTGGTGCGTTAAATTGAAATTTCATCCAAGACATTAATCTTTTCGTTAAGGCAAATAGGCTAAAAACTTTTCCAGTAATTTCCCTCAAATCATTACCATTAATTTCAAGAAAAATGTTAAATAAATTTTTGTTGACTCGGATTACGCTTAATGTTGTTGCCTCATTAGGATTTCCTGCACTTAATATAATTCCTGTTCTTGGGAGCAGCTTTCTCAGGGTGATTAAATAATCAAAAGGAATCAGCTCTGCCCGCCCTTCGCTCTACGGCGTTACTCTGTAGGAATTTAATTTACATCAGATCATCCGGAAGGACTTTTTAAGAGATAATCAGACGTTGATCCGCCCGGGAATGGGCCGCACTGATTGCCGGTAGTTTATCCGAACTGCACAACACAAAAAAACCCTCAAAATGCTGCTAAGGATAAGCTTTCAAGATTTCTGTTTCATCTAGAGCAAGAAAAAAAAAAAAAAGAAACAAAGTTCCACTCCTCACTCTCTCCTCTCCCTCCCTCCCTTCCTTTTCCCAGCCATCCTTTCCTTTTCCCCTCCTCCCCACGCCATCCATTTTCTTTGCCCGCCATCCATTCCCCTCCTTCCCCCTCTATCCATTCTTTGCCCTCCATCCCTCCCCTTTCAATCTCTCTCCATTTCCTTTACCCCTCTCTCTCGCCTCATTTTTTTTTTTTTTAGCTTCCCATGTCATACCAGACCAAACCACAGCTTCCAAAGATGGACTAGAGTGTTTACTTTGTCGTAAACTGGAAATAGCCCAGATGTCATCTAAAGCTGCCGAATGTAAATAAATAAATGGCCTCCCTCCCACCTCTCAGTCCAGCACCTCCTTAGCTTTGCATGTTAGGTGAATCCGGTTAACAAGCTGCTTTGCATGCTTGGCCTAAGGCGACTGCTTCTGCTGCCGGGGGCGAGTGAGACCCCTCCACCGCATGTTAGGGGGGTGGGCCTGCTGTTAGCGGCCCTCCCCCCTTAGCACATAAGGTGGTTGCTTAGAAGAAACATTACCAATCCCAACAGGCCTAATACAGCAGGTTTCCAGCACAAGACAGTGTTACGCCCTGGCTATGCAAAGTGCCTCCAATTTAAATACGAAAATTACAGCCAACGCTGGACTATTCACACAAAACAGGTGGGGAAGCTTCATGCATAGCCCCTGAAAACAGCCCTAGAAGCATGAATGTGATTATCAGGAGACAAGCTGTATTTACTTTCACATGCCTGGCTAGCAGGTTCACCAGGGTGGATGAGGTGTGCTCTGTCGTCCCGTGCATACGCCTTGCAGAATATGTATTTATTTATAAGCTGTCGGCAATGAGGGCCGGCTGTGACACACTGATCGATGGTGGGTAGCATTCATTCCAACACCTGCTAAATCCCGACAATCACATTTCCACATATTCCATAGTCCCCCCATTTTTTTTTGTCCCCAGCCAAGCACTACATCATTGTTTTGCTTTATATCCACATCAGCCACCTATTATAGTAATACTGTGCCCCACGCTGGCCTGGTCATTTGTACTGGATCTGTATGTCTGCACTAGGTTCCGTGTGGCCTCTGGGACGTCCTTGTCATCGTCTGCTGAAACAAGGACGACTCTGCACAGAGGAAGCCGCCAGGTGCCAAGAGGCAGCCCTTGGTAACGGCTGCCTCTGGGTCCTTCTGTGCTGCTGGCTGCTCTCAGGCCGACTCACTCCACTCTCTCACCTACAGGGCGAGGGGGACAAACAGACTGAGGAGCAGTCCAGAGGAGCCCAAGTCAGAGAATCCGCCCCCAGCATCCGAGTCAGTGTTGGGCCCCCTCTTCCTCTCTAGAAGAAGCAGGGGGGTAAGAGGCAGCCAGAGGCGTCATGGCCCCCGACGGTGTGGCGGAGCTCCGCGATTGGCTCTTCCTGCTGCTGCTGTGCCTGACGCTGCTGGCCGAGGTGCTGGAATTGGCAGCAGCGGCAGCGGAGGCCGCGCAAGAGGCAGAGCATGAGGGGGACGTAGCGTGTCCTTCTGTGTGCCGCTGCGACGAGGGCTTCATCTACTGCAACGACCGTGGCTTGAGCCTCATACCGCCACTGCCTTTTTCAGCAGCGGTGCTCTACCTCCAGAACAACCGCATCGACAACAGCGGGTTGCCCGCATCCCTGGAGCGCCGCCTGGCTGTGCGCGTGGTCTATCTGTATGACAACGAGCTGGATGACTTCCCCATGCACCTCCCCCCGTCACTGCGCGAGCTGCATCTACAAGACAACAACATCCGTGCATTGCCTCGCTCAGCGCTGGCTCGCCTGCCATTGCTGGAGAAACTGCACCTGGATGACAACTCAGTGTCCACGGTGAGCATCGAGGAGCAGGCCTTCGCAGACAACCCACGCCTCCGTCTGCTCTTCCTGTCACGTAACCACTTGTCCAGCATCCCATCCGGCCTGCCTGCTTCCCTGGAGGAGCTGAGGCTGGATGACAACCGTATCTCCACCATCCCCACGCATGCCTTCAGAGGCCTCTCCTCTCTCCGTCGCCTGGTGCTAGATGGGAACCTCTTGGCCAACCAGCGCATCGCTGACGACACCTTTTCCCGCCTCTCCAACCTGACCGAGCTCTCACTGGTGCGCAACTCTCTGCAGACGCCGCCAGTGAACCTGCCCAGTGCCCACCTACAGCGCCTGTACCTGCAGGACAACGCCCTCGCTCACATGCCGAGGGGCTCTCTGGATGGCATGCGACACCTGCAGAAGCTGGACCTGTCTGGCAACAACCTGACCACTCTTCCCCGTGGTCTCTTCCGGGACCTGGAGAGCCTGTCGCAGCTGTTGTTGCGCGGGAACCCGTGGCACTGTGGCTGCAACCTGCGCTGGCTGCATGACTGGCTGCACACCCGTGGCTCCTCCATTACGGTGCGGGGCCTCACCTGCCAGGGCCCCGAGAGGGTCCGAGGTATGGCCCTCCGGGACCTCACTGCCCACATGGAGGACTGCGAGCCCGGGGGTGGGGGGCTTGGGAGCGCTGGGGGAGCAGCGGGTGGAGCGAGAGGTGGAGGCCCAGCAGTCACACCGTCTTCAACTACCATGCCCCTGCCCCAAGGATCCCTCTTCACGCTTCGGGCCAAACGCCCAGGGGTGCGGCTCCCGGACTCCCGCTTGGACTACCCTGCTGGCGGCAACAGTGCCGGCAAAGCACTGGTCCTCAAAGTGAAGCCGCTTACACCAGACACAATCCATATCACGTGGCTTGCCACCCAGCCCACCCCCTCATTTCGACTCAGCTGGCTGCGGCTCAGCAACAGCCCGGCTGTCGGTTCCATAACTGAGACGCTGGTGCCTGGTGAGCGGCGTGAGTACCTGCTGACGGGCCTGCAGCCCCGGTCCACCTACATCATCTGCATGGCACCCCTGGCCATGAGATCTGGCAAGGGAGCCATCGCAGCAAACACAGACTCAGACGAGACCCCAGTGTGTGCCAAGGCAGAGACTCTGGACCTGGTGGAGCCTGGCTCTGACCCAGAGGGGGACCGGGGCTCTGAGCAGTTGGCAGCCCTTCCCCTCACAGGGATCATTGGTGGGGCCACCGCCCTTGTCTCCCTGACCCTCATCTTTGGTATATTTTGTTGGTATGGACACCGGGCTGGCTACCTCTCCACCCGTGAGCACTCCACTTACAGCCGCGGGGGCGGAGGCTCTCGTGGTGGCAAACACTATGACGACTATGTCGAATCAGGCACCAAGAAGGACACCTCCATCCTGGAAATTCGGGGGCCGGGCTTCCAGATGACGCCCATGGACGCGCAGCAGCCACTGCGGCCCAAGCCCCGGGAGGAATACGTCATCCATACCATCTTCCCCTCCAATGGCACCAGCCTTTACAAAAGCACCCACCATAACGTGGCGAACGCTGGCTACGGCACCAACCGGGGTTACAGGGAAGGCGGCATCCCTGACATAGACTACTCATACACGTGATATGGCCTGGTGCTCTCTTCACATGGCCCTCTTTCCAAAGCGCTGCCTTGTGCCTCATGAGCTCCATTCCAACTGATCTTTTCTTTAACAAACCGAGCCTTTGAAAAGCTATTTTGTCACCTAGAATTTTATGATTACAAAAAGTTTATCAAAGTAAAAATTTCGATAAAGGTGCAAAAGAAACAACTTTTAAAGCACTTGTACTTAAATATACCTCTTCTTGTGTTTTGTTCATATTTCTTTTTCAAATGGATTAAAAAAGAAGTAGGGCGACGTGGGCCGAAACTGATTGATTGGAATGGACAAGATATTAAGGGGCCAGGTGTATAAAAGCTGTGTGTAGGGTTAGTGAATTCTTTCCCTTTTGGTTGTTCTCTACTTCTTCCACTTCTGTCGTAGGTTTAGTCCATCAGAAGAGTTGATAATGGTGATGACAGTTTGACAATGTAGAGAGACCTGAGCCGCAGTGGATTTCAGTTATATTGACATATTTTCAAATGAGGAGAGGGCTGGGAGGGCGATGTTTTCACACTTCCACAAAATGAGTGATGAACAGAACAAGGCCTGTTCAGAAGCCAACCTGTTATTAACAAAAAAAAGGCAGTACAGACAGATGTATCATGGAAATTCTGCAAACAATGTTAATGTTTTTAGAGGTTCAAAATGTAAAAATGAGGTCTTTAAAAGAGGCATTTTTTCCACAATCTAAATATAGATTTAACATTTGACTGCCCTCTGAGAGAGGCTAAGCAGCCTCACTTTCAGCAAAATGCCAACTTAAACGGTGTCAGGACAGACCTGACAGAATGTCTGTTGTTTAAAAAAAAAAAAAAAATAGAAAAATCAGAGACAATTGTGAAAATACCTTCAGTTTTGGAAAGCCAACTTACTCCACATGCTGAAAAGATGGTAGGGAAGGTCAAACAGAAGTTCACCAGAAAACCTAGGCTTTAAGAATCCAAATAAACCAATAATGAAATGTTTCCCAAATTAAAATGGGGACTACAGTAAAAGAGGCACCCAGTGAAACAGACAGTCATAGACAGTCAAACTTGAATGGCTGAACTGGGGGGGCATATCATACAATTCAGGGATACTCATATAACCGCAACACTGTGGAACTTCTCCTTCAGCGTGTGAGGAGAGTAGCGGCTGGCGCCAAAGGACATCTCTCTGTCGAGATGTTTTTTTCCCCACCGTTGGTTTGAAGGCTTCGCTCTGCCCACTTTTTATGTAATTGGCGCAGCACTTAAAAGGAAAAGATAGGGAGAATGACAAAAGGGCTAGATAAAATGAAATGAAAGACTGAGTAAGAGGAAGACTGAGCTTAAAAACAATAATCATAAAGCAAGAGCGATCGCACGGGACCTTGTGCCGGTCTATGCACGTTTGTCAAATCATTCTATTCACCTTAAGTGTTCTCCGACGGCCACTTACAGAAAACTATTACTGTCCTCTTTCGAAAAGATCGCTTTGAATTTTACAGTTGAGTTTAACACTTCATAAGTATGAGCTCCACAGAAAGAAGAATATGTGTTTTATACTGCAATCAGACACACCAGTGTGTAAATCCATCCATCCATGTATTTTCCATCTCACTTATCCAGTCAAGGGTCATCGCACTGCATGTTAATCGAACTCATTCTCAGCGAATGGAAAACATCCCCTTTTGAAAAGTGTATCAGCAACGAGCTGCATGTGTAGCGCAGATTTTTGACAGGTGAAACTTGCCAAAAAGGCAGGCATACTCTGCCAGTGCAATGCGCGCCTTTGGTTATTATATTAATCCATCTAAATCAGGGATCTCCCTCCGAAACATAATCCATACAAATCAAGCCCAAAATACGATACCTTTGCCCCAAGCTTGGATTTGCTTAAATGAGGTCGTTTCACCAATGATATGGGCTTACCATGGCCCCTAGGGTCGGTTCTGTCTGAACCGTGCTTCTGGTCCACGTCCCTAGTTTTGTCAGACCCCTCATCTTCACCATTTCTGTGCCAGTAAATGCAATAACCATGAAACCTTCCTTAAACAGTCATGTTACTTCCTCATCATTTATTTCGAGCTGTACTGTCCCGTATGACCATATGCTGACCTACCGTTGGCCCGTCTATACATATGTTCCATACCCGCTGCAGACCTCCTTGGTGTGCAGGAGACCCATCCGCCTCCATGCGTTGAATCCACTAATCGCTAATGACGGTTTATGCCTTTCAATTTGCCTCCGCAACAAAAACCCATAAAGCTGAAAAAGATGAATGTGGTGTGGACGCCAGATGGTTCCCGTTTCATTTTAACGGTGTCCCATTCGGGCAGTTAAGACGACACGAGCTAATTACAGAAAAGAGGAGGAGGCAGGTAGCCGCAAGGTTAAGAAGGGGCTGGAGGTTTGCACTCAGTCTGGTGTGTCTGGGATTGCTTTGTCTGTGTGTTTTTGTGTTAATATGCCTCTCCTCACGGCTGAGGAGTGTGGACTGATGGCCCTGAGACACTGCGGGCAATACTGCTGAACAAACAGCTGGGAAACTTCCAGAACATGCTGCATGGTTTTTCAGTCACCCCGTCTGCTCGAGTGCTGAGGGGGAGGAGGAAAAAAGAAAAAAAGAAACAAACAACAGTGACACGGTTTTTGCTTCTGTCTTTGCTGTCTTCTTCCTTCCCTTGGTTTTTCACAGTTTTTGTAGGTTGCTGCTTTCAGAACGTCTTTGTTTTCCTGTAATGGACTCTGATGTAATTTGAAAAAAGGGAATATTTTGTCTATAGGCTGTTTTATTCAAGTTTTTTGTTTTTCTATTCGATTAAAGGGGAGTTGTGCTGAACAGTGTGTGATTTGTGTTTATTAGGGGTGAGATGGAGGTGTAATGGGAAGGCGCATTTTCTGAAGGCTGGGAGAGAATTTTCACAAGTTCAGCATAAGAAATTTGATTTGTAAATTTATTCTGGCGTAAAAATAAACCTGTTTGACAAGCTGACAATTACGGAGCAAAAACGCTGTCCATATTCATCAGCATGCATCACTGTTTGTGTGTTCGGTCCAATCTGTCTGATATTACTTGTCTAGAAAGATGTGTTGTGCATATGGTGTGAATTCACGGGTGCACGCATGTGCATGCGTGTGTGTGCGCGCGCACATCTTGCTCGGTGCTAATCTGCTAGTGTAGCATTAATTAAGGAAAATCATCTGGTGAGTGTCTATGCACACAAACATGTAGATGAACTGGTGAAAAAGATCATGTGGTGATTATGAGTGGTTAAGTGAGTGTGCGCACGTGTCACTCCATGAATGGCCAGGCAGTGCATCTGAGCTGCAGCAAAAGGATCAGCCCGTCTCTGCTGACGCTATGGTGGGAAAGTACCTGCGTCATCGTACTGGGGAACTCAGATGCCACGGCGCACGTCGTGCTGGCTGCCTGGGTTATGATGGCCACACCAGCCTGCAGTCACACAGCAACTCAAAACAATCAATTTCTGACGATCTTCCCACTGATCCTTAACATGTCCATTTCATATTTCAGCATCATTCCCACATACACACACACGCACGCATGCTGGAGACAACTAATTGGTATGTCCTTGTCAAGTTTCCTTGAGCACCTGCCTTTCATTCAATTAAAACACAGCCTCCCTTGCCCAGTGTCATGCAAATACGAGGGGAAAGGTGGCATCTGATATGCAAATTGGCAGTTTGATGTTGAATTTGTGTTTCCCCCATGAAAGGCAAGTGCATTACTGTCAGAGACTAAGAGACAATTAGAACGGCACTTTAAAAGCGTTGACTGGCATGGGCAGAAGATCACGTCGCTACTGAGGAGAAAACTACTGCTGGGAAATGCAAAGCAGCAGCCCGACAAAGTAGACTATTTCATGCATACATAGTATTCATCATTAATGCCTGCTTATTATCATATTCATTACCTTACTGTAATCCTTTCCAATACATTTTCCTTCTTCAGCTCTTCCACATTCATGCAGTTGCATTCTCCTGACAATGATTTGGGATGAATCCGGTGGTAGGAGAGCAGGTTCACACTCACGTATGGACCACCACCATGAGGCTACAAGGTCGCATGTGGTCCTCCATCCCCATACATATATGAAATGGTCATCAAACATCAACACATCCATCCAACCAGGGCCATGGCCATCTGAAGCCTACACACAGAAACATATGGCATCGTCGCACGCATGCATGCACACACACACACAAAAAGCAATTTCAGAGTATCCAGTTTATTAGAAAAACCATGTGCTGAGCATGGGACAGAACATGCAAGCTCAGCACACAGAGCTGCCGCCAGGAGGGATCGAGTAATAAAGCCATGTGTTACACCTCTACGCCAGCCTGCTCTGTGTTGGATGTATGCACATGTATGTACAAATGCACACACATATAGACACACCCAGCTTAGACCCAAAAGGCTTAATGCGGGATATAAGCCACACTAGCTGATGGATGATATTGACCCCTATTCACGCTATAACCGCTGACTGAAGTTAAAGCTCTCTGAGCGGTCTCTGTGTGACAAGGGCGCTGCCTGATAAACAGCAAGACTCCTTGTGCATTACAACATTGAAGCAATTAAGCTAATTAGTCTCACTGAGGCCTAACGATCCAGCTTCCGCAATATGAGCTACTGTACTTTTTAAAAATAAAAGGCTGGAGTAGAGATACGTGCGTAATGGTGGCAACATTTTGTGGGGGGGGGGGCTGTTAAAGAAGGGGAAACTAATGTTATTCATGCAAAACATTAAAACCGATCACACGCAAGCACCACACTCACTCCGCCGGGGCTAGCTGCAGCGTAGAAAAAAGACTGCCACAGAGTCCGGAAAATATGCGTTTGCACCTGAATGCCTCCGAGGTCAGGCTGCGGACAGCCCCCCCCGCAGCTCCAGGAGGCGCCCCCCTTAGGTTTGGGGATACTTTCACAGGTACTCCTTGGAATGCCGACTGCGAGCAGACCAGCTTAGGGGAGGAGGAACATCTGCGTGTCAGCAGGTGCCTGGGTTTACTCTGCCCTGCAGCCCTTCCAGCCTTCAGATCTCATTAGCTCCAAACATTTCTGCAGATTTCTCGGCACAACACGCAGAGCAACGCACCTTTCTTTTTCTGTCATTTTGCGGTTTCGCCAGTGCTGCTGCCATGCGGGATCTGAGCGCTGCAGAGTCATGATTTACATCTAGGTCTGAAGGCAGGGCCCCGCCCCCATGTCTCACTTGGAACGCCATTATTCAAATCTACAGTTCGCTGAGACATTTAAATAATATCATGTCCAAATGGGAAAAGCTCAAAACACCTAACGCTGCGAGAGGATCTGACCATCAGCAGAATGCGTGTAAATTTTACATCGGTATGCCATGTCTGGTAAAAAATTCACAGGCAGTAATACAGGGAGGTCGCGCCACCTGGATCGCTCCTGACACACGCTGTGCCTTGCGGACCCATGGGTCTCCATCCTCACCCCGCACTGCCTGACGGTAAAGGAGAGAGCTCCTCCATCTTGGGTGGGGGCAGATGCGGGTAAAGAATGGGTTAAATTAGTAAATCAGACTCCGAGTGAGGAAATGATGCGGAATTCTGAAGAAGCTCCACTGAAGGAGGTGAAGATAGCAAACACATACGTATGCATACGTACACACACACGCAAACAAAAACAAACAAACAAACAAGCAAGCAAGCAAGCATGCTGAAGACCTCTGTGCAGCAGGTAAACTCCAGTTCTCTCCCTGCAGCAACTTAATTTTCTTAGGTTGTTAAGCATAAACTTTTATCCACTGAGGTTTACAGATGCTCCAACTTTATACTTCAGTCATAGACAGATGGATACTTCAGAGGCAGTTTAGATTAAGGGTACAACAGCAGAATTCCTCCTTGACCTTAAACCAGGAAAAAAAAAAAGAAAAGAAAACACATTTCCTTAACCTTTATCCACAGCCTTTCAAACACCTTCACTGAGTGGAAGACTAATGGTAAAACGTCACTAAAACCCCTGCTCTAATTAGTTTTAATTTCTTTTAAATTAATCACTTGATAATAGCTTGACAATAAAAGTAGCAACTAAGAACACAGAAAAATGGTTTTTTTATGGCTGCATTTCATGGAAAATGTAACACCAGGACCGCTGAGGCATCATAATGTGATTCATAAATATTCAATGAATTTATGCTGATTGGCAGTCGACTCCGAAGCAACTGTCAATGAGACACTGCTGATGTGGAGAAAGACTGCCAAACTCCACCCAGGCCAACATAGGCCTACTGCATGTTCAAGCCACCAATAATCATCATGTTATCAGTACACCAGCTGCCCGCCTTGACCGGGTGTTCTGCTTTTCAAAGCGGCCTGCACACGTGAATTTCAATGGACAACTCACTCTGCAGTTTACTAGCCAGCCATTCAGAGATGATGCACGCCCCAGCCGAGGCACTATGGAGTGACTGAGGAAGAAAGAATCTTAGAGCCCCCCCCCCATCCAAGGGATAGCCCTTAAGTGCTTGTGGCTTTTTGTTACTGTGTTTTATGGAGGAAACACCAGAGCCAAGCTGCAGTAAAAGTGTAGTTGGAAGGGGCGGGGCTGGATACTTACTGTAAATCCAATTCTTGGTGAGAAATATACAAGCAGCCCTCCCCATCTGAGCTTGCCCCATATCGATTATCTCAGAGAGAGTGCGCCGACTTTCTGCTGTTTACTTCGGCAACACCTCTCCACCCCCATAACCGCCGAACCACCTTCTTAGAGCAGCCGGTGCCAGTTTGCCTGTCAATCGGATTTCACTTGTCACTCCTGTAGGTTTCGCTGTGTGTTTTCCTTGGCGTTCGCTCTTCAGAAAGCAAACAGCTCGTCTGAGAGCTAGACCAGCAAAAACCGAAAGATAATTCTGTGCCGATTCGTTTCATCCCATGTAACATGAATATTAATGGAACTTTACAAAACATAATTCAGTGAAACACAGTCCTATCTTAAATTCCCTCCAACTATCAGCTCCTAATCATAAATCACCAGCTAATTCAAGACTCAGCTCCTGTTTCAGTTTCTTTATAATTGCTAAAAACTTTGCATTAAACTGCCATCCATAGGAACATACTCACTTGTGTCATTTTATGCAGTTGCG
Source organism: Gymnarchus niloticus (assembly GCA_009936485.2). NCBI lineage: Eukaryota > Metazoa > Chordata > Actinopteri > Osteoglossiformes > Gymnarchidae > Gymnarchus > Gymnarchus niloticus. The sequence goes on along the minus strand of JAACJT020000002.1, from coordinate 7,220,074 downwards.
TAAAGGAACACAAATTCAGGCAGAGTACTGTACTTAAGAGTACACTGGCAAGAGACAAGTCTCTTAGTGCAACAATGAACAAATCCCCCTACTGTAAGACTGTCTGGAAACTGACGGCCACTTCCCAGAAGCTGTTGGGTTTTCAATGAAGTGACCCAGAGACACAGGTGTGCCTTTGTGTCATACAGTTTTCGGACAGCGAGAGGTAAAGCAGGGCCGTCAGCCATAAGGCACAACAGGGGCACTGTCCCCAGTACCCTATTTGTTACCCTGAGACAGTCCATTAATTTGTGCGATTTCACAGGGGCAAAAAGAATCAGCATCACTTTTCTCAGCTCGACTCGTTCCACCCCAAACCCGCTCTTCCTCCATCCATTTCTTCGCCTGCTTCACTCCACCTTTCCATTTCCTCGGTCCCTCCCCACCTCATTTCCCTCCCACAAGCCTCTCCTCCTCGTCACTCGTCTCATTTTTTACCCGGACGCTGTCTGCTCTTCGGGCAATCTGGGTGTGCACTGAGCTGTGACAGACCACCTTCCCTCAGTCCCCCCATCCATACCCCTCACATGGCCAGACATCACCCCCCCTCCCCCCAATATCTCTCGTTGCCTGGTGGTCTGTCAAACGCTGGCAGTATGTGACAGAACCCAGCAGATGCTAGCAAGCATCATGTGAAAGGCTTTTCTGCGGTACGCACTTAAGAGCATGTCAACATAGCGAGCAATAAATAAGAATTTCATCTGCACATTCTGAAACGTCTTGCAGAAATAATACCACTGATGTTTATACAAAAACAACCAACTTGTAAGTGTATGACTGCCAGTGATTTTCTGCTCATGGGCCATCGACAGTTCAGCTTCAGTTTTATTCAACACTTAGGTATAACCAACATTCATACAATAAAGAGGTTTCGAATGTCATCCAATTAACAAGGATCCTGGAGTAGGTTTACATTAGTTAAGACTTAATGCATTAAGTGTCTAATGCTCATAAAAGGCACTAGCTCCCAAATTATTTTGTTCAACACGAAACAGTCATTCACTGCATTACTGGAAAGTGGAAACTTAATTACATACACATTGAATGGAGAGAGAGCTCTTTGTTTTCCGAAATGTTCTACCCGCTGACATCACCGGGAGATATTTCTGTTCAGTGTACATCGGAAGTTTTCACGCACCACAAATTGTCAGTATACTTGAGCTCCTGACACCCATGCATCCCTTCCAGCTGGTTCCCAGCTTCTATTTTTTAACAGATCCAGAATCCACGGTGTTGAAGAGCTCTACCTGAGAACTGCATAAAAATCAGCAAATTAACTCATTTTACTAATTCTACAAAATAAAAACAACCTTTCTCAATTCATGAAATATTATAAAGCCCTCACTGAAAGGACATAAAGCAAATACACTCCAGATAAAATAACAGACATCTAGTTCTGTATATGAACTTTGTGCGTAGGTGTGTGTGTTTACTGTTTATTAAGACAAAGTACTTTGTGCAAAAACTGTGGATTTCAGGTTTTGTACCTAAACAAAATGAGCAGCTATTCTAATGCACATTGCTTTGTTTCATACTGGATTATAATCTCTACAAAGGTCGAAACAATCAGTCACTGACAGTTAAACTCCTGTAAACCCTGAAAACACCTCAGTTAAACTCCCTTTCAGTTCAAGGATGTAGTGGCGAGAAGATGCAAGATCAAAGCATGCTCACAGTTAACCATCTTTCTTGCTTTAAGAGGCAAAGATCAATGAATGATGGTCAGTCACTTGGCATGACTTTGCATCACCCTAGATCTGATTTGGGATCAGCTAATCTCAACCCACTTGCATAAAGAGAAAGATTACAGTGCCCTGGGGTCAAAATCTCCCCAGGAATACCAATCAGTTAAGACTTTTTCTGTGACATTGTGAATAGGCCCTTTATTCCCAACCCAACAGTGACACCCACATAAACTACATCAGTGCAAGGGTGCCACTGTCTCCTGTATTCATTACAGACATTAGCCAGTCTTGTTTCATGTAACTGGCCCATTGTAGTACTGTAGCATCACAGATGTGCTATGTAGGATATACCAGAAAACGGGACGATACTTCATAGGAAAGCAGCAATTAATATGCAAATGAGGAATGAGAGTTATAAAGGCTTCAGAGTGGTAGGTTTAAGTGACCTGAAATAATACAGAACAGAAAAAGAAGCCTGCCACTGAAGTTATAATGAGGATAATACACACACACAGCCATTAAAACTGCCCTCTACTGTAGGACCATGTTTTTTAATGCTTTTCTGTTGACTTTCACAAATATTTGCAATTTCATACCACATTTTAGAGTCTGCATGAAACAGCGGCCAGCTTGAGCATCCATAATTAAGCAGCGGAGATTTAAAAACCTGTGGTATTAGAATTTAATTCACCCACGGATTTTCGAACTATCACAGTAAGGCGGGGCATGGAAGCAGATACAGCAAGTTGGAGAGCACAGCTGTAAATAAGGCCTGAATGTGTCCTCATCCATAAATTAAGTGCTTCTTTTAATGCTGTAAGTATTAATACAGCAAGCAGTGTTCATTTGGGGCACCCTGTGTAATGTAGGACATCATCTTGACCTGCATCACAACACAGCACTCTGTCACAGTCCATTTTTCCACTTACAAAACGTCAACTACACAGAATTCATAACTGGAAAGATCTTCTGAAATATCAGTTTATACAGTAAGCTATTTTATTTAACCCAGACTGAAGGACATTTTATGAAACAAAGGTTAACAGATGACACCCCTCCACCATATATTACTGCACTCATCCCATTCAAGCAAACAGCAATTTTTAAGTTTTGAGTAAATATTTACAAAATGACAGACAAGTATGGAGATTCCATGTGACACAAAACAGCTGGAGAAGTACAAGAGCAGATACATAACATCCACTTGTACAAGTGACACCACATGAAATCATTGTGATATTACTGTCAGAGTTTTGACATATCCAGAGCCCAGCTCCACACTGAGAATGGCTCGGGGCCAACGGCACACACAATTTCCATACTGATTGTCACCTTTTTCATCTGCATGAGAATGCCAGGAGAGAGCTCAACACCACAGAACAGAGACGTGAAAACATTTCTGGCCATCACCCTCAACTCTTATGACACGGTAAATTAAATTAAAAAAGAATAAAAAAAAAAAACACGACTAATGACAGAGGACTGGGATGAAAAGAGGCTTTTTGTGCCTGAATTTAAGGTTTGACAGTACGATCATGCATGAGATCTAACACTACATACAAGCATGCTGAGAACTACTCCAATCTTTCTCTCGCACTCCTACAGCAGGTGCTGCACATGGAGCTTAGCTCAACATGAGGAATACAACGGATGGCCTGTGTGCCAATTTCCCACCGCCTTAACAGCATTAAATGGAGAGACAGGCAGCACAGAGCATGATAAGGGCTTACGTTCTCACACACAAACACACATGCACACTTGCGGTTCAATTCACAACAGCGTCAACTCCCATCGCCAATGTATGACTGAAGATAACATTAATTCATTAAAGCTCAGTAGGTGCACACATCCATCTGAATGTTCCAGCTTTTATCTGTCTCTCCATGCTTCTCGTTGCTCTTTCATACCATGCTCTCCGTCATCTCTCCTTTTTGTTTTTTAGATCCCTCTCTTCCTTCCCTCCTGATGTCTCCCAGGTAACTAATTACCGTCGGCTGATTTAAGACAACGCCAGGCAAGCATGCAAACACACTAAATATCCACACAGGTAATAGAACTCAAATTCACAAACCCTCAGACCACATATTGAAGAGAGAAAAAAAAAATCAAATGCAGCCTCAAAGCATGCAGATGAAAAATTACAAATCTGAAGGGAAACAATTTTCACAGAGGAGTACCCCGACGCAAGGTTTCTGGGGTAAAAGGAAGTAATGGAGGCAGTCCTCCAACTCACAGAGTACTGGCAAGGAATCACAAACAACACACTGAAAGGCAGGGGGAAAGAGACAAGCTCAGTCATTAGCTCTGGATAGCTTACCGTGCATGACTGTCATAACTGGGGCTGGTGGCCCCAAGTCAGTTTCATTCACACAGCAGCAGATGATGTCTGCATCTGTGGTTTACGCATTTTGTGCGCTCTTCAATCTTCTCTACATGCTGTAATTTGTGTGCATTTTTGCAGTGATAGGGATGCACTATGTCACACCTACAGTGCGTGCAAACAAGTTTCTAACAGTGCAGGACTGACATTTATCACCCAAGAATGTACTTAGCATTGAGAATGGGAGGGGGGAAATCAGTGCTCCGCTGTGAAATTCTTGAATCAATGCTGCCACTTGGTGGCCACCGTGAGCAAGTGCAGGTCAGATTAGAAGTTCATTGAAAGTACTAAAACACCAATTATGTGAAATGATATAATTTACCAAACCAGAAGTAAAATTTTACATTACTACATCCCCTCCAAATATTCGGATACAATATTACAACTCAGATAAACAGAATAATATGTATAAAGCATACATCCATGATTGTTAACTAGTTAAAAAGTATCTGCAGCACTGTGTAAGTGTTGGAAGATGGATGGACTTATCAGGCTACTGATATTCAGTTGTGGTGACTTGCTCCTTACCACAAAGGCATGAGATATAGAATACAGCCTGGATGCACACATGCACGCAGGATAGGCATGGATGCACGTGCCCACACACACACACACACACACACACACACACACACACACACACACACACACACAAAGAGCAATGTAGAGTCTTCAACACACCTGAACCACACAACTTTGGAAACACAAACATAGATAGAAAAAGTGCAGTCATATGCAAACTCTCTGAGGTCAGACTTGACCATGGAAACCTATATTTTTATAGCAGCAATATTACCTACTGAGTCAACAAGCTTGAGCAGCTCATACAGTATGGAACGGATATTAATGACAAACTGATGTCAAGTTTTAATGAGAGACTTTCTCTTTAAACACCACTCGGTATTTTTGTCTGCTCTGTCAAAACTACCATGCAACTAATTCTGTATAATAAACACAGGCCAAGTCTATACCAGTCTTCACATTAAAAGAAACATTTTTACAGAATTTCATACCACACTTTTTATTTTCCCATTAAGCACATACAAATTTAATGCTAATGTAAAGTCAATTTGATTAATAAACCAAAAACTGGATGATGAGTCTTATTAATGCTCACCAGATGTTGGGCATAACTTATTTGTGAGGCACAAATTGATCTGTTCAGCAGATACCAGCTTTCATCCATTTGAACATATGGATATTTATATTTCATGTCCTTGCTTAAGAATCCAGCAGCGGGGTGTTCAGGTTCCTAGTCCATGTCCCTGTAAAACTACCTGCTGCCATAGCAAAGATCCTGGCTAGGGAGGGCACACTACGTATTCTTAGATATTCTAGCAGATAGGCAATAAATTCCACCACTTTAGAAAACAAGAGGTCTATGACAGGAAACTCAAACCCAGGCAGACAGAGAGGCTCCCAGTTCCAGCTCCATGGAGCACTGCCCATATGACTCTTACCAGCATTAATGATGGCGTCCACTTCCAACCTTGTGATGTCACCTCTGAACAATGAGACTTTGGCATTCAGTGCCTCATTAACCTGAGAGATGGGTTTTTCAGCACCTGAGCCTGAGAAAAAAAAAATTACATAAATTCATACATAAATAAAATCAGGGTGGTGAATCTCCATTTTAAAACACTAAACAAATTCCTGTATCACACTGATCCATCTTCACACCACTTGTCCCGATGAATGTTGCACTGGCAGCATGTCAGACAGTTCAGACCAGGCCTCTCTTTCCAAGGCCACAAACTTTCACTCGTTCTGGGGGATCCCCAATAGTTCCCAAATCAGTCGGGTGATATAGTCCCTCCAGCTTATTCCAGGTCTACCTTGGGGCCTCCACATTGTGGGACATGCACAAATCAGCTCACTTGGGAGCAGACAAGCTGGAAATCTTATAAAATAAAATCCCAAAAAGGATCTTAGATGATTCTTGTCAGTCCCTTCAGATCTGTAAGACACTCACCTGTCACAGAAAGCCCAACACCCATGCATCCTCAAGACCTTGCTCATTGGGTCACTACCCACAGTTCATGACCACAGCTGAGGATAGGGTCATAGACTGATGGGTAAACCATAAGCCTTGTCTAACTTAGCTCCCACTTTACCACCACGGACTGGATCAGTGTCTCCTAAACTGCAGTCAAGGAAATGATCGGCCTGTCAGGACTCCACCCCCCCACCTGCAAAGCGCAATCTTCATTGTTCCAAGAGCGCATCATGGCCGCGGATTTGAAGATGCGGGTTCTCATTCCAGCCGCTTCACGCTCAACATCAAACCACGCAAATGCATACTGGATGTCCTAGTTGGACGAGAATGTTGTTGTTCAAGTAGCCTCATCCAACTAGGACCTCCAGAAGACACTCTGAGCGGTTTGAAGGTTGAGTGAAAAGCAGCATGGATGAGAACCCAGACCGCCAAATCTACAGTCGTGGTGATCTCTCAGAATGGCGTACATTTCTCTTTGCAGGTGAGGGGGAAGAGTCTACCTTTGGTGAAGCGCTTCATGTTCCTCAGGATCTTCTTCACAAGCAGCGTCATGCAGACCTCTAGGTGGACAGATGATTAATTCAGAAAAAAGCACCCACCTACTCGCTGCAAAAAAAAAAAGCAAAAACACTACTTCTGAGTGGCAGACTGACCTGAAATTATTTTGGTTTTTAAATAAAACATGTACACTAACATTTTTCCTGTTTTAACAAAATATGAAATCAGTTTATGCTAGTGATGAGACAAATGATGCTTCAAAACCCGTGGGCATCAGCACTGATTGGTAGTCTGGATGCTTCCTCCCACTATGGGGTTTGAAGTATCATTTAGCGCCAGCATTAATTGGTTAGTTCAGGATATTCCCACCCACCACGAGTTCCAAAGCCTCATTTGTCCCATCACAACTTTCTCCACCCACACACGTATTGTGTATATACTAGGGGTGTAATGGTTTTCGGTATATTATTGAACCATTCGGTACGCCCCCGATGGTTTGATACACACACGTGAACCGTGGTATTACAATATGCCTGTCATTTTCCTATATGTATTGGCGAGAATATAGGATGTTTTTCCCCTAAAAAGATAGAACCCCAAAAGCTGGGGTTGTATTATTTTCGAGGGCTAGAATTTAAATGTCATTATACAAGAGCAGATGGCGTAAATTATCTGCCTCCTGGCTATCAGTGCTTTGTATGCAAAAGCGACCTAGAGAAGAGAGGCTAAAGTAAAAGAAATATTCTCTTTGCTCCAACGTGACAATGGCGAGTTCTAGGGGGGAGACAGAGAAAGCTAATCTGAAGAGGTCCCACTGTCTTTCAAACCCGCTGTGTGGGAACATTTTGGATTCAGTGTGCAATACGATGAAGAGGGATAGACGGTAAACAAATGCATTAGGGTAAAATCTCATTAGGGTACCAGCTTAATTTTGCACTTTTATTTTTACATTTAATATTGCCTATACAAGTATGCAGTCTGTTTAATAAAATAGAGAAGGCAAATTAGGCTACTTCCAGATTGTCAAATCTTAGACAGAACACAGTATGCTTAGACAGGTAGTTCACTTGACGTTAAACTATTTAAATAATGAAGTGCAAAACAGTCAAAATAAAGTTCATTGTTTAATTTAAGGGTCATGTGTTTTTATTTTCTTTTTAATTATACAGATACCAACACCGTACTGTTACCACGGTCCAAAAACTGGGACACATACCGAACTGTGGGAAAAACTGTACCGTTACACCCCTAGTGTAAACATCATAAGACAGAATGCCAGGCTAAGACACTCCCAACACAAATGCTATCTGCTGAGTCTTTTCATCAAAAACCCAATTTGTTAGATTTTAAACAAGATGGATGGGATAAGTCTAAGGATATACAGTATTCACATAAAAGGGATAGCTGTATTACAGTTTTTACGAAAACTTGGCATTGTCTGGGATATTTTCATTTAGTCATGTGCCATTGAACTAGCAGACCACGCAGTCAATTGTTCAGACAGGACTACAGACTCTGGGAAAAAGAGAAGAGAGGGAATGTGCAAAAACACGTATATAACACGGAGTACAAACTCGGTTGTCATTGTAATATGTACTGTATAGTTCTGAAGAGTGGTACATACTGACTGAGACCATTCCATCCACCAAGAGAATTTACAGTAGTCATCCTTAGAGTGTATGTCCCACCACAAGCTAATGATAGACTAGCCCTTGGGAAACTGCACAATTCCATAAGTGAACAAACACCCAAAGCTTTTTCCATCATAGGTCCAGTTGAAGTCCTCTGCTATCTGTCAACTGTTCTGCATCAACTCCACAAAATGTAAACCAGGGAGAGAGAAAAAAAAAAAAAAACATACTGGACCGAGTCTACACCTGTATCCTAAATGCATGCAAAATCCAATGCTGGCTTAAGGCACGAGATGAGATGCACTTTCCAGATCCAGTGACAAACAAGCATGCAATGCGAACCTACAGCATGCGTTGATGCAAGTAGACAAAAAAAAAAAAAAAAAAGAGAGCATATGTATTTTTATAGCTACCACAGAAAACAGTCATGGACTGTGCAAAAAACAACCATCTGTGTGTGTGTGTGTGTGTGTGGGGGGGGGGGGGGGGGCTCAAGCCCCCTGACTGCAAAAAGAAAAAAAGAAATGACAGGAAAACAGTTGGGGGACACGGGGCAGGTTTCCTAAGGGGAAG
>JAACJT020000002.1:7165193-7197693 GCA_009936485.2 Gymnarchus niloticus | reverse complement strand
GAAGTCTTACTCTAAACTCCATTTTAGTCTGGCTAATCAACTGGTGCATGTGCTACATATTTCTCTGAGGTTCAGTTGTAATAGCAGTATTAGGCTTTATGAACCCAAATGTGTAGCATTTGCATTTGTCATGCAGGGGCAGGTTAGCATTTAACAATTGATAGTTCCTTGGACGGAAACGTGTCAGTGACTGATTATATTCCAGAAGTCACTTCCATTCTTCTGGGCCTTTCCTCTTGGGCCTGCATGGTCCTGTTTTGTCTTATGTCATTAATTAAGCTGTAGCTTACACTGTGTCAATAAGTGTGTGGTTGTGCCGGAGGGAATTTGGCCTTGGCCTGAAATTTTATTTGAGTGACACTAGAATAACATCTTAGAGTTAAGTTCTTGGGTCCTCTGTTTTTATGACCTGTCTTTGTCTAAGATTTATACTAAGGTGGTCATGTTCAAATCTATCCAGCAATTTTTCCTAATACACTTTGGGGGGCTGCTGTCTAAACTTGGCATTGCTAGCCTCTAGAAGGCTGGAAAAGTCAGAACTTTGTTCACCTGAAAAAGTGCTGAGTAGCCAGTGCAACTATATACAGCTATGTGAGTATAAAAAGGCTCATTAAGGCAGAAGCGCTGATGTGGTTGCTGATGGAACTGACGCCATGAGATGGAATCACCACACCAGCAGGCTTAATATGAAAGATCAGTTGAATGAGTACGGTGAGATCCCAAATAATCAGCAGCAATTGTGGCTTCCTTTTGCTGTCTGGCATCACTTGTCACCTTTGTATTTCCATTCTTTCTAGCTATTGGCCATTTCATAGGCATTTTCTTGGGTAGTCCTTGCAGGGACATACCCATTAGATCTTCAGTGAGACTCCTACAGAGTGTCAGGTTAGTCTTAGGTATGTCTACTGTAACTGAGACCCATAAAAGTTGCAAGAGGGGCAAGATGGTATGATGAACAATCAGAAGGTCTCTTAAATTGCCACATACTTTGTGACTGTATTTCTGTCTGCAATAAAGCAAATATAACTTCTGGAAAAGATGTTATCCCTTGCTAAGCAGATAGTATTTATGAATGTTTACTTGTAAATAGAACTATAATATATAGTTCTTGATTTTATTCTTGGTGATTCTTCAGAGTTAATTTAAATACCATCATATAGAGAAATAGTCATTGTATAAAGAATGTGCCAGGAAACACTGATATTTCTGCTTGCTTTAAAGGAACTCAGCAACTTAGAAATAGGTTTACAAATATATTTTATGATGAATTAATGCTATGGTAATCTAGTATCTAGTCAAAGAAGGAAGCATGGTAATAACAGAACTAACTTCCGTGAATCCAGGGAGTTCTAATTGCCTATTATTTCCATTAATGGGACATATGGCTATACCTTGCAAAGGGAATCCATGTCAAGCAACCTCCCAGTGACACACAAGCACAGTGTTGCATAAAAGCCATTGGTACGGAAGCTGATATAAGAGGAACACCCGTTTTGGCCCCCTTGACACAGAAACCACAAGTTGAAATAGTGAGGCAGCGTTCAAAAGCGGGAAGTGAAATACACCGGAGAAACGCTGCAAAGACGAGCAGAGACCAGGCGCGTGCCCTTCCGGGAAGGTTTTAAAACTAGAACTTTGCTCAGAACAACAAAAAAGGTAAGTTAAAGCTTTTTGAGATTCGATGGAAGTTGGTTGTAGTGTTTTTGGCCATGGCACAATGGAGGGTGGCAGACAGGGTGTGGTGGATGAGCTCTCTGACATTTACTTACTCTTCAGGGCCTACACTTGTAAGTAGCAAATTGTTTCCTGGACGATGATTCTCATGCTAAACTTGCCGATTTTTGTGAGTTACTGATCTTACCTGCATTTTTGGGTGATCTGTAGGAGTGCAATCACATGGTTCACTTTGTGCCATAGGAAACAGGAGTTAAAGCAAGGAGTGCCCTTTTAGTTGTACCATTCATGTTTGTACTGTCTTTGCTGAATTTTTCTGAGCTCATTCTTTTCAACGAAAACCTTCTTACAAGCTGCAAGTCATGTTTTTAAAACCAGTATGCCAGTTTTTTCAGCATTATTGTACCCATTTCCTAATATCAGTTACGTGTTGGAACCATTAACATCATTACAACTGTAGATAATTGTGAACTAACTACAATTAGGAAATGTTTTCCCAAATGAATGGTGGTATGTTAGACCAAAAACAACCGTAGATCTGTATTTTGTCCTCAAGCACCGTTGCTGCATAGCTAAGAGACAGGAACACAGGGTGTTTGCGCATACTTGTGGGCCTTGTCTCTCAAATGGGAAGCATGGGTCAATATGATAGTGGGAGCTGGAAACAGGAAGTATCTGTGGGCTGGTGGACCAGCACTGTCATCTGAAAAAGTAGGAATAGATTTGTGAAAATATGGCTTGTGTAATCCAAGCCTTTGTTTGATATGTCAGAACTGCAACACCACAACAGACACTTTAATGTGCTAAACTGTTATCTCTGCTAAGAAAATTGTAAGAAAATTTCTATTAAAGTGGTTGTTAAAAGGCCTGTTTTTTTTTTTTTTTTTTTTTCCCCCCTGCAGAGTGTGTTGGCTATCATGAACTTTAACTTTAAGGATAACTTTTATCTTAAAATTCAGCTAGGTGATTTACTAAGAAATAACCTCAACAATGTGAGTGAGATGAGGTGAACGATAGTGTAGCTCTTGAGGATTGTAATTATAAACCCCTGCTTTAATCCTTCAAAATTTGGATTGAAAAACCATAACTGTACAGTGTTTGGGTAATAACAGGTTAAGTATTAATCTTCTATTACAAACAAAGAACAAAGAAATTCTGTAAATGGTGGTTGGCTCTGTGATGTACTGGGTCACATAGGTTAAAGGTTAGAGTTGGGTGGTGCTGCAGATGATTTATGAGTGTACATTATTGTGCAAAAGTCTCGAGCCAGCCCTCATTTCTTCATATGCTTCCAAAGAGCCAGACTATCTTGTATTTTTTAATGTAGTCTCGAGGAATAGTTCTCCAGGCTTCCTGAAGGACTTTCAAAGTTTTTGGCTCTCATTTTCAGTCCAGTCTCCATACCTGACCAGTTTCAGAAGAATGTTTTTTCTTTGTTAATCCACACAGTGACCTACGTATGAATCATTCAAGCACAACAAAGTCATCTAACTTAAGGCATGAACCAGTGAAGAAACAGGTGCAGATGATTACAGATGATGTTGCAATAAATCACTGTACCTATTGTCCCATTTTCCAAGCAAAATATAAAGAAATAATTGGCTGTCTGTTCTTTCTTGCTTTATTCTGTCTTGGTGTCACTTGACTATTATTTCTCTTAATGGTTTCAACCTGCTAGTCTTTCTTTTACCTCTGGTTTTAATTTATTTATTGCTTGGCGTTTATCCTCTGTTTTACATTATGTATGTCTTTGTTGTTTTAATGTTATTTTACGTAGTTGATTTTATTGTGCAGCACTTTGGTCGACACTTGCCTGTGTTTTAAATGTGCTATATAAATAAAGATGACTTGACTTGAAATGATGGGGTGGCTCAAGACTTTCGCACAGCACTCTATATTTCCCATCATAGTAAGATAAAGGACTCAAACTACATCACCCCTCCATCCCCCCACCCCCATTTCTTTCTTGGTGGCACTTGCAGAATGGCTGTATGGGACCTATCAGTCACGGTAGAGGAGCTGGGCCCCGAAGCCCCACCTCTCAGCATCAGTGTTACCTCTGACCTGCATATCGGTGGGGTCATTCTCAAAATCGTGGAGAAGACACGTGAGTCTCTAAATAAACAGCAAATGTGCTCTTAAACTGCCTATGTGGTGTCCTGAACCTGAATGAGGTCAAAAAGAGACAAAATGTCATTTTTTGCTTCGGGCACGTTTGGTATGTTTTATGAATTTAAAATTAAAGCTGTTTTTTGTTGTTGCTGTTGATTTCCACCCCATCAGGTAAGTGTTGGGTAACAGTCATGCTCCTAGTTCTGTTGAAATGCAAGCTTGGATGATAACCTTTCTTTACTTAGTGCACAGTTCACATCTCAAAATGCAGCTCAAATACATTTTCAGCACAAATGTGCTCATTTATTTTCAGCATCTAGGATGAAGCCCAGTAGCCCTTGTTTTAATACCATACTCCATGTGCCTTTTATGTTCCCGGCCAATAGAAATCAAGAAGGACTGGTCAGACCACGCCCTCTGGTGGGAGCAGAAGCAGCAGTGGCTTCTGCGGCCTGCCTGGACCCTGGACAAGTGCGGGATCCATGCAGATGCACGGCTCACCTTCACGCCCCAGCACAAGCCACTGCGTCTTGGCCTGCCCAACGGAGCGATAGTGAAACTGCGGGCCTGCTTCTCTGGGCCCGTCTTTCGCACAGTTATGGGCATCTGCAGGATCCTGAGTGAGTGCAGGATGCCAGGAGGCAGTCTGAGAGGACTGACCATTTTCAAATGAACTGCACAGCTTGGACATGAAATCACCAGTCACTAATTTGTGCTGTTTTTATTTTGTATTTTTACAAGCAAACTTGTAACGGAGAGTTTTACTTTTATGCATTTTTTTAAAAAGGAATTTAAAAAAATCATTTTGCTAGTATAGGAGAAAAATGAAAATTATTCCCTGAATACCTCAAGGAACGCTGTCTAGAAAATCCATTCATTCATTCATTCATTCATTCATTCATTCATTCATCCATCCAATCACTTACTCAGCACAGGCTTCCAAACGGTCTGAGGTAATTCCAGGTAGCACAGGTGACATGAGAGGAGACTCCCTGGATGCTATACCAGTTCATTGGAGGTGCACACACACACACACACACACACACTATAAACATAGAGAAGTTCACATAACTGCATGTCTTTAGACATATTAAAATTTGTGATTGTCTGATTAGTTGCCCTTCTAGCTTTTGATTTGGGATATAAAAAAGTCCTTGTAATTCATGTACATGTGTAAACATGTAATGAAGATAGAGTAGGATCTAAACCCTAATTGGTGTCTCCCAAATTCCCCATAGAATATGATTGTGTGCCTGTGTGTATGTGAGTGTGTGTGTGTGTGCCCCTGTGATGGACTGGCATCTTGTCCAGGGTGTACTCCAGCCTTATGCTATGTTGCCTGTGACAGGTGAACATGCCCCCCACCCCACCCCATAACACCCCCCATAACTCTGAGCAGGATAAACAGTTGGAAAATGGATGGAAAATTTTTATTACCTTTAATGTGTCTGAGAGTTAGGCCTCTTCTGTCTGTTATGAACTTCATTTTCATAATGATGATTCTGATGTAATCCGTATTTCTAAAAGACATTCGGCACCCAGAAGAGCTCTCCCTCCTGCGTCCTGTTGAGGAGAAGAAGAAGAAGAAAGATAAGGATATGCAGGAGGAGGTGTACGACCTCACGGATGTACCCCTGTCAGTAGGTGAGGGCAGAAGGACCCGATACTCCTCTGCTAAAATTTAACCTAATGCTGTAAGGTTAACAGCAATGGAGAGATACCTCAGTTACACAGCATTCTGCCTGCCAGGTTCAGTTTCCAGTCTGTACAACGGCATGCCAGTCCACTTTGCCAGCAGCTTAGAAATGGAGGCTGTCTACAAGATGCTCTCCGTGAGCCAGCCACCTCCCGCCCCGGAAACCATTGCCAAAATGTACCGGCCCGCCAGTGTGGTTGACAAGGCTCACATCCACAGCAGGTGGGCCTTGTGCCATTGCCTGCAAAGTGGCCCGTCTGTCTCTCTGTCATTCTGATCATCAACTTCTGTGTGTTCGCGAGACAAAGAGAGCCACCTTCTCTGCCTGAGCCGTGCTGTTTGCCTTGCTGTAAACACAGTGTGTGGCTAATCCCTGTCTCACAGGTGGCTGGACTCGTCTCGCTCCCTCATGCAGCAGGGAATCCAGGAGAATGACAAGCTGTGGCTGCGCTTCAAATACTACACCTTCCATGAACTGGAGGCCAAGGTGCTGCACGTTTCTGTGTTCATGTGTGCGTGTGATATGGACATGTTTATCTGCTCACTCAAAAGCAAGACAGGCAACAAACTAAACAAGCCAGCTGCTGTTTTTTATACTATGTCCACACAACCCACTCTACTTATTCCAGTTCTTTAAATGAAACTATAATGGTTTTTAAGATTGTTCTTTTTTTGTTTATTATTATTATTTCATTGGTAAACGACCATATATCATTATTTGTAACTGACGACTCACGTGACTTCTGCCTATAATAGCTTTGGTCGAAAATGTACTCCTGATCGAAATCTGCCTATGATAGAGGTGTTTCCCACGTTCCAACTGTTTGTTCAGTCTGGTGGTTATCTTCAACACTCATGTCAACCTCCTCATCTGTGTCCATCTCCCTCCTCAGTACGACGCTGTCCGACTGACCCAGCTCTATGAACAGGCCAAGTGGGCTATCCTCCTGGAGGACATTGACTGCACAGAGGAGGAGATGATGGTTTTTGCTGCCTTGCAGGTAATGGAAGGAGCTGCATTATGTTTGCAAGTAGGAGAAGCAACACTGATTGTTAGCGTTTGTTCCGTGTCAACGCTACCTGGACCTGACCTTTTGGTTTCCAGAATAGATCGAATAAGATCAAATGTCGAGCTAGATTTGACAAATGTATGTGACTAAAAAGTATACCTTGCCACTAGAAAAACATTCTGAATGAAAAATGTAAGCACTGATCAAACATCTCTCACACAGTACCACATCAGCAAAGTGTCACAGTTGGAGTCCCAGGCCATGATGTCTTGTCCAGCAATGGATGATCTAGAATCTGCCTTGCAGTCCTTGGAGGTCAAAATGGAGGGAGAGAGAAGCTCCATGGAAATGCTGGTAGACAGTCTACTTCATCACCATCAATGATAACGGAAGGCAAAAGTGATTAGAAGGAGTAACATTGGAGAAATATTCTTATTCCATTTAACCAGGAAACCATGACAACAGCCCCTGAACTACATGACTACTTGAAGATATTTCGGTAAATCCTAATATTATTATCCAACCAAAGGATTTCACAAGTTATTAGCTACTTTCTTGAAGCTCTCCGCTGACATTACTGATGTCTCTGTAGACTCTGTCTCTCTGGTCAGGTCTTTGATAAAACATTTATGCTTGACAAATACAAGACAATCCATAACATCATAGAGAGCCAACAGATATGGGGTCTTAATTTTTCTTTCTTTTTCTCTGACATTGGTGAAGACCAAAGAGGCTGACACTCAAAGGTTATAAGCAGTACTGGTTTTCATTCAAGGACACTTCAATCTCCTACTTTAAAAGCAAAGAAGAAGGTTTTGGAGAACCCATTCAGAAGATGGACTTAAAGGGTAATAATAACACAGGCTGTTTATCTTTGTGAGGCTTTCACATTGTCACATACTTTAATAAAGTTAATATCAAAAAACACATCTTAACACTCAGCAGTTCTTATACCCTGTCTACTCACACTGTAAGACACTTACTAACACTCACCTAACACATTTATATAATTTGCCTTCAGACAAACATCATCTTTTGTCTTACACACACATGCATCTGGAATTAGGACAGGAATGCCTCGCTGACACAGCAAAACAGCCCTTCCTAAAGCTGTGTCATTCTGCAGGCTGCGAGGTCGCCGGTGATGTCAATGTGGCAGGACAGAAGTTCTGCATCAAGCTGCTGATCCCAAGTCCGGAGGGCATGAATGAGGTCTATCTGCGCTGTGAGAATGTGAGGAAGCCGCACCCATTCATGGCTAAAGTGAAGGAAGCCACACCCATTCATGGCTAAAGTGAAGGAAGCCACACCCATTCATGGCTAAAGTGAACTCCATGGGTGGATCCCAGAAAAACTCACAACTCACACTAATGTTACTAGTCAAGGTTCCCTGTGTAATGCCCTGCAGAGTATTTTTTTCAAAACATAAAATACACAGAAAATATTTCAATAACCTAAGAGCTATTTATCACTATTATTTTAGCACATAAAAACAATATTACAGCAGTTTATAGAAGTGGGTATTGTAAGTTAAGCAAATAACTGCAATCCTGAAAATCACAACTGCTCTTCTCATAGGGGGTGAACGAGATAGATTTTACTTAGTCTGCATTCTTAACCAGTACACCTGCCACCTGATGTCGGATAACTCCAATGGCAACATTTTGTCTCCCCGCCCCCTAGGAACAGCAGTACTCACGCTGGATGGCTGCCTGCCGCCTGGCTTCCAAGGGCAAGAGCCTCATGGACAGCTCCTTCTCCAGCGAGGTGGAGAACATCCAAGCCTTCCTCTCCATGCACCGCACCAGCCCCGGGGCCGTGTCCGCCCAGGCTGATGACAACATCAACACCCACAGCTTTGTATCTCCCCGGTACCACAAGAAGTACAAGGCTAAGCAGGTTTGACTTGTAACCTAATGACTGTACGCAAGTGCCACAGACATAACAATGAATTACTATTACTGTACTGTTTTATAATCCTTTTGCAGGACTCCCAATTACCATTAGAGCATTCAAATCTTACCAGAAGTAGGGGTGTTGAGCCTTGAACTGACAGCTAAAAGGCAAACAATTTGACTGAGTCAGAATGTAGCTTTAAATCCCTCCCTGAGCCTCACTGACTGTTCCATTTCTTTCCTCCAGTTAACCCCTCGAATCCTGGAGTCCTATCAAAATGTGGCCCAGCTCTCCTTGACTGATGCCATCCACAAATTCCTGCAGATCTGGCAGGCCCTGCCTGACTTTGGGGTGTCCTATTTTGTGGTGAGGTATGATGGGTCACCCTTGATTGCATGCTACACAGCTGTAGTGGTGAAAAGTCAAAACTAGCCTTATAAGCTGTGTTCACTGGAAATTAAACATAGTGTGCAATTTTTAGAATGTGTTCAAATTAAGGGTGTCATACTTTGTGTTATTGCACAGTTGACTAATTCATTTAACGAAATATATTAATTTTGTAGGTACGTAATTGTACCAGGAAACACCTAGGAATAAGATGGCAAAGATACCTAATCACAATGGAATGTAATTTACTTTAGCAAATTACAAAATGATATTGTGCAAGCATGCCCTGCAAAGGATTGCCACCCCATCCAGTGGGCACCCCAGCTTTGTGCCCTATGCTGCCTAGGATAGACTACAGGTCCCTCTGTGATCCTAACCAGAATTAGTCATTAGAAGATGGATGGATGAAAATTCCATAAATTGTACAAATAGTGAAAACCTGTATTTTAATTCACTGATATAAATAATAGATACAGCATTTCCTCCTTATCACACCAACAAGCATGTCAGCTGAAAAGTATAGCATATTAATTTGGCATATGCAGTTCAATATTGCGTCTAGGAGACAAAATCCTCTTCAGGCATTTATGCATTAGGACAGAGGACTGAAATAGTGACCCCCCCCCACCACAGGTTTAAGGGGAGTCGGAAAGATGAGGTCCTGGGCATTGCTAACAATCGGCTGATCCGCATCGACCTGAGTGTTGGGGACGTAGTGAAAACATGGCGCTACAACAACATGAGACAGTGGAACGTCAACTGGGACATCCGGCAGGTGTGCTGAAGTTTGGGATATCAGGGGGCATACCTCAGAAACGGCTCTTACTGAAAGTGGCTGGGCCATGCAACACATATTCTGCAACCATGGGTCCAACACAATGGTGCTAATAAGCATGGGTGAATACCTCTCCAAGAGTAGGGAAAGAACAGAAACCTAGAAGCTGCGATGCTCTGTGATGGTCACTCCCAAGGCCTTGCTGTCTTGTAAAGCCCATATTAGACAAGTTAAATGAAATGATTGGTTGATGCTTTCTCACATTGAGCAAACCCAAAAGACAAAAACAATTATGACTGCTGCACAGCCCAGAATGCAGCTAATTCAAATTGTGCTGTGATAATTTGGACAAGTTCAGTCTGCACACATTCAAAGTGTGACAGTTACCGTTACAATAAAAATTTCTAGCTTATTATACTTTTCAGTGTATTACAAAGGGAAAAATATATTTGTGGCTTGTGCTTAGTATGTACTGTAATGGCAGCAATGCTAAACTCAGTGTGCTAATGACATTCAGCTTGATATTCTCTCACCAACCTCCACTCTTTCCGTGTTTGTCTAGGTGGCCATTGAGTTTGACGGCAACGTGAACATAGCTTTTAGCTGTGTGACGGCGGACTGCAAGATTGTGCATGAATACATTGGTGGCTACATATTTATGTCCACCCGAAGCCGTGAACAGAGTGACACGCTCAATGAGGAGTTGTTCCACAAGCTAACTGGGGGACATGAGGCCTTGTGAGGACTCATGAACCTGACAGTCATGCACTTCTGTGCTCAACTCCCTTGACTTTCTGATGAAAGATTCACACCCATATGAAACCCACCGGCCATGGCTCTGTGTCTTGCACTGGATCTTTTTCATTTCTGTTTTAAAAAGC
Organism: Gymnarchus niloticus; assembly: GCA_009936485.2. Classification (NCBI taxonomy): domain Eukaryota; kingdom Metazoa; phylum Chordata; class Actinopteri; order Osteoglossiformes; family Gymnarchidae; genus Gymnarchus; species Gymnarchus niloticus. The sequence continues at coordinate 7,187,262 of JAACJT020000002.1, read as the reverse complement.
CTATATTAGCATCATTTATAATGCTTAATCAGTCTCTATTTATGAATGATTTGCAGTTTAACACTTGCAGAACTCGAAGACAACTGTTTCTGTCACATGAAATATGTTTAGAGTTACATCATTACTCAGCGTTTCACACCATGAATTTACTGTATAATCTTGAGAAAGCTGTTTAAATGACCCTCTGTTTTGAACATCAGAAATAAATATACATGTATGTAACGTTTGCCATTTTTCACATCTAATAAAAATATCCAAAATGGTTGAAGTGCAGGTTACCATATATGTTCTATTATCAGAATTCACCTGGGGATGGTCACCAGTGCAGTTCTACATGATTTTACAGGAGAAATGCATGCACAGCCAGAGATATAAAATATTGAATCCTACATTCTCTACCATGATGATGTCACTGTGCTTCTGTAGCTGTGACCCTGAGTCAGATTAAGCAGTTTGTAAAATGGATGGATGGATGGAAGGATGTGCTTCCGTGGTAACAGCTCCTACTCTAGAATTTACTCTTGAAAGCAGAACTTCATGGGATTCATAATTGTTTTCAGCATTGTGGAAAGCAAGAGGTGTTTCAAGACAGTTTGCATCTTTTTTTTTCTCAATTTCTTGCTCTATGAAAATTAAAATCAAACATTGTAAAAGTGACAACTAAAGAATTAACTACCCATAATAATAAAAGATGTTATACTAAAAACATAAAAACCCCCAAATTCTAGGTGCGGAACAGAATGATTTGGGGCTTTTTGATTGGTTTAGCAAATGTTTGGATTTTGAGAAGAAAAAACCAAAAATGTCAAAACCAAGACTTCAAAACTTGTGTCATTTGCGTGAAGCACAGTGGTTTAAACCAGTGTGTTGGAGCTCATATCAAACCGACTTTGCCACGTGACTGATTACGCGTGAGCTTCAAATGTTACTGAATAACCACTGGCAAGTTGGCATGAGGGATTCCACCCATATAAATTTTATCCCACAAGGAAGCACAACTAGAACACCAAGTTGATTTATTACTATCCTCACCTGTTGATAATATTTACTAAATACAACTATTTTAATAAAGCTTAACTATAACTAGGTCATCGCTAACCAGTGAACCACAGCTTGGCAGGCGAATAACGTATATGATCTTTAATTTAAATATTTTTGCGTCATTTTTGGTACATTGTCAAATTAATCATCTTAACCACTTAATCCTTGCTCAGGGCTGTATTAAAATACTGTTAATTATTTTAATTATGTATTTTTAAGGTTTAGTGTCTGCTATGTCCCTAGTTTAAATACTGAGGCACCTTCATGCCAAACATGAATGTACAGTAGCACTGCACACCAGTGCTTTATCTCATTCCACCTTGTTTCAAGCTTCATCAAATCTCATCCCTCATCTCATTTCACGGCTCATCTTCTGTCTCATCTCAGTTTGGGCCTGGTATTTTGCCTCACGTCCTGCCTCATCTCATGCCTAATTTCATCTCATCTCATGCCTCATACCTAATCTCACCTCAGGCCTCATCTCCTGCCTCTTCTCATCTCATCTCATCTCATCTCATCTCATGCCTCATACCTAATCTCACCTCAGGCCTCATCTCCTGCCTCTTCTCATCTCATCTCATCTCATCTCATCTCATGCCTCATACCTAATCTCACCTCAGGCCTCATCTCCTGCCTCTTCTCACCTCATCTCATGCCTCATGTCTTGTCTCATCACTCCAAAAAATATAGTGAACTTACGAAGACTACCTCAAAACAGCAACCACTGGCATATGCTTTCAAAAAAATGACAATTTCCCCAAAACAGTGGCAATACAAAAAATTACAGGAAAGGTAACAATCTTTTTGCCTTGAATGACAAGCCTGCTGCAGTAGTAGCATGTTGGCTTTCATCATTTGATGGCATTTTGGGAGCCACAGTATGCCCCTCTCTCTTGGGACTGTATTTCAGACACAGCTTTACCAGAGCTTTTACTGTAATGTTTGTGATCAGTTAGAAAACTGCCTTGCTGGTGTAACTACAATAAGTTTTATTACCAATATTTGGAGTTTGAATGTTTGGCCAATGTCATTGTTCAGGGCCAAGATGTTAATCTTCCACAATGAGAACTTCAATTTCATTATGAAGTGAGAGTATAGATAGATATTAAGTAAGGGCCCAATTCTCCTATGGACTTACATCAAAAAGCTACATGCATTTTACGCTTAAGCGCATGCTTACATGCCCTGAAGCAAGACAGGCACTTTGGGTGGAACAATGTCAAAATGTAGGCATGTCACATGTAAATACTCTGTATGTGCCTTCTTCCCTGACTTAAGTTATGCATCCTCAAGACCTGTATTAAATTAAGCAGCACAGCATAGCAAAATATGATATTGCACTTCTTCCCTTAAAGTAATAAAAGTATGTTGTTTTGAATTAGATTTTTACATAGTTCAAACTTTCAACTCGCAAACGACTTATGAAAAAGCCTTGGAGCTTATCAAATTATTGATTTAATTTCAGACAACCTAAACCATTTCAATTACATTTACAAAGGCCAAAACTCAGATCAGGCCTTCTATGTTTTAGGTCAGAAACCTTGCATTTGTACCTCCATACCAAGCTGATGTCTTGGGCTATTTGCTCCCAGATACATGCCTTCCACAGTGGGTCAACCATAAGCCGTTGCAATCAGTATAAAATGTTAGTTTTTAGAGACTGTGCCAGCCCCATCTGTTACAGCACAGGAAACCACAAGGCCCTATCTGCAGTAGTGCACACTGCCCAATGTGGATGAACGGCACATGAAGAGAGTTGAGCGTCACCGTATCAGTGGACCTTCGATACTTTTAGCTCCTCCCAAACGTGGAAAAAGTCATTGCGTATTTCTCTAGCTTAGCATCAGTTTGAACAGGACTGTAATGATTTTTTTTGTAAAACATGGCAAGGACTGATATTTTTCAGAACACTTAAAACACATAAAAAAAAGACTATTTGGTTTTTGTAATTTCAGCTTTTTTCTCATTTTTGTTGAACAAAAATAAACTGTGCAAAGAACAGAGCAGTAATGATCATGACATTAAAGATCCATGTGGACACAGTTGTGGGTAGTCAAAGCTGAATTTAAAGTAGCTTGTCTCTACTTTCCATCACAAGGTTCTAGCTGCTACGGCAAGCCACCTTTTACCAAATCCAGTAGTGCAGCTCCTGCAAGCTCATAACCTTTTGTTCCTTCTACCTACACCAATGGAAGTTCACAGCCTGTAAAAGAGAAAATTAGAGACCGATAAGAGAAACCGTGTATTCAGCAAAGCCCTAATAATACAGGAACTTTGACAAGCAGACTTTAAGAGAGACAAGCCTCACTGATAGGCTTTAGCTGGACGGCACGGGTGAAGTACTGGGGAAGCAGTTTCCCATCTGGATCTCCAGGTGTTAGCAGCACCCCATTCGATGACCAGAAGAACTGGATGCCATCTTCAGCAAAATGCAAAAACACATGCCAAATGGTTTTAAAATAATGGAACGCCAACGTCATGGACTTAAACACATCAATAAGACCGTCAATAAGAACACCATTTAACACTGATTTCATTTCACTAGCACAGGGAAGCCTGACACCGGTTCCTATTGGCCATTGGCTTGACCATAATCTGGATAGTGAATCATTGCCCCCGGCATTTAAAGAGGTGAGAGTTTAAATGCATTTCCTGAAATATGCAGGATTCAAGAGAGTTAAAAACAATACTGGGCAGCCCAGGTCTGCATTGCTTTTACCTGTCAGGGCCTTGTGGATGTCAATGTAAACTGCCAAGTTACAGCTCTGACGCATGCCTGCACAGAAAAACAATTTCCCACTGATTACAGTCATGCAAATATAAATGTAACCCTAAGGTTTAATCAGTTTTATAGTGTGGAATTTTAATATATTAGCCTTACAGCCTCTAACATCTTTAAGCCTGACCTATTATCCTATAGCTCAGTGTTCTCCACTGCACAGCACGCAGGCCCCTGAAGACCCCCAGAGGCCACTGTGGCAGCTCATGACATAATAATAAAAAAAAAAATACAGCAAACTTGATTTAGCTCTCCACTAAAAATCACTCTGCTAAAGGCTCATATCTTGTCCTCTTTCCCCTTGGGCACTAACCACTGACAACTGCTTCTGTCCCTGGCAACCCAGGCGCCAGGTGGATGTGGGTACGTGTCATCCGGCTCAAGCCCTGGGTACGAATGGAGGGCCAGTTCCGGAGGTAGGAGCCATGGACTGCTTCCCTTGGACAGTCTGGAGCATCAAGCCGGACCTCCCGAAGCTCCAGGTCTGTTACCTGAGTTGGAGTAAGTAGGGAAATAGGCACTCACAGATGGATCACATTCAAACTAGCAATCCTGGTGCTGTGAGACACAGCGGTGCTAAAACGGATTGGCTATTTTACGCATAAAATGAAGAAAATAAAATTTGCCCACCTGCAAAGAATGGCCCTGATTGGCCCGTATCTGCAACTGTCCATTATTTGGATGCCTAGAGATCTTAAACCGCTGTTTGTCATTGGTGGCTACCACCTGCTCTACGTCCTCCAATGAGTAGCCCCGAAACCGAGGGTGCGACAGTAGTTCATCCAGCAACACAAATCCATCTGAGGGCAACAATGCCATTACTCTTTTAGTAATTGTTACATTTCATAATACTCATATATTAATTTAATAAACATAAATGGAGTAAGTTCTCCTATATTGCAACAGCTGAGTTCCCAAAAAACCAAATTTGCTCTATAGCAAAAAAAGAGGCATTAGGGGATAAATGGAGTTAGGTGCAAAACACTCTAACTTCATAACACTTCATAACTTCATAATAAGACAAGAAGTTGTTCTTATTGATAGCACAGCACTTGAAGTTGTTCCAGCTAAAGAATTTTGCTTAATTTTTGCAGCATTGCGTCTGATGGTGCACAAAATCAATTCCTTCATGCCTATTGCTCTCATGTCACATGCCCTCTCATTCTGTTTAAAATGCTTTGATATTTCAAGCTTCTCCTCGATACTTAAAGCTCTCCTTTTGCACTCATGGCTTTTCTGAACCAGGACACTTAGATTTTGGAGCATCAAATCAGCAATTTTTTATAATAAATAGCAAAACAAACACCTATAGAATAACATACATGGTGAACTGTTGTGGTAACTGGGTGTTTCAGGATGGGTGGGGGTGGGGTGTTGTGTGCGTGTTCCATCTATTCCTATGTGGGCCAAGTTCATCTGGGTAGTGCTTTCTGCATTCACCTCATGTTTCTTGCATACAAAATCACTCAAACAAATGCAAGCATCATGCTATAATGTAATTGTTCCATAATAATTTCGCTGGAGCAAATTTGCATTTTCAAAAGACCCATTGTAGGATAACCTATAGTATGGTATTTTAATTGCATTGGCTCCAGGCCCCTCTGTGACCCTGACATTAATATAAGATTAGAAGACAGATGGATATTTAATTACATTCTTAAATGTCATCTGTTCCTGGTGGAATGATATGTAGATCAGCCCTCCAGGAAGAGATAAATTTTAAGAATTTTATTACATTATTTACATGTGCAAGTTATCATCATAAATCAGGCACTGAATGAGCTTGAAATTATTTGTTCCATTTAATTACTAATTCAGCCTTATTTGCTCAGCACTTAGGTTTTAACTATTATATACAACAAAATGTCCAAACAAATGAATTTATACTGTAGCAAATACAGCAGTGATGAACATTACACCCTTAAGCAGAGAGATGTTAAGGTATATTCAAGCACTCTGAGTGAAAGCATTAAGAAAATGTAAAGTCAAATATCGTGTCAAAGAGTCCACCTGTAATACAAGAGAAAATATGCTGCCTATCACGTTCCACTTTTCCAGGATGAAGATGAACGGGCCTCTACCAGTCCCTTACCAGAGCTCATGTTGAGGCCCATCTGCTCTGCTCCATGGCGTAGAGCGAAGGACAGAGACTTGGAGAGGCGGACATCCCTGTCCTGCAAGACACAGCAGGGACTTCTGTCATTAATAGCACAGTTAAATCACCATTGCTATCACCATAGTAACCACATAATCTTTTCACCTCTCTACCACGAGCCCCATGTCTTTTTCTGCCTCCTCTTCCTCTTTGTTCTCTATGTCTCCCTTCTTTGTCCATACTCTACCTCATGACTATTGCTGGATGGGACTAAGGAGAAGATGGGAAGCAGTCACTTCATTAGATAGTCCTTGAAAGAACAAAACTACACACTTACAGTTAAATTTGTAATATTCTAAGTTTGAAGTCCCACTCATGAAATATTTTGATGCATACAGATAATGTGTTCAATATACTGTAAGTGATATAAGTAATGTATTTCAGCGATGCAGTAAATGTGTATTCAATGGTTCATTGAACGTATATTTGAATTTATACATTTGCAAGACTTGAAACAGTATTATTGAAATGTTTTCGTTTTTTCATGATAATTTGTTTTATTGAATACTGAAAGTATAACCTATTTTAAATATATTTCATTTGTATAAGGAAATTACTTGTAACAAACTATATATGTGTTACGATCTATGTACTCCTGTAACTTTAAACTCCTACACTTTGTCAAACAATCAAACAAAGGATTACTGTCAGAAAACGTATTAATGTATGGTTTAGAAGCTGCTTTTATATTGGTTATAAATCGAATTGCCTTTTTTATATGAAATAATTCTGGTAACATTGTATTTAAGTGAACGCCAAGAATTCTTCCCATAAAATTAATAACTTGATAATCACATGAAATATACGTAGCTATATAAGGATTAGAAATGAAAGCTTTTCCTTTTATTCCCAGTTTAATTCCACATACTACGGTGCACTAAACATTAACTACTACAACGTACTGAATGACACCTTGAGCGCGCGCTCGTTTGTTAAGACTGAAGATTAATTCTCGCTTTCCTGAAACCCTTCACAGAGCTTTAATGTCAGCATACTCAGAACAAAATACTACACGTCCGTGAAGCAAAGCCATTTCCTGTTACTATAATTTTGTGATTAAGAAAGGCATACCTTAATCTTGTCTGCCGCTCAAGATAACATAGTTAAAAACAGCGCGGGACTTGCGAAACAACCAGCTGTCAAAGCTAAACACACCGCCGCACCCCCAGCCAAAAACTACTATTCCCGTATCAAAACGCATGCACGCTGAATAAGCCCAATAAAATAACCAATTGGCTTACTAGACAAATTTATAAACCAATCAGATGAGGGGATCGTCCTAAGCAGTGGGAGGATCTTATCCAGCGCCATTTTTGCTGAGAGCAGAGAAAACGAGAAGCAGATATCTATTGCTTTAGTCTGTCGGTGAGGCTTTCGTTTGTTGTTTATTGTTAATAAATATGTTTCGTGCATTTGTTCTATTGTTTATTGTGAGATCACATATCTTTCCGAAAACTGGGCATTTTAATACGGAGCTGTTGCAGGCAATGGCAGTCCGTTTGAGGAAGAGAATAAAAGGCCGGTTTGTTTGCTTAGGTGGCTGGCTGGCTAGCTAGCTAACTCGCTAGCTGGTAGAAGCCAGATGACTCCCGTGTCTTATGTTTCCAGGGAATTACGAATATCTGCGCTTTATATTTGCATGCTGCTACATTTGTGGTGACGCTTTCAAAGCCCATGTGCTCATTCACGTTTTCTCTCATATTATCCTGGCTTGCTCTCTTGTCCAAAGACCGAAATACTATATACTGTAAATCTTTAACTCTATGGTTAAAGATTTATGTCAATAAAATACAGATAGCAATGCTATCATAGTTACACTGTAATGGACGTTTCTTTCTTGGCGAGACTAACGTAGTTCCCTGTTTGTTCTGTGCCTTTTCCCGCAGTATATGCTGCAATTATATGAACGTTTCCATGAATTAACAGGTCACCGGGACGCTAGGTAGTCCTGCTAATTAAGTTCAGCTGAGACTAGCAGCATCTTCTTGTTCGTTATCGTTTTTAAAGTTAACATTTAAAATAGCTTGTTAAAATGATTCCCGGGCTCGTAGCGAGTGACGATGACGTGTAACATACACGTACTGTACTCAATGACCGATATTTCATCGATGATACACACTCCCTAATTAGAAACCGGTTATTTTTTCAAGATAATTAAATTGTGTTAAAGTTATGTTTTAGTTAACTTTCAGTAAGATGTAGTCATTTTTGTGTTGAATAAAATTGAGCAGATGGCAGTATCTTGACGTTGACAAATTCCTCTATGGTTTTTTTTTTATATATTTCTTTTTATTCTTGTCTGTCTTTCCAGCTAGACTTCTACCTTCTTCCTTGCTGGCCTACAGGAAGAGGGATGAGGAATGAAGTGCTTGTAGCATTTCTCTCTATCACTACAGCGAGCTCTAGGTCCTCACAAAGCAGAGCCGGCAGTAACGTTGCAGCTGCAATGGAGCAGAAAGCAGAATACTAGCACTTGGAGAGCAGAAGAGTGCCTCCCTTCTCGTTACATTTTTTTCCTGTTTGTCTTTCTGCGGCTTTTTGTATTCTCTTCTTTCTAGAGATAACCCTGCACCTTCTCCATTTTTTCGGTCTGCTTCCCATGCTCCTTTGCAAAGCTGTTGGGCCAATGGAGTTCCCTCAGCATAGCCAGCAGCTCCTGGCCAGCCTGCGCGCGCAGCGTCTGCAGGGCTTCCTCTGTGACTGCACTGTTCAGGTGGGCGCCACCCGCTTCCTGGCCCATCGTGCTGTGCTCGCCTCCTGCTCCCCCTTCTTCCACATGTTCTATTCAGAGCAGCCGCTAGGCAAGAGGGAGACAGTTACCATCAATGGGGAGATTGTCACCCCTCTGGCCTTTGGGCTTCTCCTGGACTTCATGTACGAAGGTACCTTAAGGCTGGCTGCCCAGCCGCCGCCAGAGGATGTGCTGGCTGCTGCCAGCTTCCTCCACATGAACGACATAGTACGCGTGTGCAAGAAACGGCTGCAGGGTCGGGGACTGGCTGAAGCGGACAGCACCAAAGCTGAGGAAGAATGCATAGTGGTTGGGGGAGGTATGTCGGGTATGGGGGTGGCATCGCGGGGTGGCCCTGGAGAGGATGCGGGCGGAAGTGGACTTGAAGGAACAGCTGGGATGGCCAAAGCAGTGGCAGCATCAGTGACCCAATACCCCCTACTCAACCAGTTTGCTCCTCACGGTCCTGAGAGCAAAATAACTGAGCGTGAGGAGCCTCCCAGTCCCAATGATCCTATCAAATCTGGTTCTGCCAGTCCTGACCTGGCTGACACCACCCAACCGGGCATGGACTCTCTTCCTGCTGGGATTGGTTCGGCATGTGCCACGGGCCGGCCGAGGAGCCGTGGTGACACTGCCCTTGCGAGCCCCTGCAGCTCCACTGAGTTGTTTTCCAGCAACCACCCATCTTCTTCCTCATCCTCGTCGCTTGTAGTAATATCACATCGCTGCACTGTCTCCGAAACACAGGGCAGCTGGACTGTTGCTGTCACTCCGACTCAGACCACCGGGGAAAGCCCCGAACAGGGGGGTCCAGTGGTCGCCAGCGATGATGCCGCAGCACTGACACAGGGCAGTGTCACACAGACCCCAGTGCAGAGACCTCCAGCAGCTCAGCTGTCTTCGCAGAGCCCCCCAGCCCAACAGCCACACACCCAGGCCCAGCCTGAGGAGGTGACACCTGGGTCAGGGCGAGCATGTACGGGTCCGGAAGGGAGTGACAGTGACCTGCAATCTGTGACCAGAGAAATGAGCACAGGAGGAGGGGGCATAGAAGACGATCAGGAGGACGATGGGGTGAAAGTGAAGGTGGAGGCCATTGTCATTTCAGATGAAGAGCTAGATGATATGGAGGGGATGCTGGACAGGGAGGGTCGGCATGGGACAGATGGGGTGGAAGGAGCTGAATTTGAAGAAAATGAGCAAGTGTTCCTGCCCCACCCCTCTCTCCTACACCTGCCTCACCACCACGAGACCCTGAGCTTTCCCCTCTCACCCCAGGGCCCCAATGCGTCAGACTCGGCCCCATTCTCTGCAGCTCTCTTCCCCTCCACCTCCCACCACCAGCACTCCCAGCAAGCTGACCAGCCGACCATGTATTTCCAGGACTTCCAAGACCCTCTGGGCCCCTATGTGGAGGATGTGCCGACATGCACCACCTGTGGCAAGACGTTTTCCTGTGCCTACACACTGCGGCGGCACGCCATTGTGCATACGCGGGAACGGCCCTATGAGTGTCGCTACTGTTACCGCAGCTACACACAGTCCGGGGACCTTTACCGGCACATCCGTAAGGCGCACGACCATGGGCTGCCCGCCAAGCGTAGCCGCGTGGATACAGAACCTCCGCCACCATCACAGCCTCCTCCCCAGTCCTGAAATCTTCGGGGAACAGAAGGGTGGGTTAGGAAGCTTGACGGGTCTGAGTGGACTGCTCATACTTGGTGCTGACTGGAATTCAAAATGTCCTTTAAAGCCAGCTGTCTTTCAGGTGTGATCATTTTATTATGTAAAGTTTCAAAAAATATAAATACAATTTAGAGAACTTTTGCTGCTGAACTACATTACAAGTCAGTAAGCCTTGAACATGAAGGGTAAGGCATGCAGTAGACCAGGGGTGGCTAACTGGTTAGACATGAAGAACTACAAGGGTGAAATCCTGAAAGACATGAGCTGGGGAGGAGGCACTACAATAATAGTCCATGAACAGAGTGTGGCGCTGTTCTGGAGAGAAAATCGTCCACCTAGGGGCGAGGGGTTGCCACTGAAAATTTTTTTACTTTATAATGATGGTATAGAACAGCTGCAAAAGTACATGCAAATCGCCACGTGTGCAGATAAGTTAATAATAGACAAGATACCGATGAATAAAGAAAGAGGTGATGTTTCGCAAATACTCCTAGGTTTAGCATCCTGGCTGCTTATCTTAGAGAAACTGTTCTCAGAAAAACAATGTCACTAAATCAACATTTAGTTATCCAGAAAATGGCTCAACTGGCGAGTCTTGTTAGTCACGAATGTGTTAAGGCTTCTTCATACTTCAATTTCCCCTACTTTGTCACAGTCCATGCACAGTTGAGTATATGGACCTTTGTGTCCATGCTACATTTGTCAGTGTACGTGCATGTTTGAGGTTGGTGGCGATGATATTCCTCCAGACCAGCAGAGGACACGTTGTCCTTGAAATTCCCAGGAGTGTAGTAATCGAACCCTCCTACATGCACTGATGACGCATAAAACTCTGTTAGACACAAAATCTTGGCTGCACACATACAGTCTGCGTGGACACCCTTAATGATGAAATTTACATCATATGCGCTGCCTGTGGACCATGACGGAGCACGGAAAAGTGAAGTATGAATTAGGCTTCAGACAATATCAAAATAAGACCATCCTTGTGATTACTTTGGAATGGTTTGTTGCCTCAGTTTTCCAGCCGCAAGTATAGAGCAGAGCAAGGCGGGGCAGTTCATGTCTTCTTGGGCCCGTGGCCTGTACATTTTAGATGCCTTTTAAGTAGTGTCTCAAAGCTGAAACACCTATTGTGAATCCTGATTGTCCATGTAAAATGAAAACCAGCACCCCCTGAAGCCCTCTATGACCAGACCTACGTACCCTGCATTATGAAAACATTAAGTAGTCTTTTTACATGAAGATGTGGTTTTCTACATAAACAGTTGTGCAAAGGTTTGAGTGGGCTTGAATACAATAACTTATCTCTAAACTTTTGCTGTGAAAAAAGGTGTACAATGCTGTATTATAAATATTTATACTTTTTTATGTTTTCATCAATGAAATAAATGTTTATGATTAATTTGACTCAGTTTTGCGTCTGTATAATCAGCTGGGCACAGAATACGTATTTATAGATATGTTGGTAGTGATACCTGTGAACATGTGGCTGTATGTGAGCAGGAAACAATGAGTAAGACTTCCTGTCTGAAGACCTCAGGCTCCACATTTGTTCTTCCTTTCTTGCTTTCTTCAGAGTCCCAGCATGTCTTGTTCTTTTCTCTTGCAGCTTTTTCTGTCTCCCCCCACCAGTCCAGCCAGAGTTCTGAAGAACAAGCATGTTTCATAGGAGCTGGGACTGTATTTTGAGTGCTCTGGTTAATAAATATATTTTTAATATCTTCCTAAGTTGTGAGCCCTATTGGTTAACACCGAAGACTTGTAGTCTAGCGGTTGCTGGTTCAAGACTAGTGGGTTCAAAATTCAGGTATATAAATGGGGTGAAATCTGTCACTTAGGAAAGACGTTAGCTAAAAGACTGAAATGTGGACTCGTCTATCCTGCATCTCTGCAGTCTCATTTATAAAGGTTGCGTACACACAAAAGATGCTTGAAATGTGCGTACGTGATTTTCCACGCAAAGTTTGGAATTTATAAAAGGAAATGTCAGGTGAGAACTTGCGTATATTTGTGGCAGTTGGGAGCTTAAATACACAACATTTTCACATCACTAAGCTATGTTTTGATGTGAAAACAGTAAAGCTACAAAATGTTGTGGGATTTATTGATTTTCTATTTATTTGTGTTAGCCAAAGGCTATAGTATTCCTCCAAGTTCCACAGCCACCGCCAATAACAAAAGAATTACTTCACAGAAATCTAAGCATAGTTTGGTCATTAACTTTTAACTTATTTATTATTATTATTATTATTATTATTATTATTATTTGCATCTTTCATTGAGAAATGAAGTGCCTTTACCTGGTTGTTTTGCAGTAGTCTCATGTACCACATACATCAGTGTCTTCCAGTTGCTCTGACACAACACCAGTGCATAACAGGGGATCCCCTATGATAGATGCCATACATATGTTGAAGTTTGACAGTGTCAGTATGGGTTTGCCATGGAAAATAACCTCTTAAAGTCTTAAGTAATGTACAAGTTAATATTAATACGGTAAGCAATTTTGTATTGATGATCAACATGAGCTGACAAAATGCATCCCAGTTGCTTGTCGTATGATGAGAATCAACAGATAAGTTAATAATAGACAAGATGCTGATGAATAAAGAAAGAGGGGATAATTTGCAAATACTCCTAGGTTTAGCATCCTGGCTGCGTATCTGAGAGAAACTGTTCTCAGAAAAACAAAATCGCTAAATCAACATTTAATTATCCTGAAAATGGCTCAACTATTTGTAATGGTTGAAGGTAAATGAGAAGCCACTAATGGTAAGGTCTGGACAAATGGGGTATAATTTCACCAATAATTCTCCAAGTTATCTGATGAATATCCTCACAGATGATTGTACATTCCAACAAATGTGTCATTCCATACCTCATTTTTTTTAATTAAAAATAGCGCATACTCAGTATTTAATTGAGTATTTCTTGTTTGGAGTAAAACAGTAAACTGTGAATGTTTCCTTTTGCAGAATTATTAAAGCAAATTGTGATTAGTGTTAAAATGGGCAAAAAAAAGGAACCTTACTGAGAGCAAAAAACACTAGTAAAATGCCTGTCAGAACGATGCAAAACCATCGAAATTCCCGAACCTTTAACACGTGATCATTGTCCAATCAAGCATTTTGTGACCAACAGCCAGGAGGACACAAGACAACTGAACACTCTGGACTGGCTCACTCAAATTTGGGAGCATTTTAAAAGTATGGGACTACTGCAGATAGACAAGCTGGAAAAACTTGCTAATGTTGGTTAAAATAATGTCCACCAGGTGGCGCCAGCTGAACGAACCCATGTAATAGCAGCTGGTGATGAACTTGAAGATGCTGAGTGGCTGCCGCGTTTGACAAGGAGCTGAGCTGCTTTCTCTCTCCCAGGCTTGGCAATATGCTCAAGCATACATGAAGTATGCCTTCATACAGCACAGAAATATAATTTACAGTAGAACAAAGTACTAAACTGATGATACTTTGAAGTGTTTTGGACATCGGGAATGAAAGCAAAAGAATTGCTAGTTAAACAGTTGCTAAGTTGCATAATTTTGTGGAGCAACACTAACAAATTCATGCTAGAGTTATTGAAAAGCACTACAAATGCTGCATAAACAGTACACTGACATTTTTGCTCTTGTGTACACTATACACAAGAGCATATATACTTATATATACTTAATTTCGTTGTACCCGTTACAATGACAATAAAGATATTCTGATTCTGATAACATTAAAAAAGAAACAATTATCAAGAATTACAAAATTATAAACAATCATTTAAAGACCCACAAAACCCATCCATTTACTTTTTCTTCTTCCTACATCTTGAATCAACAGTCTACAAGGCTGGATGAATGTGATACTTCACATGTATGTCTATTAAAGTACTGTCCTTGGGGAACATGGGCTGTGTCAGCTTTAATTCCAGCAAAGCGCTAAGTTAGCAAAAAATTTTGATCCGTTGCCATGATTTACATCACATTCTGAACTTGTCAGTCCAGGACCTACTGTTGTTTGAAGTTGCTCAAGCTAAACTCAGAACTGGAATTTGACAGGCCTCTTCTGGTGAACTCTAGGCCAAAAAGGCAGATATTTAACAGGCGGTAAACAGACAGCTGAATAACGACTCCCTGAAGAATGTCAGTATGTTTTTTCTTTTTGGATACCAAATGTGTCTATGCTGAAATGTAAAGGAACACAGTCCGTGGAAGGCTGAAAATGGGGAGCTGTTGAAAAAAGCACTGAGAAATCCCCTGTTGCAATCGCTGACAAAACCTGACATTGACTGTTTTGCCAGTAGAATGTGTTTTGCAGTTTGGAGACGGTGACAAAAATGTTATCACATATGTTTATGATATGTGTTATCCTCTCACAGAAACTGTGTCCAAGTGTGAAAAGGCAGCTAGTGATTAAGAAAACAGACAAGTGTCAAAAGGGAGAAAGACCACAAGGGGTCAGAATGTCTCATGTGATTTATTATTTCCCAGGAGGCCTCACTGGCTGAGGTGTCTAGATTTTGGGAGCGATGGGGGTCATTTCATATCTTTGTAGTGAAGCAGAGTCAGAGAGGCGGGGCAGGTGAAAACCTGGTGGAAAGTAGTCGAGGTGTTTTGAAAGTAAAGTAGGGTATTCATGAAAGGATTGTAGATGACATCATCCGCTCGTAAGCTGAGTTTGCGTTTATCATGAGGTGTACTTAACCTCCTGTATAGAAGAGGCAAGCGAGGCAAGCATTTCTAAACACTGAGATTAGTAGTGAGAAGAAGGTCCAGTTTCATCCATGATGTAAAGATTGTGGTTTTTATCCAGTGTTCAGATATTCAGGGGATATGACGATGCAAATTATGTTAAATAATTATTGTATGAATTATTGTTTGAATGCCTTATTCTTCAGTTAGCTAGTGTGTTTTTGATGGGTCAGTGTCGTTATATTAGATTAGTCTGATGCCTGAGTTTTAGTCAAAATGGGTAAAGTTTGCATGTTTGTAGCTAGTCAGAAGTGCTTCATCATTGTAATTTTTTGGTATCAGTACGTATGTCAGTTAAAAGCATGCAGAATGAACCCATTTACTACACTGGACAATAACAGACACAGAAAATTCTGGAATATTTTAAAAGTCTCTTGGATCAGGGGGCTTACTAATGGAGATCTGTATTGGGGCTTGTCAGCTAAGTAATAATGTGCTTGTATGCAAGTAAATACATGACTTCTAATGTAAAATATTGACAAGTGGGAATGCAATGGTTCTGCGTGTGGAGTTGGCATGTTCACGTGCTGTGCAGTTTTCCACAAGGTACCTGGTTTCCTCTTACAGTCCAAAGACATGCAGTTATGGTGTCTGGCATCTCTAAATTGTCTGTTGTGTGTGAGTATTTACAGATATGTACCCTGCAATGGACTGGCATCCTGTCCAGAGTGTACCCCTGCCCTGCACCCCATGCTTCCTGTGATTTGCCCTGGGTACCCACTAAAACTTGTAGTTCAATTTGCATATACATTTAATAAGATAAAGTGTGCTTTTTAAAAGTCTATTTTTGAGTGATACAGGCTCAAACGAATATGCAATTTTCAAAACAAATGGTCCTAAGTGAATTTTAATTGAAATTTTGTAGTACAATATTATATACAGATTAATTATGAATCTCATCAACATGTAATATCACAGAGGAAATGTTACAGATTTTTTTTCATTTGTTCTTCATCAATAAAAAAGGGAGAACAAAATTACTACTGCACAAGACTTAATGATTGGATTTCTCTCATCAAAATCATAAAGAAAATGTCAGTGTTCAACTAAAGCTAAAACACAAAACAGTCCTTTAGAAGATTTATCTCCAGTTTAGCTATTTTAGGAAGGCACCATGAGATGACCATGCAATAAGATCTCAAATACTAATCTCTGTTCTTCCTGCCTCATAGACCTTATCCATCGCTTAATTTTTCACTTGTATCTCATTTCAAAATCTCTTTTCACGCTTTTTATTTTTCTAAGGGCAATTTCAAGAAGTGATTCAGAAAACAAATATTAGCAATGAGATCCTGCTGATTAGACTTTGAAAAAAAATGTAAGACATACAGTACCATGAAATGTGTCCTCATCCTGTCTAATTTTGCGTTGAACGTTTGTGGATATTTTAAGCTGCGGATGTTGTCGTCAATCAAATTTGATTTAGCAAAAAGGAAACGTGAGTGAACAAATTACGCACCATTCTGATAGTCATGCTATTTATCTAGAATTTTATGCGGTATGTAACTCCCCATGTGAAAAAGAAGAAATCTTTTCCTTAAGCTTGATAACTTGCATCTTACTGCAATCAACTGCACTTCTTATATTACTGATCAGCCTCTTTGCTTTTGACTGTCAATAGAACAATATTCTAGAAGTTTCCAGGTCATGCAGCTAACACCTGTTCCATTTTTGCCCAGGGTCATTCTGCTATGGTACTGTTTGTTTCACCTTTTATTATCTTGAGGGCTCAAATATCAGTTTAATCTGTTCAGCAAATGTGTTACACAGAAATTCATTAGGTAAAATGGCCATGCTGAGTGAACCTCTGAATGTTCAATAGTCTACCACCATTTTCACAAGCGTTTAAATAATCCCAGGTGCAAATTTATAGAAAAGGCTGTTTTGCATTTAAGGCTTGTTTGTTTGCTTGAATTGTTATATTGAAAAGTCATATCAACTTGGTATTGCTTGAATCTGTTCCATACTGCAACAGGAAGGAAGAAAGCAGACCAAAATACAGCTGCATTCCAGGCTACAGGATAGAGGAAGAAAAGGGTGCACCTACAGTACATTTCGGCTTCGTGAGGGGCGAGAGATTAGCCTAGATTACCACAGTGCAGTGATAAATGCTAAACATGGAATTAAATCTTTTGACATTTTGTCTGTTTCCAGTCATTAACGGAGTATAATATGACTCGCCACCTCTGAAAAATATCATTATTTTTTTTCCCAACATGAATAGCCACTCGTCCTCAAAGCCTCGTCCGTGCCACCATTTTGAATGCTTTTGCTACCTTGGCAGTGGTGCAGAATGATTCCATTACAGCAGGGAAATATTAAAGAACAGCACCTATGTTGTGTAACTGTCTTACTAATGATCCTTTTTTGTACATTTGACTTATTTTCGCAGGGATCTCTTTTATGGAGAACATACACTAAGACATACTGCAGGCCCAGCAAGACTCAGTGAATTACACCAAACACCACTGTGAAATGTTTATACAAGCTCTGAGTACATTTTAATGTGGTTCAGCTCTTTCAAAACAGCTTGCTTTCAATGTAGCCCATTGTAGAGAACGATGCTTATGTCATTCTTAGCAGCATATTTCCAGACTCAGTGCATTTATATTGTAAAGCTCATGTGACGCTCATTACAAGATTTGTGAGGGCCTGTAGGCAAAGACTGATGATTCTAGTGCCAATAAAGTTTCTATTCACTGTCCCAGTAATACTAAGATGTGGCTTAATTTAATAGCATGAAGGACACTCCCACAGAGATTAAGTTGCACGTATGCCTTTAGCTTTTATATGTTTAACACGTACAAGCAGATTTCAATTCTTGCCAAAACATTACCTAATAACTGACTACTATATGGGCTGCCATCACTTTATTTTCCATGAAGGGAGTAAAGCAATGAAATGACAATACAAATCACAAGTGTTTTTTTTATGTACAACCAAGTTTTTTTCTACTAGGGGAACTTTGAGCTGCTATTTGGTTTTTATACACACTTCAGGA
Organism: Gymnarchus niloticus; assembly: GCA_009936485.2. Classification (NCBI taxonomy): domain Eukaryota; kingdom Metazoa; phylum Chordata; class Actinopteri; order Osteoglossiformes; family Gymnarchidae; genus Gymnarchus; species Gymnarchus niloticus. The sequence continues at coordinate 7,169,119 of JAACJT020000002.1, read as the reverse complement.
AGCAATATGGCGATGGAAAGCCTCTATTTACCAGTTTCACCGAAAATCCCCTTCCAGTCATTTTTGCGTTATTCCTTCTTTTACCACCCGAATGTTTCTCTACACGGTGAAAAACAACAGACAGTACAGGTTTGGCTCTGTCACTAATACCTTTAGTAATTTAGCCGCTTCCATGCAAATGTATACAAGATGCTACACAAAGCATTAATTAAAGCTGCAATTTGAAGGCTTTTCAGGCAAATGGCAGAGACTTAACACAGCATCATGATTATAATAGACAACATAGAAAAGTTATTCTGAAGCCTTGATTTTGTTTACCTCGCTCCGTAGGCTGACATTATTTCTGCATTTTTATCTGGCTGGTCCCCTTGGATCACCACAACTGATTTGTTGTAAAGTCAAATGTTTTTCTGTGAGCTACATGTGGGTTTCTAGCCAAGTTTTGGAGAATTGAGGTTCAGCATGAACAATTAGCTGTGTTATATAGACTCTGATCATTAGAATCAAGGTCTTGTCATTGATCGGCAAATTTTTCAGTTGCAGTTAAATAGCTGCAATCCTGTAAATCATGAAAAAATACAATGGCCAAATTTTGCAGTTCATAGTAAAATGACTCCAACGTCTTAGTGCACACATACACACACACACACGCTTAAAACCAAAACTGCATCAAGTCCATAAATTATTTAAAAAACAAGAAGGCACCAAACAAGACCTGATCACATGTCACAGTTAACAAAAACGCATCACGTCTGTGAGTGGTAAGGCTAGGGTACAACTCATACTACTAATGACAAAAGTATTAGAGGGCTCATATCCAAATACAAAATACTTTCACGCCAATAAAGAACAAAACACCAAACTTAAAATGAACTACCTCAGAATTTTCATCATTAGACTTATGCAATCTGATGCTGTTTTTCAGATTTTCATAGGTGAATCTAAAACATTTAGTTTTTATTGTTTTCAAAAAGCTTCTTTAAATACTTCAGTGTGCTACACCAACACTAAGAGGACTGAATACCTTCAAAAGATAACAGAAAAGGTTACTGAACACAGTCCTTAAAGAAAATTATTACATGAGAAGGTATGGACTCACAGATATGGAAAGTTTAACCTGAACACTTTTTCTGCATATTAAGACAAATCAGAGCGTAACACAACATTTCGTGGTTTATTCTAACATTTATATATAAAAGCAGAGAAAATTCTGGATTTAAACACTTAATGCTGAAAGGTGACGTATATAGCATATTAAAGATGTGTAAAACACAGTTAATGTAGCTCTTTTCTGCCCCCTAGTGTTTCACTTCGTAAGCTCTAACCATTATTCTGATTTTGCATGGAAAGCCTAAATTTCATTTGCAGAGATGTTGCTCTGTTAACAAAACAACTTCACTATCTGTCTCATTCCCAATAGTCCTTTTTAATACTTTCCTGGCAGCATGTTTACTTAAATCCACATATAGCAGATTGAGTTAATACTCCTAATTTTTCATATGGATTGGGTCCTACTACAAACCTGAGACTTTCCAGTCTATCAAACATTGAAGTGTGTAACATAGCCAGCAGCTGGGAGACTACAGTACACCAGATTGTGTTCCAGTAAAACAAACATGACTTTCTGTCATGGTTTTCAACCGAAATTTCAGTGTAAGTCGTTTCAGGCCCTTTCTCTGCTCCGAATGTAGCGTGGCCATCACTTAATGCCAAAATACGTGGTTCGTGAAAGGTACGTGTGTAGCATGTAATTTCCCCAGGAAAAGTGCAAAAGCTTTCTCGGATAAGGCACCATACGGATGTGGAGACATTACAGGCACAGGTCGAGTTTTACACTCAGCATCATAGTACAGCCCAAAAAGCAGCCCATGTGTGTCACTGTCACTTCTGTCAGGATGAATGGGACTTGGGTGACACTGGGAATGAATTCTGACCATATGAGCTACGAAAGAGAAACAGGGTTTATTGAAGGAGATCTGCATAATATCATCTTACTGTGGAGTCCCAATACATTTCTGCAACGTGAAGGTCTCTCACCTAAACAAGTTCTAAGAAAATGGTGACCATCAAGTAAAATTTACCAGCAGACGTATATTTGGTAGACAGCCAAATCCTCTCTACTAAAGTGTTTGAAGAATCATTTATGGTGTACTGCTCCATTCATAAAAGAACAGCATTCTGTTTATAATAGCCTAATTTTGAATTACTTTGACATACAGTAGTTTGGTGAATTAATGGCAGCTGGGTAATGAAACTATATATACTCTAAATACATAATGTGTGAATTATGGAGCTTGCTGAAAACCACATTTTGTTTACAAAATGCAATGCATAAGAAAAACATTTTGAGACATGGAATTTTTTTTGTGTAATGCCAAAGGGTTTTCAGCATGTCATCCTGCAAGGATTAAAAGCATCTTTTCCACTGACTTAGGGGTGACCGTGTGGTGGATTAATGGCAGCTGAAAATTCCCTTTCAGTGCCATGTACGCGATTGCTAAGAACGCAAGGTACCTGGGTATAGACATTGCCCTGAATAGACATCAAATACAGGTCTTATGATGGAGAATTTGTCTCCATCATGTCTTTAACAGTACGTATGGTTGTGGACAGTCTGTAGGGAATGCCTTTCCCCAAGTTAACTACATAAATCATTAAGGGCCATCAGCTTTTGGTTAATCTTTGTCCTAACTGCATTAACCACGAGTTTTTTTGTCCACCACCCTCTACATACAATATTTTCTGGTACATCTGAACTTTAAGTCACAGTATTTTGCTGCATATTAATTATTTGGCTTCCTAAATTTGCATACTATTTTTCCAACAATGCAGAAACAGTAACTAACTGCAGAATTTATTGATAAAAATAATTCGGAACTGTATTTTCCTCACACGTCTTAGGCCAGCTGACAGGATACGCAGTGGCTTAAGGACAAACCTTTACATCAACTTCTTTCATTTACCTGTTTACTAGCCGGTCCATGTTCATAGCACTTTCTTTACCCTTCCTCATTAGCATGTCTGGGCTTATTCAAAATTTGCACATTGTCCTTCTCTTTTGGTTAAAAAATAAACTTTCCACTTTTTTTGAGTGTCAAAAGTACCACTGACCTTTCACCTTTTCTTGTAAAAATATAGCAAACATGATTGTCAAACACTAAGAGTATCATCATCTCCCAGGACAAAATATACTTTTTATTTTATCGGACTGTCAAAGGCACTGGCATGTCTCTAACTCTAACTGATAAAAAGACAAGTGGTGAAGACGCCTGCCCATCCGCTTTTGGTTACTCGCAACATTTCTGTAACGTTACCAACAGAGAGAAGAGACACAGAGAGGGAGAAAGTCCGACAAGGGAGATGGGTCAATGTTTTGCAGTCTAAAGTTCGGCCAAGAAATGAGTCCATAGCTCGTAGTCCGGTCAGCTAGTAGACGGTGGATGGCCGCGTCTTCCCTCACGGCCGGTACGTCTTGATGACGTCTTTGATGGGCCTGCGGCAGATGGGACAGCAGGCGTTGATCTGCCGTTTCAGCTTGAGGCCGCAGTCGTTGCAGAGGCACATGTGTCCGCAGGTGTAAATGACGGTGTCCACTTCCTGGTCGAAGCAGACAGTACACTCGCCACTCCTGCTGCTTCCCGGCAGCTCCAATGGCATCAAGCCCGGTGACAAGGGCGGGCTCAGCGGCGAGCTGGGGGCTGTCACTGGATGGCAGAGGGACGAATCATGTGAGGAACACACGGCAAAACGCCCACGTGACCGCTGACATGCAAGGCTCCTCTGGCCCTATCAGTGTTTCTGCATTTTATATTTTTTATATACACAGCTCAAAAAAATTAAAGGAACACATTGAAAACACATCAGATCTCAATGGGAAGAAAAATCATGCTGGATGTCTATACTGATATGGACTGGGTAATGTGTTA